>NDFG01000072.1:188179-202400 GCA_002167245.1 Sporophila hypoxantha | reverse complement strand
CGCCGGGTTTGGTTCCCGCGGTTGCGCAGGACAAAGGTGGAGGCGGCACGGTTGCCATGGTGACAGCGACAGTGACAATGTCCCCGTTGCCATGGTGACAGCAACAATGACAATGTCCCCGTTGCCATGGTAACTCACGCAGCAGGCGCTGGTGACAATGGGGTGACAGTGACACAGTTGCCATGGTGACGGTGGCACGGTTGCCATGGTAACTCACACAGCAGGTACTCGGTGCTGTCAGGGTGACAATGGGGGTGACAGTGACACTGACAATTACATGGTTACCACGGTTGCCATGGTGACAGTGACACGGTTGCCATGGTGACAATGTCCCGTTGCCATGGTAACTCACGCAGCAGGTACTCGGCGCTGTCAGGGTGACAATGGGGTGACAATGACAATGACATGGTTGCCATGGTGACAATGTCCCCGTTGCCATGGTGACAATGTCCCCGTCGCCATGGTGACGGTGACACGGTTGCCATGGTGACGGTGTCCCCGTTGCCACGGTAACTCACGCAGCAGGTACTCGGCGCTGTCGTGGTGACAGTGACACTGACAATGACATGGTTACACGGTTGCCATGGTGACAGTGTCATGGTTGCCATGGTAACTCCCGCAGCAGGTACTTGGCGCTGTCAGGGTGACAATGAGGTGACAATGACAATGACACGGTTGCCGTGGTGACAGTGGCACAGTTGCCATGGTGACAGTGACGCGGTTGCCATGGTGACGGTGTCCCCGTTGCCACAGTAACTCACGCAGCAGGTACTCGGCGCTGTCGTGGTGACAATGGGGTGACAATGACAATGACATGGTTGCCATGGTGACAATGTCCCCGTCGCCATGGTGACGGCACGGTTGCCACGGTAACTCACGCAGCAGGTACTCGGCGTTGTTAGGGTGACAATGGGGTGACAATGACATGGTTGCCATGGTGACAATGTCCCGTTGCCATGGTAACTCACGCAGCAGGTACTCGGCGCTGTCGTGGTCGTACTCGAGGTCCTCGGGGAAGTGATTGATGCGCAGGCAGAGCCCCCGCTTGAGCCCTGGGGAAGCCAGGGCGAACACGGGACATCAGGAGGGACACGGGGACATCAGGGGGACACTGGGGGGGTTGGGGACATTGGGGGGACTGGGGAACCACTGCGGGACATTGCGCGTCATTGGGCATTGGGGAGCATTGGGGAAACTGGGGGGGATTGGGGACATTGGGAGAGAGGGCAGAGAGAAGAGAGAGGGCATTTGGACATTGGGGACATTGGGGGGGTTGGAACAATTGTCCCCAAAGCCTCCCAGTGGCCCACAACGGAGCCAAACAACAAATGTCCCAGCAATGTCCCGCCAGTGACGTCACCGTGGACGTCACCTGTCTCCAACCGTGTCTAAAGGTGTCCCAGTGTCACCAATGACATCCAAGAGGTGCCACCAAGCATCCAGGTGGCCACCAAACCCATCCTGTAAAACCATGTCCAGTGCCACCAAATGACGTCTCTGGTGTCCCCAACCCTCTGAACCCCAATCCCGTGCCCCAAACCTTCCTGACCATGTCCCCAATGATCGTTCCTGGTGTCAACCACCGCCCCACTCCCAGGTGCCACCAACCCTCCTGACACTGTCCTCAATGTCCGCCAGAGTGTTCCGGCGTCACCAAAGGCATCCCAAGTGCCACCAACCCTCTCCAACATAGTCCCCAGGACCCAAATGTTCCTTAATCGATGCTTTCAAGATGTCCCCAACCCATCCCCAGGTGGCCACCATGCCATGCAAGGTGCCACCACACACCACAAACAACCTTCCTGACGCTGTCCCCCAATGTCCCAATCCATCCAGATGCCACCAAAGCCCATCCCAGGTGCCACAACCAACACAACCTTCCCGACACCATGTCCCCAATGTCCCCCAATGATGTCACAGGCGTCCCCAATGATGTCCTTGGTGTCACAGTGAATGTTCCTGGTGCCACCCAAGCCATCCACAGATCACAAAACCCTACATCATATATAGAACCATGTCCCAAGTGTCCCCAATGATGTCCTTGAGATTGATACGCAATGAATGTCCTGGTCCACCAAACCCACGCCCAGGTGCCACTAAGCCCCCCCTGAACCCCTCCCAGATGCCACCAACCCCATCCCAGGTGCCACCAACGTCCCCTGACGCCATCCCAGGTGCACACCTACCAGCTCATTAGGTGGCCACCAACGACAGGCCAACAGTGCCAACCAGGCGTCAACCCTTCGAGGCAGCAGACCCTCCAGAGGCGCGGAGTGGGTGAGCCCCCCGTTGCGCCGTGGCCATCCGACGTCCCGCGTTGTTGGTGACAGTTGTTGGTGGCGTTGCAGAAACGCGAGAGCGCGCGTACAGCCAGTAGACGGTGCCGATGGCGATGGCCATGAGGCCGAAGGAGAACAGACGAAGGCGCCCACGGCCGTCAGCCAGCAACTGCGCCCCGCTCGCACCACAGCGCCCGCCCCACACGGACCAACGCACCACCCGGCCCCGCCCCTCCCAGCGCTTCAGCGACCCCCCACAGCGGGGGGAGGGGCCCGAAACAGGCCGCGGGGCGGAGGCACCATGCGGGGGAGGGCGGGGCGGAAGGGGGGAAGGACCGGCGGCGGCTCCGAATACACTCGCCTCCCGCGAGGGCCCCGCCCCCTCCCCACAGGGTGAAGGATAGCCCAGAGGTGGGGGAGGGGTTACAAAAAAGGAGCACAGGGGTTAAAAAAAAAGGGGCGGTGACGGGGAGGGGATTTGGGGGGGTAAAGGGGGAGGGGTTTAAAAAAGGGGGAGGGGTTAAAAAAGGGGGGAGGGGATTTGGGGGGTTAAAGGGGAGGGGTAAAGGAAGGGGTGGGGGAAGGGGATTTGGGGGAGTTTTTGGGGGGATTTTGGGGGATTTGGGGAGTTTTGGGGGGATTTTAGGGATTTGGGGGGTTTAGGGGTTGGGGGTGGGGGAGGGGACTGTTTTGAGGAGTTTTTGGGGGTCCCGATTTTTGGGGGGGGAGGGGGGCGCAGGTGCTGTTTTGGGGGAGGGGCGGCGCCTTTCGCTCCTCGCCAATTCAGCTGCGGAGAAATGGGGGTGGGGTCTTTAATGAGACCCTTCCCCCCCCCCCCCCCCCGAAATAATGGGGTGTCCCAAAACAGGGAAGGGGGAGGGGGAACTAATTGGGTGAGGGGTTCCGGGATCGCCCCCTCCCCCTCCAAGGAGCGGGAAAAAAAACGCCCCAGGGGCGCCCGAAATCCCCCCAGGACCCCCCAAATCACCCCAAATCCCCCGCCGGGACCCCCAAAAATCCCATCAAGACCCCCAAAACGCCTTCTAGGATCCCCCAGGACCACCCTAAAGTCTCCTCAGGACCCGCAGACCCCCCAAATGCTCCTGGACCCCCCCAAACCCCCCCAAAAATCCTTCAGACCGCCGCCGAAAGATCAGCCCGAGCCCCCCCAGAACCTTCAACTCCCCCAAAACCCCCCAGGACCCCCAAAATCCCTCAAGAGCCCGCAAACCTCCCTCAAACACCCCCTTCCAGGACCCCCAAATCCCTCCCCCCCCAAACCCCCCCAAAATGCCCCTCGGGAGCCCCCAGATTCCCCCAGGACCCCCCAAAATCCCCCAAAACCACGCAGGACCCCCCAAATTACCCCAAACCCCCTAGGACCCCTCCAAATCTCCCCCAAACGGACCACCAGACCCCCCAAAATCTCCCCAAAATCCTCCGGGACCCCCCCCGTGACCCCCCAAAATCCCCTCAAAGACCCCCACAACCTCCTCAACCCCCCCCCTCTCTCCCAGGACCGCCCCAAATCCCCCCCAAACCCCCCCAGGACCCCCAAACCTCCCTCAAATCCCCTCTGACCCCCCAAACGCCAGCCACCCCAGGACCCCCCAAATCCCCATGACCCCCAAAATCCCCCAAGGACCCCCCAAAATCCCCCAACGAAAACCCCCAGGACCCCAAAATTTCCTCAAGGACCCCAACGTCTCAAACCCCCTCTGGACGACACCCCAAAAATCCCAAAATCCGCCCGGGACCGCCAAAATCTCCTAGGACCCCCAAAATCCCCCCAAATTCCCCCCACAGGACCCAAATCCCCACGACCCCAAAAATCCCGACCCCCCTTACCTCCCCCCCGCCGGTTTCCGCTCCCTCCCGGCCCCGATTCTCGGCGTTCTCACCCAAATTTCGGGCGCTCCCGGCCTCCGCTTTTCGCCTTCCCGGCCCTCGATCCCGGGCTGCGGATTTGGGCGTTCCGAGCCTCCAATTTCGCAATTTGGGCTCCCCCGAATCCCCAAATTTTTTATTTTTTTTTGGGGGGGGGGGGTCCTTGCAGCTTCGGGGGATTTTTGAGGCCGATTTTCGGGATTTTTTGAGCGATTTCCAGGGATTTTGGGGGGATTTTTTTTTGGGGGATTTTTTGGAGTTTTGGGGTTCCCGGGGGGGATGTTTTGATTTTGGGGTCCCGAGGAGATTTTTTGGGAATTTTCGGGCTTTTTGGGGATTTTGGGGGGGTCCGGGGGGGTCCCCGCCGCCGGTGCCGGTCCGCGGGTTCGGCTTGCGACGTTCGGGGGGGGGGGGAGGGAATGGGGGGGGGGAGGGGGGGAGGGGGGAAAGGGGGAGGGGCCTGGAAGGTTCTGCGGTGACGTCAGAGGGGCGGGGCTAAGGAACATGAGGGGTTTCGGGGTCTGAGCCCCGCCCCCCCCCTCGCGGGTTTCGCACCACTGGTAACGGGGATGCGGCGCCGTCTCCGTGGAAAAACGCCGAGGCCACGCCCACTCCCGGGCTAGGCCACGCCCCCAATCGAAGTCAGCCCCTTAAGCCTCCCAGACACTAAATAATCCATTCCGGCAGCTAAATTAAACGCCCCTAGGGCACTAATTACCCATTCAGGCACTAATTTACACCGGCACATTAATCCCCCCCAAGGCACTAATTACCCACTCAGCAACTAATTAACCCCCAACACCCTAATATGCGCCCCCCCAGGCACTAATTAACCCCACCCCACATAATTAACCCCTCGCACTAATTACACCCCCCTGACACTAATCCTACACCCACTCAGGCACTAATTAACCCCCAGACCACCCTAACTTAGGCCCCCAGGCACTAACTTAACCCCTTCAGTGCACTAATACATAAACCCCTTCAGGCACTAATTAACCCCCCCAAGGCACAATTACACTCACCCGGCAACTAAATTAACCATTTAGGCCTAAATTAACCCATTCAGGCACTAATTAACACCCAGACCACCCCTAATTACCCCATCTCGGCACTAATTAACACCCCCCTGGCAGCTAATTAATCCCTCAGGCAACTACTTAACTCCCAAGACCACCTAATTAAGCCCCCCAGGCACTAATTAACCCCCCAGGAACTATTAACACACCCCAAGGCACTAATCAACACCCCGACCAACATAATACTATATATCATCCAGGCACTAATTAACCCCATTCAGGCACTAATTAATTCCTAGAACCACCCTAATTAACCCCTCCCGCCACTATAATTGAACCCCGTTAGAAACAATGAATTTAAGAACCCTCAGTCCTCTAAATTAACCCCCTCAAAAATGTCCTAAATTAAGCTCCCCAGGCCTAATTACACACTCAGTTCACATAATTAACCCACCAAAGGACCTACCCTAATTAATCCCCCTCCAGGCACTAATTAATTCCCCCAGCCCTAATTACCCTAATCAAGACCCCAGGCACTAATTAAACCCTCAACGCCCCTAATTAAATCTCCAGGCGCTAATTAACCCCCCAACAAGGCCCTTAATTAAATTTCCAAGGGGTCTGGGGGAATTTTGGCAGTTCCCAGTTTAATTTTGGACGCGAGAGTCCCAGTTTAATTAACATGGGACGAGAGACGCATCGTAATAACTTCTCTATTTAATTCCCAGTTTAATTTGGAGTCCCCCAGTTTGATAATTTTTGGGGTTCCAGTTTAAATTTCCATTCCAGATTTAATTTTGGGGTTCCCACAGTCATATGTTTATCACTATATTCCAATCCAGTTTGAATTATTAATCATCATCCCAGTTTGATTTTCGATTCCCCAGTTTAATTTGGGGGGTTCCCAGTTTAATTTTTTCAATTCCAGTCTTAATTTTTTCCATTCCCGATTTAATTTTTTCCAATCCCAGTTTAATTTGGGTTCCCAGTTTTGATTTTTTGGGGTCCCAAGTTGATTTTTTCATTCCCAGTTTAATTTCAAGGTTTCCCCAGTTTAATCCTTTGGAGTCCCCAGTTTAATTTTTCCATTCCCAGTTTGAATTTTTCGCATTCCCAGTTTAATTTTTGCCGTCCGGTTTAATTTCAAACTTTTATGAGGTCAGCGTGATCCTTATTTACACATATCGTCTTACAATATCAGTACCGCGCCGCGGAAGGGGGCGGAGCCTCGGCCCTCCCCCCGTCCCCTCCCCCCGCAATTTTTTTTATATATCATCATCAGCTTTTTTTTACCCCTCCCTCACCCATTTCATTAACTAATTAATTTATTAATTAATTATTTTTTGGGGGAGGGGGAGGGGTCGCATCATATCGAGACGTTTATTGCCACGGGACATTCGGGGGCGGACCCTCCGAAAAAAAATAACCCCAAAGCCCCTCCCCCACCCCAACCCCTCCCCCCTTCCCCTCCCCCACCCCCAACAAACGGGGCGGGTCAGAGGTCACGGGGACACCTGGGAAATGTGGGCGGCCCAAAATGGCAGAGAAAAAGCCCGGGCGGGGGTCACGTGACCCCCTACACACCCGAAGTGGGCCTGGGGGTGTTTGAGGGGACAAGATGGCGGGCCGAGGCGATCCTTGTCTCTCATTGGCTGATTCCAGTTGGACAAAATGGCTGCCGAGGCGATCCTTGTCTCTCATTGGCTGATTCCAGTTGGACAAGATGGCCGCCGAGGCCATCCTTGGTTTCTACATTGGTGTGTTGCAATGGCTGACGAGGTGATCACTTGTCTCTCTCATTGGCTGCTGCTGGCAGGACAAAATGGCCGTGAGATCAAAAATTATGGAGACGGCGATCCTTTGTCCCTCATTGGCTCGCCGCGCCTGCTCCCAAAATGCTCCCGAGCCATTCCTGGTCCTCATTGGCTGTCACCGCAGCAGAACAAAATGGACTTGCCCCGAGCAAGATTCGAGAACACGACGCCACGCCAAGAAATGGCCGCAAGCCAAGATGGCCCGCCGAGCCCATCCTCGTCCATCATTGGCTCCTTTGCCGCCGCTCCAAAATGGCCGCCGAGGCCATCCTGGCCTTCTGAGGCATATAGGCTGCTGCTGCCCAGCCAAGATGGCGGCCAAAAAGCAATCATGAGATGCGGCTGAATGACGTCATCAAGATGGCAGAAAGGGGTGGGGCCCAGTGTCCCCAAAATGGCTCCAGGTGTGCCAGGTGTGTCCGAGATGGCTCCAGGTGTGCCCAAGATGGCTCCAGGTTGTGCCCAGCTCCATCCAGGTGTGCCCAGGTGTGGTCCCGCCCCCACCAGCCAGCATGTGCCCAGGTCGCTCGTCCCGCCCCCCAGGTGCCCCACGTGGCTTGCCCAAGGTGTTGCCGCAGGTGTGTGCCCACATTGCCAGGTGTGCCCAAGATGGCTCCAGGTGTGCCCAGCTCCATTCGCCAAGTGTGCCCAGGTGAAGCCTCTGTCCCCCTCAGGTGTGCCCCAGGTGTGTCCCGCCCCCCCCAGGTGCCCCCACGTGGCTCCAGGTGTGCCCAGGTGCATCCCAGGTGTGCCCAGGTGTGTCCCCGCCCCCCCAGGTGCCCCCACATGGCTCCAGGTGTGCCCAGGTGCATCCCAGGTGGCTCCAGGCTGCCCAGGTGTGCCCAGGTGTGTCCCAAGTGCCCAGAGATCCGTGCCAGGTGCCCCCAGGTGTGGCCCCGTGTCCCCCAGGTGTGCCCAGGTGTGTCCCACATTACCCAGGTGTGCCCAGGTGTGCCCAGGTGTGTCCCCACGTCCCCCAGCTCTACCCCAAGCCCTTGTCACACCCCCAGGTGTATCCCAGGTGTGTCCCACGCCCTGTAAGTGCCCCCAGGTGTGCCCAGGTGTGTCCCATGTGTATCCCATGTGTATCCCACATTGCTCAGGTGCATCCCAGGTGTGCCCAGGTGTGCCCAGGTGTATCCCACATTGCTCAGGTGTGCCCAGGTGTGCCCAGGTGTATCCCACATTGCTCAGGTGTATCCCAGGTGTGCCCAGGTGTGTCCCATATCCACCAGGTGTGTCCCCAGTCCCCTCCAAGTGTGTCCAGGTGTATCCCAGGTGTATCCCAGATTACCCAGGTGTATCCCAGGTGTATCTCATGCCCCTCAGGTGTATCCCAGGTGTGCCCAGGTGTGTCCCACGTGTATCCCACATTTCTCAGGTGTATCCCAGGTGTGCCCAGGTGTGTCCCATGTGTATTCCACATTGCTCAGGTGTGCCCAGGTGTGCCCAGGTGTGTCCAGGTGTATCTCAGGTGTGCCCAGGTGTGTTCTCAAGCCCCCACGTGTGTCCCCATGTCCCCCAGGTGTGTCCCCAAGCCCTTTTCACACCCTCAGGTGTATCCCAGGTGTATCCCAGATTACCCAGGCGTATCCCAGGTGTATCTCATGCCCCTCCAGTGTATCCCAGGTGTGCCCAGGTGTGCCCCCAAATCCCCCCAGGTGTGTCCCCAAGCCCTTTTCACACCCCCAGGTGTATCCCACGTGTATCCCAGGTGTGTCCCACACCCCGTAGGTGCCCCCAGGTGTGCCCAGGTGTACCCAGGTGCGCCCAGGAGCGCCCAGCTGCCCCCAGGTGCGCCCAGGTGCGCCGGGCGCGCCCTAGCAGGGCGAGGTGGACAGGTGCGGGTGCGGGGCGGGGCGCGTCGGGTACTTGATGGCGGGCAGGTATGTTCTGCGTCATCTGGATGACACGTCGAGGAGCGCCCAGTTGCCAGGTGTGTCCCACGTGTATCCCACATTGCTCAGGTGTATCCCAGGTGTGCCCAGTGTGTCAGGTGTGTCCACGTGTATCCCACATTGCTCAGGTGTATCCAGTGTGCCAGTGTGTCCAATGTGTATCCATTGATTCCACATTCGTTCAGGTGTATCTCAGTGTGCCCAGGTGGTCCCATATCCACCAGGTGTTCCCCAATCCCCTCAGGTGCTGTCCCGGTGGTATCCCAGTGTATCCAGATACCAGGTGTATCCCGGTGTGCCCAAGTGTGTCCCACGTGTATCCCACATTGCTCAGGTGTATCCCAGTGCCCAGTGTGTTCCATGTGTATCCCTTTGCTCAGTGTATCCCAGGTGTTGCCCAGGTGCGCCCAGTGTGCCCCCAAATCCCTCTAGGTGTTTCCCAAGCCCTTCTTCAGACCCCAGGTGGATCCCAGCAAGTATACCACACCCCGTAGGTGCCCCCAGGTGTGACCCAGTGTGTTCTCAAAGCCCCCCCAGGTGTGTCCCAAAGCCTTTTCCGACCCCCAGTGTATCCCAGCTGCATCCCCACACCTGTAGGTGCCCCCATGTGCGCCCAGGTGCCCCCAGGTGCCGCCCAGGTGCGCGCGGCGCGCCTACATGGCGAGGTGGCACAGTGCGGGTCGGGCGGCGCGGTCGATTGATGGCGGGCGGTAGTTCTGCGTCATCTGATGACCACGTCCGAGGAGCGCCACGGTGGCCCAGGTGTGGCCCACGTGTATCCCACATGCTCAGTGGTCCCAGTGTGCCCAAGGTGGTTCCATATCCACCAGGTGTGTCCCCAATCCCTCCAAGTGTGTCCAGTGTATCCAGTGTATCCAGATTACCCATGTGTATCCCCGTGTATCCCACGTGCTCCACACCCCGTAGGTGCCCCCAGGTGCGCCAGTGTATCTCAGGTTGCCCACGGTTGCCCAGGTTGTTCTCAGCCCCCCCAGTTGCCCAAGCCCTTTTCACCACACCCAGCCGTATCCACACCCCCACAGTGCGCCCAGGTGTGCCCAAGGTGTGCCCAGTGTGTTCCTTGAGCCCCCCAGCGTGTGTCCCTGTGTCCCCCAGGTGTGTCCCCAAGCCCTTTTCACAACCCCAGGGTATCCCCCGTGGATCCCAAGGGTGTTCCCACACCCCATAGTGCCCCCAGGTGCGTCCAGGTACGCCGGCGCGCCGAGAGGCGAGTGGCAGAGTGCGTGCGCGGGGCGGGCGCGCGCCTGGGTAACTTGATGGCGGCGGGTAGGTCTGCGTCATCTGGAGGACACGTCCAAGACGCCCAGGTGTGCCCGTGTGTCCCCAAATCCCCCACTGTGTGTCCCCAAGCCCCTTTTCACAACCCCAGGTGGTATCCAGCTTGCATCCCACACCCCTGTAGGTGCCCCAGTGTGCGCCCTAGCAGGCGAGGTGACAGGTGCGGTGCGGCGGGCGCGCCGGCGTACTTGATGGCGGCGGTAGTTCTGCGTCAGCTGATGGACACGTCGGAGGAGCGTCCAGTCGTTCCAATCCCCGCCGGAGCGCGCGGCCACGCCGCGGCTGCAGGAACTGCCCGAGAGCCCGAGCAGGTGCTGAGGCGCGGCCGCAGCAGGTGGGGCGGGGCCCGGCACAGCTCCTCCTCCGCGTAGCGCTTGGTGAACAGGTACACCGACATCACACCTGCGCCCTAAAGGGGGGAGAGGGTACCTCTGTCACACCTGTGTCACACCTGTGAGACACCTGAGTGACACCTGTCACACCTGAGTACACCGACATCACACCTGCGCCCTGGGGGGGGAGAGAGGGACACCTGTGTGACAGGTGTGTCACACCTGTGTCACACCTGTGTCACACCTGAGTGACACCTGAGTACACCGACATCACACCTGCGCCCTAAAGGGGGGAGAGGGACACCTGAGTGACACCTGAGTAACAGGTGTGTCACCTGTGTCACACCTGAGTACACCGACATCACACCTGCGCCCTAAAGGGGAGAGGGTACCTGTGTGACAGGTGTGTCACACCTGAGTGACAGGTGACACACCTGTGTGACACCTGAGTACACCGACATCACGCCTGCACCCTGAAAGGGGAGAAAGGGACACCTGTGTTACACCTGAGTGACACCTGAGTGACAGGTGTGTGAATGGTGTGTCACCTGTGTGACGCCTGAGTACACCGACATCACACCTGCACCCTGGAAGGGGAGAGGGTACCTGAGTGACAGGTGTGTCACACCTGAGTGACACCTGAGTGACACCTGTGTGACACCTGAGTGACAGGTGACACACCTGTGTGACACCTGAGTACACCGACATCACGCCTGCACCCTGAAAGGGGAGAAAGGGACACCTGAGTGACACCTGTGTCACACCTGAGTGACAGGTGATACACCTGTGTGACACCTGAGTGACTCCTGTTACACCTGAGTGACAGGTGTGTCACACCTAAGTACACTGACATCACACCTGCGCCCTGTGGGGGGAGAGAGTACCTGAGTGACAGGTGTGTCACACCTGAGTACACTGACATCACACCTGCGCCCTGAAAGGGGAGAAAGGGACACCTGAGTGACACCTGTTACACCTGTGTCACACCTGAGTGACACCTGAGTGACACCTGAGTGACAGCTGTCCCACCTGAGTGACAGGTGACACACCTGTGTCACACCTGAGTACACTCCTGCGCCCTAAGGGGGGGAGAGAGGTCACCTGTCACACCTGGGTGTCACCTGAGTGACACCTGTCACACATTGATTTCTACAGAGGGGGCGTGGCTTAACCCCCATTCATCTACAGAGGGGGCGTGGCTTAAACTCACATTGATTTCTATAGGGGGCATGGCTTAACCCCCAGTGATTTCTACAGAGGGGGCGTGGCTTAAACCCTAAAGATTTCTACAGAGGGGGCGTGGCTTAAACCCTATTCATTTCTACAGAGGGGGCGTGGCTTAAACCCCATTGATTTCTATTGAGGGGGCGTGGCTTAAAATAATTTTTCATCATAAAAATGTCATTTTTTCACCTAGAAACTCCATTTTTTCGCCTAAAACCTCCATTTTTTTCCCCCAAAAATCCCATTTTTTCACCCCAAACCCCCTTTTTCCCCTTAAAGTCCTGATTTGAGAAAACCTGATTTTTTTCCATGTTTTTTTTGGATATAAAAATCCCATTTTTTTTCCGCTTAATAGCGACCTTTCATTTTTGGCATCAAAGTCTCATTTTTGGATGTAAAATCTCCATTTTTTCATGCAAAACCTCGATTTTTTTCACCTAAAATCCCATTTCCCCCCTGAATTTCCTAGTTTGGGAAAACCTGATTTTTTCCCGTGATTTTTTGACGTAAAATTCACTTTTTTTTGTTGCGTAAAAATCGCATTTTTTGACGTAAAAATGTCATTTTTTCACCTAAAATTCCCATTTTTTTCACCCAAAACTCCAATTTTTTCCCCTGAATTTCCTAGTTTGGGAAAACCTGATTTTTTCCATGATTTTTTGACGTAAAATTTACTTTTTTTTGGTGTAAAAATCACATTTTTCATCATAAAAATGTCATTTTTTCACCTAGAAACTCCATTTTTTCACCTAGAAACTCCGTTTTTTTTTCCCTAAAAAGCTGGGATTTGGGTTTTTTCGGGGACTGACCTCTTTGAGGAGGAAGGAGGAGGCGGCGAAGGCGAAGCTCCAGCCGTAGCGGTACTGGAAGTACTGCTCGGAGCCGCCCGGGCGGTTCATCACCTCGTCGTTGATGCTGGAGATGTAGAGAACCAGGCCCACCACCAGCGACAGGCCTGGGGACCAGAAGGTTCCGGAAAATCCGGGAAATCCCGGGAAATTCCGGGGGGAAAATGGGGGAAAAAAATGGGAAAAAACGTGGGGAAAAWGGAAAAAAAAATGGGGGTAAAATGGTGAAAAATGGGGGGAAAATGAAAAAGAAAATGGGGGGAAAATGAAAAAAAAAGGGGCGAAAAATGGGGGGAAAATGAAAAAAAAAAGGGGAAAAAACCCCAAAAAATGGGGGGGAAAATGAAAAAAAAATGGGGGGAAAAAAGAAAAAAAAATGGGGGGAAAATAGAAAAGAAAATGGGGGGAAAATGAAAAGAAAAATGGGGGGAAAATGAAAAGAAAAATGGGGGGAAAATGAAAAAAAAATGGGGGGAAAATAGAAAAGAAAATGGGGGGAAAATGAAAAGAAAAATGGGGGGAAAATGAAAAGAAAAATGGGGGGAAAATGAAAAAGAAAATGGGGGGAAAATGAAAAAAAAATGGGGGGAAAATAGAAAAGAAAATGGGGGGAAAATGAAAAGAAAAATGGGGGGAAAATGAAAAAAAAATGGGGGGAAAATAAAAACAAATGGGGGTAAAATGGCAAAAAATGGGGAGAAAATGAAAAAGAAAGGGGGGAAAATAAAAAAAAGGGGGGAAAATGGAAAAAATATGGGGGTAAAATGGCAAAAAACGGGGAAAATTTGGGGATTTAAGAGGGAGAAATGAGAGTTTGAGGAGGGGTTTGGGGGGAAACTTGGGAACATTGGAAGATTTGGGAAAATTTGGGTGGATTTGGGTCAATTTTGGGTGGATTTGAGTCAATTTTGGGTGGATTTGGGTCAATTTTGGGTGGATTTGGGTCAATTTTGGGTGGATTTGGGTCCATTTTGGGCAGATTTGAGCCAATTTTGGGTGGATTTGGGTCCATTTTGGGTGGATTTGGGTCAATTTTGGGTGGATTTGGGTCCATTTTGGGTGGATTTGGGTCAATTTTGGGTGGATTTGGGTCAGTTTTGGGGTGATTTTGGTCACTTTTGGGTCTCCCATTCTGAAGAAGCCAATGAAGACCAATGGATGGAACGGGGGGTCCAGGGCTGATTTTGGTGCAGATTTTTGGGGTAAAATTTGAATTTTTTGGGGTTTTTCTGATTTTGGCAGCTCTCTGGGTCCATTTGAGTCAATTTTGGATGGATTTGGGTCCAATTTTGGGTGGATTTTGGTCACTTTTGGGGCTCCCATTCTAAAGAAGCCAATGAAGACCAATGGATGGAACGGGGGGTCCGGGGCTGATTTTGGTGCAGATTTTTGGGGGAAAATCCGATTTTTTTGGGGTTTTTTGCTTTTGGGGGACTCTCTGGGTCCATTCTGGGGGATTTGAGTCACTTTTGGGTGGATTTGAGTCAATTTTGGGTGGATTTGAGCCAGTTTTGGGGCCCCACTCTAAAGAAGCCAATGAAGACCAATGGATGGAACGGGGGGTCCGGGGCTGATTTTGGTGCAGATTTTTGGGGGAAAATCCGAATTTTTTGGGGTTTTT
>NDFG01000072.1:110784-123451 GCA_002167245.1 Sporophila hypoxantha | reverse complement strand
CAAAATTGTCCTCAAATCCCCACCAAATGTCCCCAATGTCCCCAATGTCCCAAAATGTCCCCAATGTCCCAAATCCCCCAAATGTCCCCAATCCCCTCCATGTCCCAAAGTCCCCAATGTTCCCCAAACCCCCAAAATGTCGCCAAATGTCCCCAAACCCCCCATGTCCCAAATGTCCCAAATGTCCCAGCCCCCCATACAGAACGTTGCTCTCGGGGCTCTGCGGCGCCACCACGCAGCGTCCCCTGGGGTCCCTTTGTCCCCAATGTCCCCAAATGTCCCAAATCCCCCCAAAATCCCCCCAAAATCCCCCAATCCCACCAAGATGTCCCCAATTCCCCAATGTCCCAATTCACCCCAATGTCCCAAACGTCCCAGAATGTCCCCAAACCCCCTGAGTGTCCCCAGTGTCCCCAAATGTCCCCAAATGTCCCCAAATGTTCCAAACCCCCAAATGCCCCAATGTCCCCATCCCCCCAATCCCCCTAATGTGCCCAATGTCCCCAAAAATGTCCCAAATGTCCTCAAATCCCCCAATCCCCTCAAAGTCCCCAAAATGTCCCAGAAATGTCCCCAAAGTCCCAAACCCCGAGTGTCCCCAGGTCCTCAAAATCCCCCAAAATGTCCCCAAAACCGCCCAAAACATCCCCAAATGTCCCAAATTGTTCCCCAATGTCCCCAATGTCCTTAAATGTCCCCAAATGTCGCCCAACTGTCCAAACATCGCCAATTCCCCAAATGTCCAAATGTCCCCAATAGTCCCCAAATCCTTCCAATTCCCCCCAATGTCCCCAAGTCCCCCAACCCCCTGAAGTGTCCCCAAATTCCCAATGTCCCCAATCCCCCAATTGTCACGATGTCCCCAGTGTCCCCAATGTCCCCAATGTCCCATACCAGACGTTGCTTCTCGGGGCTCTGCGGCGCCACCCGCTAGCGATCCCCCGGGTCCCTTTGTCAACCAGCTCCGGCGCCAGCCAGCGCAGCGCACCAGGGCGCGCTCGGGGGTCACGTAGTAATCCTCCTAGAAACCGAGGGGAAAACCACCAAATCCGGCAAATTCCGGAAAGTTCCGGGAATTCCGCCAAATTCCGGCGAAATTCCGGAGAAATTCCGGTGAAATTCCGGTGAAATTTGGGTGAAATTTCATTTAAAAATTCACCGCCAAATTGCCCCCAAAACTCCTACCTAAATCCTCTCAAAAATCATCACAAATCCACCCAAAATTCCCCTCAAAATTGCCCCAAAATTCCCTCAAATTCCCAAATTCACCAAATTCCGAGGATTTCCTGTGAAATTCCCCCAAAATTCGCGTGAAATTTTATAAAAATTCCGCCAAAATTCCCCCGAAAATCGGAGATTATTCTGATGTCTCCAAAGTTCCCAAATGTCCCCAAGTTTCCCAGAATTCCCTTGAATTCTCAAATTCCCAAAATTTCACCCCAATTTCACAAATTCACGTGAAATCCAGCAAAATTCGTGGAAAAATTTTGTAAAAATTCCACTGAAATGTTCCCCCCCCCAATTTCCACAATTTTTTGATGTCTGCAGAGTCCCCAAATCCCCCAAAATTCACCAAATTCTCAAAATTTACAAAATTCAAGGAGATCCCATGAAATTCCAGACAAATTCCCCGTGAAATTTCATAAAAATTCCACCCAATTTCCTCCCCCCAAATTCCGCCAATCCCTGGAAATTTCTCCAAAATTCCCCAAAGTTCCCTCAAAATCCCCCCAAATCCCCCCAAAAATTCCAAAATTTCCCAAATTTCTGTAAATTCTCACAACCAAAAACCCCCCAAAATTTCCTTAAAATTCCTTCAAATTCTCCCTCCAAATTTCCTGAAAAAATCTCCCCAAAATTCCCTCCCCCAAAATTCCCCCAAATTTTCTCAAAATTTCACAAAATCCCCAAAAATCCCCCCCCAAATCCCTAAAATTCCCCAAATTTTTCCCCAAACCTCTCTAAATCCACAGAAATTCTCCAAATTCCCCAAAATCCCCAAATTCCCCAGAATTCCCCAAAATCTCCCTCAAATTCCCCAAAAATTCCCCCAATTCTCCAAAATCCTCTCTAAAATCCCAAAAAACTCCCCCAAAATCCCCCCAAAAAATCCCAATTTCCCCCAAATTGCCCAAAATCCCCATTTTTCCCCCCAAATTGCCCAAAATCCCCATTTTTCCCCAGATTGCCAAAATCGGCCGTTTTTCAGCCCCAAATTTCCCAAACCCGGTATGTGGGCGGGCCCCAGGCCGTAGTCGCCCGATCCAGCGCCGTCAGCTCGAGGTCAGCAGAAACGTTCCGGGAGAGCAGGTCGCTGGGTTGGGGTGAAAACAGCAAATTTTGGGAAAAAAGACAAAAATCGTAAAAAATTTGGGGAAAAAAAGTGAAAATTTCAGAGGGAAAATGGTGAAATTTTTGGTTGAAAAATGGTGAAAAATTCGAGGTGAAATCGCCGAAATTTGGGGGGATAAATCCCAAAATTTTTGGAGGAAAATGTGAATTTGGGTGTGAAATCTCAGGATTTGGGAAAAGAGCCAAAAAATTGGAAAAATTTGGGAAAATCTCTAAGTTTTTGGGAAAGAAAACTGTGAAATTTTGTGAAAAATGTGTGAAAATTTGGGGTTGAAATCACAAAATTTGGGGGGGAATCACAAAATTTTTGGGGGAAAATTGTGAAAATTTTTCGGGAAATTTGTAAAGATTTGTGGGAATTTTGGATTTTCTGGGGATTTTTATGGGGAATTTTAATGGATTTTGAGGGTAATTTTAATTTTATGCGGGATTTTTACAGGGATTTTTTGTGGGATTTTAATGGGAATTTTGAATTTTAATGGGATTTTTGTGGGGGAATTTGAATGGGATTTTATTGGGAATTTTTTTCTTTTTTTTAAATGGATTTTTGTGGGATTTTTATGGGATTTCTTGACTTTTTGGGAATTTTAATGGGATTTGAAATGTGATTTTAGTGGGAATTTTAATGGGATTTTATTGGGATTTTAATGGGATTTTTGTGTGGAATTTTCATGGGATTTTTGTGGGATTTTTTGGGATTTTTTGTGGAATTTTGGATTTGCTGGGGGATTTTTGGGGAATTTTAATGGGATTTTATTGGGATTTTTGTGGGATTTTGGTGTGAATTTTTATGGGATTTTAAGTAGGAATTTTTACAGAGATTTTTGTGGGATTTTTAATGGGAATTTTGAATTTTACTGGGATTTTAAGTGGGGTTTTTAATGAGATTTTTAATGGGATTTTTTTGGTGGGAATTTTTGATTTTTACTGGGATTTTTCCGACAAAATTTTGGGATTTGTGGGATTTTAATGGGATTTTTATGGGATTTTTAATGGCGAAATTTTGAATTTTAATGGGATTTTTTAATGGGATTTTTGTGAGGAATTTTATGGGATTTTGATGGGATTTTTTGTTGGGAATTTTGGATTTGCTGGGGGGGATTTTTTGGGGGAATTTCAATGGATTTTTATGGGATTTTAATGGGATTTTATTGGGATTTTATTGGGATTTTATTGTAGATTTTGGTTGTGAATTTTAATGGGATTTTTAGTGGATTTTTAATTGGAATTTTTGATTTTAATGGGATTTTTTTTCAGGAATTCGGGGTTTTTTGGGATTCTGGATTTCCCACGATCCCTCGCGGATTTTGGGGTGAATTCTGCTTTCCGGGTACCTGTGGACGAAGATTTGCCCCAATCGCGGCTCACCAGCTGGCAGTACTCCCAGACCAGCAGCAGGGGGCGCTCCCGGCAGCCGCCCAGGCACCGCAGCAGGTTCGGGTGGCGCAGGCTCCTGCGGAGACCCAAAAATCCCCGAATTTCACCCAAAATCCGGCTCAAAATACCCCGAATTTCACCCAAAATCCGGCTCAAAATCCGCACAAATTCCATCCCGAATACGGCCCAAAATCCACCCAAAGTTCCAGACAAAAATCCCCGAATTTCACCCAAAATTCTGACACAAAATACCCCAAATTCCACCCAAAATCCAGTTCAAAATCGCTCAAATTCCACCCCAAAAATCCCCGAATTTCACCCAAAATTCCGGCTCAAAATTCACCCAAAATTCCGGCACAAAATCCACACAAAATTCCACTCAAAATACGGTCCAAAATACCCCGAATTTCACCCAAAATTCCAGCTCAAAATCCACACAAAATTCCAGACAAAATACCCCGAATTTCACCCAAAATCCGGCTCAAAAAACCCCGAATTTCACCCAAAATTCCGGCTCAAAATCCACACAAATTCCATCCCGAATACGGCCCAAAATCCACACAAAATTCCAGACAAAAATCCCCGAATTTCACCCAAAATCCGGCTAAAAATATCCCGAATTCCATCCCAAATACGGCCCAAAATCCACACAAAATTCCAGACAAAAAACCCCGAATTTCACCCAAAATTCCGGCACAAAATCCACACAAATTCCATCCCAATTTCGGCTCAAAATCCACCCAAAATTCCAGACAAAAATCCCGAATTTCACCCAAAATTCCGGCTCAAAATCCACACAAAACTCCAGACAAAAATCCCTGAATTTCACCCAAAATCCGGCTCAAAATTCCATCCCAATTCCGGCTCAAAATCCACACAAAATTCCAGAAAAAACCCCGAATTTCCACCCAAAATTCCGGCTCAAAATCCATCCAAAATTCCAGCCAAAAAACCCCGAATTTCACCCAAAATCCGGCACAAAATCCACACAAATTCCATCCCAATTCCGGCTCAAAATCCACACAAAATTCCAGACAAAAATCCCCAAATTTCACCCAAAATTCCGGCCCAAAATCCACCGAAATTCTGGCCCAAAATACCCCAATTTCTGCCCCAAATTCCATTTGGGATATTTGGGGTGTTTTGGGGGTATTTTTTGGACATTTTGGGATATTTTGGGTGTTTCTGGGGTGTTTTGGGTGGTTTTGGGGTGTTTTGGGTGTTTTTGAGGTAAATTGGGTGGTTTTGGGGTAATTTGGGTGTTTTTTGGGTTTTTTTTTGACATTTTGGGATATTTGAGGTGTTTTGGGGTATTTTTTGGCCATTTTGGGGTGTTTTTGGGTGTTTTGGGGTATTTCAGGTCGGTTTTTTTGGGCGATTTTGGGGCATTTTTGATTTTTCAGGGAATTTTGGAGTATTTGGGGTGTTTTTGGGGTGTTTTTGGGTGGTTTTGGGGTATTTTGGGTGGTTTTGGGATATTTTTTGGACATTTTGGGATGTTTTGGGTGTTTTTGGGGTGTTTCTGGTAGTTTCTTTGGGTGATTTAGGGGCATTTGTGATTTTTCAGGGAATTGTGAGGTGTTTTGGGTGTTTTTGGGGTGTTTTTGGCCATTTTGGGGTGTTTTGGGGTATTTTTTGGACATTTTGGGATATTTGGGGTGTTTTGGGGGTAATTTGGGTGGTTTTTTGGGCGATTTTGGGGCATTTTTGATTTTTCAGGGAATGTTGGGGTGTTTTTGGACATTTTGGGATATTTTTGGTGGTTTTGGGGTAATTTGGGTGGTTTTGGGGGTATTTTTTGGACATTTTGGGGTATTTTGGGTGGTTTTGGGGTGTTTTGGGTGGTTTTGGGATATTTTTTGGACATTTTGGGGTGTTTTGGGTGGTTTTGGGGTATTTCTGGTAGGTTTTTTGGGCGATTTTGGGGCATTTTTGATTTTTCAGGGAATGTTGGGGTGTTTTTGGGGTGTTTTGGGTGTTTTGGGGGGTATTTTTTTTGACATTTTGGGACATTTGGGGTGTTTTGGGGTACTTTTTGACATTTTGGGATATTTTGGGTGGTTTTGAGGTATTTTTTTGGCCATTTTGGGGTGTTTTGGGTGGTTTTGGGGCATTTCTGGTAGGTTTTTTTGGGCGATTTTGGGGCATTTTTGATTTTTCAGGGAATTTTGGAGTATTTGGGGTATTTTTTGGCCATTTTGGGGTGTTTTGGGGTGTTTTTGGGGTATTTTTTGGCCATTTTTGGGTGTTTTTGGGGTGTTTTTGAGGTGTTTTTGGGTGTTTTTGGGGTGTTTTTGGCCGTTTTGGGTGGTTTTGGGTGTTTTTGGGGTATTTTTTGGCCATTTTGGGGTGTATTTGGGGTGGTTTTGGGTGTTTTTTTTGCCGTTTTTGGGTGTTTTGGGGTATTTGGGGTGTTTTTGGGTGTTTTTGGGTGTTTTTGGGTGTTTTTGGGTGTTTTTTTGCCATTTTGGTGTGTTTTTGGGTGTTTTTGGGGTATTTGGGGTGGTTTTGGGTGTTTTTGGGTGTTTTTGGGGTGTTTTTGGCCGTTTTTGGGTGTTTTTGGGTGTTTTTGGCACCTGTAGGGCTCGGCCTCGCTGAGGAAAGCCCTCGCTCGGGGCTCCCCGCCCAGCCCGCAGCCCTTCAGCACCACCTGGGCCGGCTTGCCGCCCCCCCCGCAGCTCCCCTAGGATCACCTGGAAACCACAAAAAAACCAAAATCAGAAAAACGAAACATTCAAAAAACCGAAATTGTAAAAAACCCCGTTAAAAAGGAGGAAAAAAACGGTGGTTGGAAATAAAAAAAAATGGGTTAAAATGAAAAAGTTCCGTTGAAAATCCTTAAAAATCTCGCTAAAAAGAAATAAAACATCCTGTTAAAAACAAGAAAAAAACTGGTAGAAATAATAAAAAAAAGGGATTTAAAATTAAAAAATTCCATTGATAATTCTTTAAAAATCCCACTAAAAAGAAATTTAAAATCCCGTTTAGAAATGAGAAAAATACGGGGTTAGAATAAAAAAAAATGGGATTTAAAATGAAAAAAATCCGAAAAAAATCCCGTAAAAAAATCCTTTAAAAATTCCTAAAAAATCCTATAAAATTCCTAAAAATCCTAAAAAATTCCTAAAAAATACCTTTAAAATTCTAAAAAACTCCTTAAAAATCCCTTTAAAAATCCTAAAAAATTCCTAAAAAAATCCCTAAAAAACTCCTAAAATCCTCTAAAAATTCCTAAAAAGATCCTAAATCACAATTAAAATAATCCAAATTCCTAAAAAAATCAACCTTAATTCCTAAAATGTCCTTAAAAATTCCAAAAATCCCTAAAAAATCCTAAAAAATCCCTAAAAAAATCCTTAAAAATTTCGTAAAAAAATCCTTTAAAATTCCAAATATTTCCTTTTAAAAATACCTAAAAAAATTCCTAAAAAAAACTCCTAAAAAATCCCCTAAAAAATCCTTAAAATTCCTAAAAAATCCCTAAAATAATCCCTAAAAAAGTCCTAAAAATCCCTAAAAAAATCCTAAAGAATCCCTAAAAAAATCCTAAAAAATTCCTAAAAAGTCCTTAAAAATCCCTAAACAATCCCCAAAAAATCCCTAAATCCCTCTCAAAAAAAAAAAATTCCCATTGAAAAATAACTAAAAATAATTTTAAAAAAATCCCAACAAAAAGCAAAACAATTCCCAAATTCCCCCAAATTTCCCGAAATTCTGGATTTGGACCTTCCGAACCAGGCGGTGCCGATCTCCTGCAGGAGGGCTCAGCTGCCCCGGGGAGCTGCGACACAAAAATTCCAATTTTTACACCAAAATTCACAACTTTCCACCCAAAATCCCTTTTACGGCCCAAAATCCCAAATTTCCCCCCCAAAAATCCCAAATTTTCCCATTTTCCCCCCAATTTCTTCCCAAATTCACATTTTTCTCCCCATTTTTCCCCCCATTTTCTCTCCAATTTTCTCATTTCCCCCAATTTTTCCCCAACTTCCCATTTATCCCATTTTTCTCCCCAATTTGCCCAAATTCCCAATTTCCCCCCCTCCCGAATTCTCCCATCCCCCACTTTTCCCCCAATATTTTCCCAAATTCCTCATTTTTCTCCCCCAATTTTTTCCCCCAATCACATTTTTCTCCTCAATCTCTCCCATTTCTCTTCTTCAATTTTTTCTCCAAATTCCCATTGTCCCCCCCAATTTTTCCCAATTTTCCCCCAATTTTCTCCCAAATTTTCCATTTCCCTCCCAATTTTCTTCCCCAATTTTCCCATGTTTTCTCCCCAATTTTCCATTTTATCCCAATTTTCCCTTTTTCTTCCCCTGATGTGCCCAAATTCCCGATTCCCCCCCCCTTTTCCCCTCCCAAAATTCTTCCCATTTCCCCTCCAATTTTTCCCAAATTTTTCCCATTTTCCTCCATTTTTTCCCCAATTTTCCCTTCCCGAATTCTCCCATCTCTTCCCCTCAATTTCCCCCAATTTTCCCCAAATTTTCCCTTTTCCCCCCAATTTTCTCCCAAATTTCCCCATTTTCCCCCAATTTTTTCCCCACTTTTCCCCATTTCCCCCCCAACTTTTCCCCCATTTTTCCCCCCAATTT
The DNA here is from genome assembly GCA_002167245.1 of Sporophila hypoxantha. Classification (NCBI taxonomy): domain Eukaryota; kingdom Metazoa; phylum Chordata; class Aves; order Passeriformes; family Thraupidae; genus Sporophila; species Sporophila hypoxantha. The sequence continues at coordinate 115,124 of NDFG01000072.1, read as the reverse complement.
TCCCCCATTTCCCCGCCCCAATTCTCCCATTTCCCCCCAATTTTTCCCAAATTTTCCCATTTCTTCCCAAATACTTTGCCCATTTTCCCCCCAATTCCTCATCTCTTTCTCCCAAGTTCCCCCATTTTTTCCCAATTTTCCCCATTTTCCCCCATTTTTTTCTCCCATTTTCCCCCCAATTTCCCTCAACTTTCCCCCAAATTTTCCCTTTTTCCCCCAAATTTTCCCCCAGAATTTCCCTTTTCTCCCCCAATTTTTCCCAATTTCCCCCAAATTTTTCCAAAATTTTCCCATTTTCCTCCGTTTTTTCTCCCAAATTCCCAGTTTTTCTCCCATTTTTCCCGCAATTCCGTTTTTTTTTTGCCCCCGTTCCGCAACCCGGGGGCGGGCGTTCCAGCGGCACCACGAACACCTCTTGCCGGCGGGGGAGCGCCCCACGAGGCCCCCGCCCGGAGCCGCGAGTCCCCGGAAAGTCCCCGCGAAAAGTCCCGGAAAAAATCCCCGGAAAAGTCCCCGAATCCTCGTCCCCGTCCGCGGCTCTCCAGCTCCTGCAGGAACAGCGGCACAGAGAGAATTCGGGAAATTCCAGAAAATCTGGAATTTTGGGGTTTGTTGGGATTTTTTTCTTCCAATTTTGGGGGATTTTGGTGAGGGAGTTTTTGGGGGAGATTTTCAAGGTAATTCCCGGAATCCTCGCCCCGTCCGGGCTCTCCAGCTCCTGAGGGAACAGGCCGGAATTCGCGGAAATTTCCAGAAAAATTCGGGATTTTTGAAGGGAATTTGGATTTTTGATGGGGAATTTGGGGATTTTGTAGGGAATTTTGGGATTTTTCAGAATTTTTGGGGAAATTTTCAAGGTAAATTCCCCCGGATCTCGGCCCCGTCCGGCTCTCCCAGCTCCTGAGGAACAGGCCAGAAAATTCGGAAATTTCCAGAAAATTCGGGGTTTTTGAGGGGAATTTTTGGGATTTTTGCAGGAAATTTTGGCGATATTTGGGGGGATTTTTTGGGGAGATTTTCAAGGTAAATTCCCCCGGAATCCTCGGCCCCGTCCGGGCTCTCCAGCTCCTGAGGGAACAGGCCGGAAAATTCAGGAAATTTCCAGAAAATTCGGGATTTTTGAGGGAATTTTGGGGGATTTTTTCTTTAATTTTGGGGGATTTTTGAGGGAGTTTTGGGGATTTTTTGGGGAATTTTTTGGGGAGATTTTCAAGGTAAATTCCCCCGGAATCCTCGGCCCCATCTGGGCTCTCCAGCTCCTGAGGGAACATGCCGGAAAATTCAGGAAATTTCCAGAAAATCTGGGATTTTTGAGGGAATTTTTGGGATTTTTTGGGGGAATTTGGAGATTTTTTTGGGAATTTTGGGGATTTTTTCTTTAATTTTGGGGGATTTTTGAGGGAATTTTGGGGATTTTTTGGGGAGATTTTCAAGGTAAATTCCCCGGAATCCTCGGCCCCATCCGGGCTCTGCAGCTCCTGAGGGAACATTCTGGAAAATTCGGGAAATTTCCAGAAAATTCGGAATTTTGGAGGGAATTTTGGGGGTTTTGGAGGGAATTTTGGGGGATTTTTTTTTGGGAATTTTGGGGGATTTTTTTTTGGGAATTTTGGGGATTTTTGGGGGATTTTTTGGGGTGATTTTTAAGGTAAATTCCCCCGGAATCCTCGGCCCTGTCCGGGCTCTCCAGCTCCTGAGGGAACAGGCCGGAAAATTCGGGAAACTTCCAGAAAATTCGGGGTTTTTAGGGGAATTTTGGGGATTTTTTTGGAATTTTTGGGGAATTTTCAAGGTCAATTCCCCAGAATCCTCGGCCCCGTCCGGGCTCTCCAGCTCCTGAGGGAACAGGCCAGAAAATTCGGGAAATTTCCGGAAAATTCGGGGTTTTTGAGGGAATTTTTGGGATTTTTTTGGGAATTTTTGGGATTTTTGAGGGAATATTGGGGATTTTTTGGGGAATTTTGGGAATTTTTGGGGAGATTTTCAAGGTAAATTCCCCGGAATCCTCGGCCCCATCCGGGCTCTGCAGCTCCTGAGGGAACATTCCAGAAAATTCAGGAAATTCGGGAATTTTGGGGATTTCAGAAATTTTTTTGGGAATTTTTGGTGGGGTTTTTTTCGAATTTTTCAGGAATTTTTTTGGGAATTTTCAAGGTAAATTCCCCGGAATCCTCGGCCCCGTCCGGGCTCTGCAGCTCCTGGGACGGAAAATTCCAGAAAGTTCTGGAAAATTTTCAGGATTTTGTGGTTTTGGGGATGAATTTTTGGGGTATTTTGGGTTTTTTTTCATTTGTTCGGAATTCTTTTGGTGTAAATTTTTGGGGATTTTTTGGGGTGAATTTGGGGGATTTTGGTCTCACCTTGAAGCCGAGGTCGCCGCGCTTGCAGCACAGGCAGGTGAGGAGGAGGAGGACGAAGGCCACGAGGGGATTTTGGGGCGGATTTTTGGGGTAAATTTGGGGATTTTTGGGGAATTTGGGGTGTGGAAGGCGGGATTGGGGGTTTTGGGTGAATTTTGGGTGAATTTTGGGGATTTTTGGGGTAAATTTGGGGATTTTTGGGGTGAATTTTTGGGGATTTTTGGGTAAATTTGGGGATTTTTGGGGTGAATTTTTGGGGATTTTTGGGGTAAATTTTTGGGGTGAATTTTTGGGGATTTTTGGGGTAAATTTTTGGGGTGAATTTTTGGGGATTTTTGGGGTAAATTTTTGGGGTGAAATTTTGGGGATTTTTGGGGTAAATTTGGGGATTTTTGGGGTGAATTTTTGGGGATTTTTGGGGTAAATTTGGGGATTTTTGGGGTGAATTTTGGGGATTTTTGGGGTAAATTTGGGGATTTTTGGGGTGAATTTTTGGGGATTTTTGGGGTAAATTTGGGGATTTTTGGGGTGAATTTTGGGGTAAATGTGGGGATTTTTGGGGTGAATTTTTGGGGATTTTTGGGGTGAATTTTTGGGGATTTTTTGGGGTGAATTTGGGGGATTTTGGGTCTCACCTTGAAGCCGAGGTCGCCGCGCTTGCAGCACAGGCAGGTGAGGAGGAGGACGACGAAGGCCACGAGGGGATTTTGGGGTGGATTTTTGGGGTAAATTTGGGGATTTTGGGGGTGAATTTTTGGGGTAAATTTGGGGATTTTTGGGGATTTTTTGGGGATTTTTGGGGTGAATTTTTGGGGTGAATTTTTGGGGATTTTTGGGGTAAATTTTTGTGGATTTTTGGGGTGAATTTTTGGGGATTTTTTGGGGTGAATTTTGGGGTGAATTTGGGGGATTTTGGGTCTCACCTTGAAGCCGAGGTCGCCGCGCTTGCAGCACAGGCAGGTGAGGAGGAGGAGGACGAAGGCCACGAGGGGATTTTGGGGCGAATTTTTGGGGTAAATTTGGGGATTTTTGGGGTGAATTTGGGGATTTTTGGGGTGAATTTTTGGGATTTTTTGGGGTGAATTTGGGGGATTTTTGTCTCACCTTGAAGCCGAGGTCGCCGCGCTTGCAGCACAGGCAGGTGAGGAGGAGGAGGACGAAGGCCACGAGCCCCGAGCACGAGAGCAGCAGAGCGGCCGAGGGGGGACCCGCGGGGGGGGAGCCTGGAACGGGGCGAAAAACGGCAAAATTGGGAAAAATGGGAAAAAATGGGGAATAAATGGGGAATAAACCAGAAAAATGGGGAAAAAATCAGGAATAAATGGGGGAAAATGGGGAAAAACATGGAAAAAATAGGAAAAATTGGGGGGAAAAAGGGAAATAAATGGGAAAAAAGAGGAAAAATGGGGAATAAATAGAGGGAAAATTGGAAATAAGTGGGGAATAAATGGAGGGAAAAAAAGGGGAAAATGGGAAATAAATGGGGGGAAAATGGGGAATAAATGGGGAATAAATGGGGAATAAATGGGGAATAAGTGGGAGATAAATGGGGGAAATGAGAAATAAATTGGGAAGAAATGGGAAATAAATGGGGGAATAAATGGGGAATTAATGGGGAATAAATGGGGGGAAAATTGACAACAAATGGGGAATAAATGGTGGAAATAAATAGGGGGAAAATGGGAAAGATGGGGAATAAATGGGGAATAAATTGGGAATCAATGGGGAATCAATGGGGAATAAATGGGGGAAAATGGGGAATAAATTGGGAATAAATTGGGAATCAATGGGGATCAATAGGGGATCAATGGGGAATCAATGGGAATCAATGGGGAATCAATGGGAATCAATGGGGAATCAATGGGGAATAAATTGATAATAAATGGGGAATCAATGGGGAATAAATGGGGGAAAATGGGGAATAAATTGGGAATAAATTGGGAATCAATGGGAATCAATGGGGAATCAATGGGGATCAAT
>NDFG01000071.1:481341-495260 GCA_002167245.1 Sporophila hypoxantha | reverse complement strand
AGGGGCTGTGGGCAGGATTTGGGGACAGGGGCTGGGATTTGGGGACAGGGGCCAGGATTTGGGGACGGGGCATGGTCTGTGGGCTGGGGACAGTTTGGGGACAGGGACTGTGGGCAGGATTTGGGGACAGGACAGGATTTGGGGACAGGGGCCGGGATTTGGGGACAAGGGATGGGATTTGGGGACAGGGGATGGGATTTGGGGACAGGACAGGATTTGGGGACAAGTCAGGGTTTGGGGACAGGGGATGGCATTTGGGGACAGGGGCCAGGATTTGGGGACAGGGGCTGTGGGCAGGATTTAGGGACAGGGCAGGATTTGGGGACAAGTCAGACTTTGGGGACAGGATGGGAGCTGGGGACAGGGACTGTGGGCAGGATTTGGGGGCAGGGGACAGGATTTGGGGACAGGGGACAGGATTTGGGGACAGGAGCTGGGGACAGGATTTGGGGACAGAACAGGACTTGGGGACAAGTCAGACTTTGGGGACAGGACGGGAGCTGGGGACAGGAGCTGTGAACAGGACTTGGGGACAAGTCAGACTTTGGGGACAGGACAGGATTTGGGGACAGGAGCTGCGCGCGGCATTTGGGGACAGCGGGCGCAGCACGGGGGCTGCAGGCAGGCTTTGGGGACAGCTTGGGGACAGTGCCAGCGCCGATGTCCCTCACCGTCGGGGTCGGGCCCCAGCGGGTCGGTGGCCGCTGCCAGCTCCGCCCGCGCCGCCCGCAGCTCCGCCCGGCTCTGCGCGTCTGGGGGGGGACAGCGGCGTGACGGGAGCGCGACCCTGCCCGGGGTCCGTGTCCCCCTCTGACCCCTGCCCGGGACCCCCGACCCTGCCCGGGGTCACTGTCCCCTCCCTGTCCCCTCCTGACCCTGCCCGGGGTCACTGCCAGGGGTCCGTGTCCGGGGTCCTTGTCCCCTCCTGACCCTGCCCGAGGTCCCTGTACCCCCCTGACCCTGCCCGGGGTCCCTGTCCCCTCCCTGTCCCCTACCCGGGACCCCCGACCCTGCCCGGGGTCCCTGTCCCCCTCCGACCCCTGCCCGGGACCCCTGACCCTGCCCGGGGTCACTGCCCGGGGTCCCTGTCCCCTCCTGACCCTGCCCGGGGTCACTGCCCGGGGTCCCTGTCCCCTCCTGACCCTGCCCGGGGTCACTGCCAGGGGGCCCTGTCCCCTCCTGACCCTGCCCGGGGTCCCTGTCCCCTCCCTGTCCCCTATCCGGGACCCCCGAACCTGCCCGGGGTCCCTGCCAGGGGTCCCTGTCCGCGGTCCTTGTCCCCTCCTGACCCTGCCCGGGGTCCCTGCCCGGGGTCCTTGTCCCCTCCCGTCCCCTGTCCCGGGTCCCTGTCCCGGGTCCCTGTCCCCTACCCGGGACCCCCTGACCCTGCCCGGGGTCCCTGTACCCCCCTGACCCTGCCCGGGGTCCCTGTCCCCTATCCGGGACCCCCGACCCTGCCCAGGGTCCCTGTCCGGGGTCCTTGTCCCCTCCTGACCCTGCCCAGGGTCCCTGTCCCCTCCCTGTACCCCCCTGACCCTGCCCGGGGTCCCTGTCCGGGGTCCTTGTCCCCCCCTGGCCCTACCCGGGGTCTCTGTCCCCTCCCTGTCCCCTATCCGGGACCCCTGACCCTGCCCGGGGTCCCTGCCCGGGGTCCTTGTCCCCTCCCGTCCCCTGTCCCGGGTCCCTGTCCCGGGTCCCTGTCCCCTCCCTGTCCCCTCCTGACCCTGCCGGGGGTCCCTGTCCCCTCCCTGTCCCCTATCCGGGACCCCCGACCCTGCCCGGGGTCACTGTCCCGGGTCCCTGTCCCCTCCTGACCCTGCCCGAGGTCCCTGCCAGGGGTCCTTGTACCCTCCTGACCCTGCCCGGGGTCTCTGTCCCCTCCCTGTCCCCTCTCCAGGACCCCCAATCCCTTCCCGGGACCCCCAAACTCATCCCGACCCCTGTGCGGGACCCCCTGACCCAGAGACCCCCCCCCCCAGCCCGGCCCGGCCTGGCCTGGCCGTGCCCATTTTGGGCTGGGGACAGCGCCGGGAGGGGACCCGCGACCCCCGCCCGGGGACCCCCGGCCAGTCCCTGCCCGTCCCCGCAGCCCCCTGCCCGCTCCCAGCCCCTCTTCAGACCCCAGCCCCTTTCCCAGCCCCTCTGCAGACCCCAGCCCCACTCCCCGTCTCTCTCCCAGCCCCCCCTTGCCTAAACCCCTTCCCAAGCCCATCTTCCAATATCCCAATGCCTTTCCCCAGTTCCATCTCCAACCGCCTCCCCAAACCCCAAGGCCCCTCCTAATAACCCCATTCCCAGCCCCATTCTCCAACCCCTACTTTCCACACCTTTCCCAACCCCTCTCCCAGCCTCTTTCCTAGCCCATGCCCATATCCACTCCCATGGCCCTCTCCCAGTCCCCAGCCCCTTTCCTAACCCCGCTCCACGTCCCATCCCTTTCCCAGCCACCACCCCATACACTCAGCCCTTTTTCCAAGGGCCCTTTTCCCAACCCCTCTCCCTACTCCCATCCCCTCCGAACCCAGCCCATTCGCAACAAACCCCAGCCCCCACTCCGCCAGTCTCCCCCTCTCACAAACCCCATTCCCTCTCCCATCCCTCACCAGCCGGCCTGCCCACATTCTCAGCCCTTCCCCAACCCCTCTCCCAGCCCTATCCCAAACCGGAGCCCTTTCCCAGCCCCTTTGCCAATCCCTTATCCAATCCCATCCCTCCCAGCCCCTCCCCAAACCCCAGCCCGTCCTACTCCTCTCCCAGCCCCTTCCAGCCTTTTTCCCAGCCCCTCCCCAACCCCTTTTCCCCCTCCCTATTCCCTCCCAACCCTTTTCCAAGACCCTCCCCAACCCCTACCCCCACTCCCAGCCCCTTCCCCCTCTCCCGAACCCCTATCCCCCTCCACCCTCCCCATTCCCAGCCCCTTTCCCCAACCCTTTCCTCCAGCCTCTTCCAGCTCCCACTCCATCGCTCCCAGCTCCCTTTCCCAGCCCTCTCCCCAGGACACTTCCCAAACCTCAGCCCTTTGCCAGCCCCTTTCCCAAACCCCTCTTCCCACTTCCATCCCCTTCCTAAACCCCTCCCCATTCCCAAGCCCCTTCCAAATCCCTTCCCAGCCCCTCCCCAGCCCCCCCCAAACCCCAGCCCCTCTGCCCAACCCTTCCCCAAAGCCCAGCCCCTTCGTGTACCCCTTTCCACTTCACATCCCCTCACAGTCCCTTTCCCAGCCCCTCCCCATTCCCAGTCCCTTCCCAGCCTTCCCAACCCCTCCCCACAGCTGTATCTAACCCCCACTCCCATCCGCTCCCCAGCCCCTTTCTCAGCCCCTCCCCAATCCCCAGCCCCTTTCCAACCCCTTCCCACTTCCATTCCCCCTCACAGTCCCTTTCCCAAGCCCCTCCTCAGACACTCCCCCAAAAACCCAGCCCCTTTCCAGAGCCTTGCCAGCCCTCTCCCTCTCCCATCCCTCCCAGCCCCTCCCCATTCCCAGCCCCTCCCCAGCCTGTTCGTATCCCCCACTCCATTCGCTCCCAAGCCCCTTTTCTCAGGGCCCCTCCCCACTTTTCCCCGCCCCTGATCCCAAAACCCAGTCCCTTTCCAGCCCCTTTCCAAATCCCTTTCCCGCTCCCATTCCCTCTCCATTTCCCCTCCCCGTTTCCCAGGTCCCTCTCCCAGCCGCTTTCCCCAACCCCTCCCCAGCCTCTTCGCAGGCCTTCCCATCCCCTCCCGGTCCCTTATCCCAAATCCAGCCCTTCCTAACCCCATTCCCAGTCCCATTCCAGCCCCCTCTGCCACCTTTCCCGCCTTGTCCCCCTCCCCTGTCGTCCCCTGGCTGTCCCCCCGGCTGTCCCTCTCCCCCTCTGGCTGTCCCCCGGCTGTCCCCGGCTGTCCCCCGCTGTCCCCTGGGCTGTCCCCTGGCTGTCCCCCGGCTGTCCCTAGCTGTCCCCCCGGCTGTCCCCCGGCTGTTCCCCTTGGCTGTCCCCTGGCTGTCCCCCTGTCTGTCCCCCATGATCTGTCCCCTGTCTGTCCCCCGGCTGTCCCCGGCTGTCCCCTGGCTGTCCCCTGGCTGTCCCCCGCCGGCTGTCCCGCTGCCCCGCTGGCTGTCCCCCTTGGCTGTCCCCCCGGCCTGTCCCCCTGTCTGTCCCCTGTCTGTCCCCTGTCTGGGTTATGTTCCCCCCCGGCTGTCCCCTCGCTTGTCCCCCTGCTGTCCCCCTGTCTGTCCCCCTGTCTGTCCCCCCGGCTGTCCGCCCTGTCCCCTGGCTTCCCCTGGCTGCTCCCCCGGCTGTCCCTCCCCTGGCTGTCCCCCGGCTGATCCCCCTGGCGTCCCCCCGGCTGTCCCCCTGTCTGTCCCCTGTCTGTCCCCCGGCTGTCCCCCCGGCTGTCCCCCTTCGGCTGTCCCCTGGCTGTCCCCCTCGTTCTCGTACAGCGTCGGGGCTGCTGGCCCATGGCGCGGGACACGCTGGGGACACGCTTGGGGACAACGGACGGTGCGGGGCCCGCTTCCTGCCCCGTCGCCCGCAGGACAGGAACCGCGCTGGTGCCACCCGGCGGCCGTCCACGCGTGTCCCCGCCCCACGGACAGCCAGCCCGGGGACAGGCAGGGCATGAGGCGCTGGGACCCTGGGCAGCCTGGATTCTGTCCCTGATCCTGTCCCATCCTTGTGCCTGTCCCCAGTCCTGATTCTTGTCACCGGGCTGGCCCCTGTCCCTGTGTCTGTCCCCATCCTTGTCCTGATCCTGTCCCTGTGTGATCCTGTCCCTGTCCCCACTTGTGGATTCTGTCACCAGCTGGCCCGTGTCCCTGTGTCGTCCCCATCCTTGTCGCCTATCTGTCCCTGTCCCCAGGTCCTGATTTTCTTAACCGGCTGGCCCCTGTCCCTGGACTCTGTTTCCCGATCCTTGATCGTGTCGCCTATCCTTGTTCCCCAGTCCTGTCCCTATCTTTGTCCCTGGTCCCTGACTCTGTCCCTGACCTGTCACTGGATTTTGTCCCTGGTCTGTCCCCATTCCTTGTCCCTGACTTGCCATGATCCTGATCCTGTCCCTTCTGTCCCCAATCTTGTTCCTGTTCTTGCTTCCCTGATCCCGGCCCTGTCTGATCCTGTCCCCATCCTTGTTCCCTGTCTCTGTTTCTGGTCCCTTACCTGTCACTGGACTTGTCCCTGTCCTTGTCCCTGGTCTCTGTCTCAGTCCTGATTTCTGCACTGAACTGTCCCTGATCCTGCGTCCAATCCTGTCCCCATCGCTGGTCCCTGACCCTGTCCCTTGTCTCACCCTTGTCCCCATCGTCGTCCCCTGTCCCTCGACCCATCCTACCCTGTTCCACCATCCGTTGTCCCTGATCCTGTCCCCATCGTGTTCTTGTCCCCAGTCCTGATTCTGTCACTAGACCAGTCCTGTCCTACTCTGCCTCTGGTCCCTGTCCTTGTCCCTGCTGTTGTCCCCAGTCCTGATTCTGCACTGAACTTGTCCTGCTCTGGTCCCTGATCCGTCCCCTGTCCTCGTTCCTGTCCCCTGTCCCTGTCTGCCCCTGTCCCCCCCTGGTCCTGTTTCTGTTCCTGTCCCTGTCACTGACTTCTCACCTGTCTCTGGCCCTGTCCTTGTCCCGGTCCCCAGTCCGATCCTGCCACTTGAATTTGTCCCCAATCCTGTCCCCATCTGTCCCTGCCTCTGTCCCTATCCTGTCCCTATCCTTGTCCCCAATCCGTCCCCGTCCTTGTCCTGACCTCTGGGCCCTTGATCTTGTCCCCATCCTTGTCCCCATCCTGTCCCCATCCTTGTCCCTGACTCTGTCCCCTGTCCCTGCCCGTCCTTGTCCCCTGATCCTGGGCCCTCTCACTTGGCACTTCTCTTCCCGTCCCTGATCTGAACTTGTCCAGTCCCTCTGTCCCCAGCGCCCATCCCTGTGTCCTAAATTCCCTGTGTCCCTAAATCCCTGTGTCCCTAAATCCCTTGATGTGTCCCTGTGTCCCTAAATCCCTGTTGTCCCTAAATCCCTGTGTCTCTTAAATCCCTTTCTCCCTGTCCCTGTGTTCCCTCAATCCCCATGCTTCCTTAAATCCTGTGTCAGCCTTAAAGCCCTGTGTCCCTGGTGTCCTGATCCCTGGTGTCCCTAAATCCCCTGCGGTTCCTAAATCCCCACTGTCCCTATCCCTGTGCCCTAAATCCCCCATTGTCCCTAAATCCGTTGTCCCTGTGTCCCATAAATCCCTGTGTCCCCTAAATCCTGTGGCATGTCCCATAGATAGATCCCCTAAATCCCGTGTCCCTAAATCCTGTGTGTGTTCCCTACGAATCCCGGTGTATGCCCCGTGGTCCCTAAATTCCCTCGTGTCCCCTTGTCCCTGTTGTCCCTGCCCCATGCTCCCTAAATCCGTGTCCCTAAATCCCTGTGTCCCGTGTCCCTAAATCCCTGTGTGTTGTCCTGTGTCCCTAATCCCTGGGTGTCCCTGTCCCTTGCCCGTGTCCCTGTGTTCCCTAAATCCCGTGTCCGCTAAATCCATTGTCCCTGTGTCCCGCTAAATCCCCGTGTCCCTCTGTTGTCCCTGTGTCCCTAAATCCCTGTGTCCAAAATCCCCAATGTCCCTAATCCTGTGTCCTAAACTCCCCGTGTCCTGTGTCCTACATCCTTGTGTCGCTTAAAGTCCCTGTGTCCCATCTGTCACCCCACAACGTTCCACCGCCAAACCCCCCATCTTCCCCCTCTCTCCCCACCTGCAGACACGACAAATCCAGAGAAACCCACCGAATTCCCCAAAACTGGACAAATTCACCCCAAACTGGCCAAAGTTCACCCCAAACTCGACCCCCAGTCAACCCAAACTGGCTATATACTGGGGTCACCCCAAACTGGGAAAATTCCATCCAAAACTGGGAATTCACCCCAAATATTGGCCAAATCCACTTCCAAAACTGCGGCAAATTTCCTCCTACGCGTGCCAAAAATTCACCCAAAACTGGGGTGATATTCAAGCTGGCCTACGGACACCGCAAATGGGGAAAAGGCACCCCAAACTGGGAAACAAATTTCATCCCCCCAAATGGGCAAAATTTCACCCCAACTGGGATCCCAGTCACCCCCAGACTCTGGGTCTGTTCACCCCAAACTGTGCGGGAAAATCCCATCCCAAACCTGGGAAAATTCCCCCAAAAATGAGAGCAAATCCACCCCAAACGCGGATCCAGTCAACCCAAACTGAGTTGGGTCACCCCAGACTGTGATGTGCGCGAGAGTCCCAAAATTTGCCAAAATCCAGTCCCAAATGGGAAAATCACATGCCCAAAACTGCGGAAAATCCATCCCAAAACTGGCCGGAAATTTCCCAACTACATTTAGCCACAATTCACCCCCAAACTGGCCCCAAATTCATCCCAGACTGGACAAATTCACCCCAAAACTGTTATCCAGTCACGCCCAAACTGGGACAACCACCCCCCAAAACTGGGAAATTCACTCCCGCCCAAAATGGTCCAAATCCACCCAAAAACTGGCCAAATTCACCCCAAAATGGGTGAATTCAAAAACTGGCCCATCAGCGACACCGCAATAATGGGGAAAATTCACCAAAATGGAGAAAATTCTCCCCAAATGGGGCAAATTCACCCCAATTGGCGTCTGGTCACCCAACTGTTGGAAAATCCATCCCAAAACTGGGAAAATTTCCCTACACTTGCGGCCGAGAGAGTTACCCGGCAAACTGCGTCGCAGGTCACCCCAAGGAACTGGGTCTGCGTCACCCCGTTGAGGAAATTCACCCCAAAACTGACGAATCACCCCAAAACTCACCTAGTCCCCCAAACTGGGTCTGGTGCACCCAAAACTGGGAAAATCCATCATCAAAACTGGGGAAAATCACCCCAAAATTCGGCCTTTCCACTTTCTCCAAACTGGGAAAATTCCCCGAAAAACTGGAAAAATTCGATCCCCAAATGCGGGCCAAATCACCCCAAACCTCCAGTATCACCCCAAACTGAGTCTGTCACCCCACATAGAACATTCCCAAAATTCTGCCAAATCCACTCCCAAAAAACAATACACACACATAGGAAATTTCCCCTACAACTGGCCAAATTTTCACCCCAAAAATTGGGCCCACATTTCATCCCAAAAACTGGATCCAGGTTCACTCAAACTGGGAAAATCCATCTCACAAATTGGGAAATTCAACCCAAATTGGCCAAATCCACGCCCAAAACGGGGAAAACCTTTGCACCCCAAACTGGGACGAAATCCACACACATATAGGGAAAATTCCTTACATAGGAAAAATCATCCCCAAATGGGGCAAAATTCACCCCAAAACTGGATCCAGTCACCCCAAAACGGGAAAACCATCCCAAAAACTGGGGAAATTCACGCCAAAAATGGCTAAAATCCACCCCCGAAAACTGACGGAATCCACCTCCAAAAAACTGGATCCAGTCACCCCAAACGAGTCTTGGTCACCACCCAAACTGGGTCGTGGTCTCCCCAAACTGTGAAAAATCCATCCCAAAGTTTGCCCCAAAAATCACCCCAAAACTGCGGAATCACCCCCAGACCAGACGACATCCTCCCATCCTGCGGGATTGGGGTCTGGGGTCCCCCTGTCACCCCTCAGTTCCCCGTTGGGTTGGTTCCCCTACAGGCGAATTCCGGGTGTCCCCAATGTTGTCACCCGCGTCCCCACCCCCTGCTTGCCTTCAGATTGCCGTTTCCTTCCCCCGTTCCCGTCCCGGATTTGGGGAACCTCGGGCCTGAGTCACCCCCGGGCGGGCACCGACACCCCGAGGGACCGCGGGGAATTCGCGGGGGAAAAGCCACAGAAAGCCCCCGGATTGTTTTCTGCCCAAACCTGAGGGGGTTCTCGGTTTTTTAAAAATTGTCTCCGCGCGGTTTTGGCTTGTAAATTTTTCACAGTTGCGGGTGAAATGTTTTCCCATTTTTGGGGGTGAATTTTCCCCAGTTAGGGTCGGATTTTCCTGTTTCGGGTACGAATTTTCACAATTGGGGTGAATATGTCCCTAGTTTTGAGGGTGGATTTTCCGAGTCTTAGTGGGAATTTTCTGGCTTCTGGCGGTAAATTTTCCAAGTTTGGAATGACCGGTTCAAGTTTTGGTGGGGTGTAGGTGTTGCGTGAATCTCCCAGTTTTGGGGTGAATTTTTCCAGGTTTTGAGCGTGAATTTTCCGGCTTTGCGGATGAATTTTCCCAGTTTAGGGGTGATTTCCCAGTTTGGCGATAAATTTTCCCAGTTTGGCTGACCGATGTTCCAGTTTTTTGGTGGACTGGATTCAGTTTTGGGCGTGAATCTTTCCCAGTTTGGGAGGAAATTTTCCCAGTTTGGAGTAATTTTTCTCCAGCTTGGGTGAATTTTCCCAGTTTTTGGGGTGAATTTTCTCAGTTTGGCTGAATTTTCCTGGTTCTGTTAATGACGTTTCCTATTTTGTGGGTGAATTGGCTCAGTGTGGGGTGAATTTGTCCCGGTTTTGGTTGTGAAATTTGCTCAGTTTGGGATAACTGGTTCCATTTTTTGGGGACTGGGATCCACGTTTTGGGGGAATTTTCCTGCGTTTGGGCCATGGAGCGCTTCCAGTTTTGGGGTGAATTTTCCAGTTGGTGTGTGGGTGGTGAATTTTCCCGGTTTTGGAGGGGATGAGCGCTTCCAGTTTTGTAATTTGTCAGTTTGGGTGAATTTCTGCTCAGTTTTGGGTGAATTGTCCCATTTGGGAGTGGAATTTGTCCCAGTTTGGGGTGAATTTCGTCCCAGTTTGGGGGATTTTCCTGTTTGGCGTGAATTTCCAAGTTTTGGGATGACCAGTTCCAGTTTTTTTTGGTGACTGGATCCAGTTTTGGGGTGAATTTGGCCAGGTTTAGGGTGGATTTTCCCAGTTTGGGGTGAATTTTCCAGTTTTGGGTTGCGATTTTTCCCAGTATTGCAAGAATTTTGTCACATATATAGATGACCGGTTTCAAATTTTTTTTGGTGATGGACCAAGTTTTGGGGCACTGTTCCTCAGTTTTGCCGGGGAATTTTCCTCTGTTTTCGGGGGAATTTTCCGAGGTTCCTGGGGGGAATTTCCTGGTTTGGGTGGATTTTCTCTGTTGTGGGTGTGGATATTGTCCCAGTTTAGGGTGCGAATTTTCCAGTTTGGAATTTTCCCACTTTGCGGCAACTGGTTCCCATTGTTTTGGTGAACTGGATCCAGTTTTGCGGCCGACACCCGAGGTTTGCCGCGGGGAATTCCGCGGCGGTCAAGCACAAAAAAGCCCCGACTTAGTTTCTGCCAAACCTGCGGCTTTTGGGGTGTTTTTTAACAATTTTTTTTTGCACCCCAAACTGATTTCATTTTGGGCGTGGATTTTCCCAGTTTGGCGTGAATTGTCCGGTTTTGGGAGTGAATTTTTCCCAGTTTGGCGGGTGAATTTTTCCCAGTTTGGGTTGGAATTTTCCTGGTTATGGGAAATGTTCCCAGTTTGAGTATAACCGGTTCAATTTTGGTGACTGGATCCAGTTTTTGGGGTGGATTCCCAGTTTAGGTGTGATTTTCCCGAGTTTGGTGCAGATTTGTCCCAATTGGGTGAATTTCCCAGTTTTGGGCGTGGATTTTTTCCCAGGCTTTGCGGTATAGAGATCTTTCCCAGTCTCCTGAATGACCAATCAGTTTTTTGGTGACTAGGTCCGTTTGGGTGAATTGTTCAGTCTGTGAATTACCCAAGGTTTAGGGTGGATTTTTCCTTGGTTTTGGGGGAAACTTTCCCAGTTTTGGGGGTTGGGAATTGTTCCAGTTTTTGCGGTGAATTTTTCCCAGTTTGAGATAAATTTTCGTGAGAGGGAATTTTCCCAGTTTTGAGGTGAATTTTCCCAGTTTGGAATTTCCCAGTTGTGCAGACCAGTTTTTCATTTCGTGACTGGATCCAGTTTTGGCGTGAATTTTCCTGGTTTGGTGAGTTCCCAGTTTGGGGTTGCATTTTTTCCCAGTTTGGGATAACCGGTTCCATCTGTTTTTTGGGTGGACTGGATCCAGGTTTTGGTGCCGACACCGCCTCGAGGAGTTGCCGCGGGGGGAATTCCGCGGGGGGAAGCAAATACAAGCCCGGAGTTCAGCCCAACCACCTCTGTTAGGCTCTTTGAGGGGAGTTTCTTAAAATTTTTTCGCACCCAAAAGTGTTCTGGGGTAGGTTGTTTCCCAGTTTGGGTGAGATTTTCCCGGCTAGTCTTGAGCGGGATTTTCCCAAGTTTGGGGAAATTTTCCGCGTTTGGCGTGGATTTTCCCAGTTTGGGGGCGGATTTTCCTGGTTTTGGGCGGGAATTTTCCACCAGTTTGGGTGAAGTTCCCAGTTTGGTGACCGGATCCACTTTAGGGCGTGAATTTGGCTCAGTTGTGGGTGAATTTTCCCCAGGTTTGGCCAGTGAATTTTTCTTGTTGGGGTGGATTCTTCCCAGTTTGGAGGAATTTTTTTCCTCTAGTTTGGGTGATTTTCCTCAGTTTTGGTTGGATTTTCCCAGTTTTGGGGTTGGATTTTCCCAGTTGTGGGTGTGGATGTTTCCCAGTTTTGGGGAATTTTTGCAGTTTGGGAGTAAACCGTTCCATTGTTTGGTGACTGGATCCAGTTTATGGGGGTTGCCCCGAGGGTCAACCCGCGGGGAATTCCGCGGTGGAAGGGCACAAAAAGCCCAGAGTTTCTGCCCAAACTGCGGCGCTTTTGGGGTTTTTTTAAAGTTTTTTTTTGCACCCCAAACCTGATTTTCCCAGTCTTTGGCGTTGTGAATTTTTCCCGGTTTGGGGGAAATATTTTCCCCGAGTTTGGGTGAATTTCCCAGTCTCGTCTTGGGGGGATTTTTCCTGGCTTTTGGGTAAATTTATTCCCAGTTTGGATGACCAGTTCCAGTTGGGGGTGATTTTGCTCTCGTTTGGGGTGCACCGAATTGTCCAGTTTTGCGGGTGCATTTTCCAGTTTGGGTGCATTTTTCCCAGTTTGGGATGGATTTTGAAGTTTTGGGTGAATTTTCCCCAGTTTGGATCTGAATTTTCCTTTTGGTTGGGGTTTTTTTGGGGGGAAGGGGCGGGAAAAATCTTTCCAGTTTGGGCGAATTTTCCCAGGTTTGCGGATTACCGGTTGCCAGTTTTTTTTGTGACTGGATCAGAGTTTGGGGCTGAATTTGCCCCTTTTTAAGGGTGGATTTTCCCAGTGTGGGTCTGGATATTTCCCAGTTTGGAATTCTTCCACTTTGGCGGTCGAATTTTCCCCAGTTTGGGTGGATTTTCTCCATTTTGGGGTGAATTTCCGGTTTAGGGTGAATTATTCCCTCTTCGGGGAATTTTCCTGGTCTGGAGGTTAAATTTTCCAAGTTTGGGATTGACCGGTTCCAGTTTTTGGGTGAATTTGCTGGAGCTTCGGGCGGTGAATATTTCCCGCTTTTGGCGTGAGATTTTCCACAGTTTGGAATAACTGTTCCATTATTTTTTTTGACTGGATCCAGTTTTGGGGTGAATTTCCTCAGTTTGGGGTGAGTTGGTTCCGCAGTTTTGGGAATAACGGTTCCAGTTTTGGGATGGATTTCCCTGTTTGGGGAAATTTTCCTGGTCTTTGGGAGGATGTTCCCCTTTTGGGTCTGTGAATTTCCCAGTTTTGGGGTGGCCTTTTCCCGGTTTGGGGTCGACGTTGTGTCCAAGGGTTGGGGGTGAACTGTGTCCCAGTTTTGGGGTGGAATTTCCCATTTTTGAGCTGTCGAATTTTCCCAGTTTGGGGGAAATTTTCCCCAGTTCGGTATGACTCCAGTTCCAGTTTTTTGGTAACTGGACTCCCACGTTAGGGGTGAATTTGGCTCAGTTTGGGGTGAAATTGTCCCCGGTTTTTGGTGTGAATTTTCCAGTTTGGTTGAATTTCTGGTTTGGGGAATTTTTCCAGTTTGAGATAAGCCGGTTCCAATTTTTTTTGCGTGTGACTGGATCCAGTTTTGCGAGTTGCGTGAATTTTCCCAGTTTAGGGCGTGGATTTTCCTGCCGCTTTGGGGAAACACTTTCCGCAGTTTTGGCGGCGTGAATTTTCCCAGTTTGAGATAAATTTTCTGGGTTTGGGGAATTTTCCAGTTTTTGAGGGTGAATTTTTCCAGTTTGGAGGGAATAATATTACCCAGTTTATTGAGCCGTGAATTTTTCCATTTGGTGCCGGCACATTTTCCCAGTTGGTGATGACCGTAGGTTTCTCCAGTTTTTTGGGTAACTGGACCAGTTTTGGGAGAGAAGTTTGGCCCAATTATTGGGGTGACAGGTATCAAATTTTTTGGGCCGATGGAATTCACCACAGTTTGTAGAATGTGCCACTTTGGGCATGAATTGAACCAGTTTTGGGTTCGTGAATTTGCCAGGTTTGGGGTGACTGGATCCAACTTTTCTGGATCTGTCAGTGCCCCCTAAGCGTTGGGGGTGAATTGGCCCACTTTGGAGATTTCTGTGCTGAGTTTGGGCGTTGAATTTCCCCAACTTTGTGGTGGACACAACGACTCTTCTATCATACCCAAAGAGTTTGGCGTATAAGCACAAAAAGATTACCGGCAACCGATTCTCTACGAGCGAGATGTCAATGCCCTCATATCAATCGTTTGTGGCCGCTGTTAATTGCTCCAATTTTTGGGATGATTCAGTGCCCAGTTTGGGCGTTTTCCTGTGCCATTTCCTTGGGAACAGAACATTTCCAGTTTGGGGGGTCTGTGCCCAGTTTTAGGTTTCAAATTTCCATTTTTTGGACTCGCACTCGTCAGGGGTGCTTTGTGGACCCATTTTGAGCGGTGTCAGCTCCAGATGTGGGTGACTTTTACCCAGTTTGGGGCTTTTCTCTCCCATTTTCTCTGCAGGGCACAGAACTTTCTCTCAGGGGTTTCTTGATCAAGTTACCATTGGGGTTTTTCTGTGTGCCCATTTTTTTGTGTGATCTCCTCGCTT
>NDFG01000071.1:467869-481316 GCA_002167245.1 Sporophila hypoxantha | reverse complement strand
TCCCCTCTCCCAAACCCCCTCCCCAAGCCCCTCTGCAGACCCCAGCCCCACTCCCACGTCTCTCTCCAGCCCCCTCCCCCGCTCCCAAACCCCCTCCCCAGCCCCTCTCCCACACTTTCCCAGCTCCTCCAAGCCCCCAAGCCACATCCCTCCCTCCTCTCCTCCCCTTCCCCAGCCCCCTCCCACTTCCAGCCCTTCCCCAAAGCCCCTCCCCATCCCCACTACTGACTCACCGGCCCATCGTGTGCAGCCCCTCCTCAAACCCCAGCCCCTCTCCAGCCCCTTTCCCACCTTCCCCACAAGGACCCCAGCCCCACTCCCAGCCCCTTTCCCAGCACCCTTCCGACCCACAGACCCTCCCCAGCCCCTCCCCATTTCCCGGCCCCCCTTCCTAACTCCTCTTTCCAGCCCCTTCCCAGCCCCTATCCCAAACCGAGCAGCCCCCTTCCATAAACCCCTGATCCCAAGCCCCGTTTCCAATATCCCAATGCCTTTCCCCAGTCCATCTCCAACCCTCCCCAAACCCCAGCCCCTTCCTAAAACCCCATCCCAGCCCCATCTCTTTCCAACCCCTCTTCCACACCCTTTCCCAACCCCATCTCCCAAGCCTCTTTCCTAGCCATGCCCAATACCACTCCCATGCCCCTTCTCCCATCCCCAGCCCCTTCCTAACCCCGCTCCCACCGTCCGCATCCCTTTTCCCAGCCCCACCCCATAACTCAGCCCTTTTCCAGGCCCTATTTACCCAACCCCTCTCACCTATGCTTCCCTCACCCCATCCCAGCCATCTCTCCAAACCCCAGCCCCCACTCCAGTCTCTCCCCCTCTTCACAAACCCCTTTCCCTCTCCCATCCTCACCAGCCAGGTGCGCGCACATTCTTCAATTACTCTCATGCCTGTATAACGGTGCTATACGATGGGGTCTGTCCCCGCCGTCCCCCTGGCTGTCCCCACTCACAGAGGGTGCCCAGCGCCGCCAGCCCCGCCGCCAGCAGCAGCAGCGCGGCCGTGCCCAGCGCCCGGCGACACGCGCGACACCGCGGGGACAGCGCCGGGGCTGGCGGCGGCCCGGGGTCCCCGCGGGCCCGGGCGGGCGGGTAGCGGATCTCCAGCGTCTCGTACAGGTCGGGGCTGCTGGCCATGGCGCCGGGGACACGCTGGGGACACGCTGGGGACACGGACGGTGCTGGCCCCGCTTCCTGCCCCGTGCCCGCCAGGGAACAGGAACCGCGCTGGTGCCACCCGGGCGGCGTCACGCGTGTCCCCACGCCCCCAGGGGACAGCCAGCCCTGGGGACAGGCAGGGCATGAGGGCGCTGGGCCCGGATTCTGTCCCTGATCCTGTCCCCATCCTTGTGCCTGTCCCCAGTCCTGATTCTGTCACCGGGCTGGCCCCTGTCCCTGTGTCTGTCCCCATCCTTGTCCCTGATCCTGTCCCTGTGTGATCCTGTCCCTGTCCCCACTTGTGATTCTGTCACCAGGCTGGCCCCTGTCCCTGTGTCTGTCCCCATCCTTGTCCCTGATCCTGTCCCTGTCCCCAGTCCTGATTCTGTCACCGGGCTGGCCCCTGTCCCTGACTCTGTCCCTGATCCTGATCGTGTCCCTATCCTTGTCCCCAGTCCTGTCCCTATCTTTGTCCCTGTCCCTGACTCTGTCCCTGACCTGTCACTGGATTTGTCCCTGTGTCTGTCCCCATCCTTGTCCCTGACTCTGTCCATGATCCTGATCCTGTCCCTATCCTTGTCCCCAATCTTGTTCCTGTCTTTGTCCCTGATCCCGGCCCTGTCTGATCCTGTCCCCATCCTTGTCCCTGTCTCTGTTTCTGTCCCTTACCTGTCACTGGACTTGTCCCTGTCCTTGTCCCTGTCTCTGTCTCCAGTCCTGATTCTGCCACTGAACTTGTCCCTGATCCTGGCTCCAATCCTGTCCCCATCCTGGTCCCTGACCCTGTCCCTGTCTCACCCTGTCCCCATCCTCGTCCCTGTCCCTGAACCCATTCCTGACCCTGTCCCCATCCTTGTCCCTGATCCTGTCCCCATCCGTGTTCTTGTCCCCAGTCCTGATTCTGTCACTAGACCAGTCCCTGTCCCTACCTCTGCCTCTGTCCCTGTCCTTGTCCCTGTCTGTGTCCCCAGTCCTGATTCTGCCACTGAACTTGTCCCTGCCTCTGTCCCTGATCCTGTCCCTGTCCTCGTTCCTGTCCCTGTCCCTGTCTGCCCCTGTCCCCATCCTGGTCCCTGTTTCTGTTCCTGTCCCTGTCACTGGACTTCTCCCTGTCTCTGGCCCTGTCCTTGTCCCTGTCCCCAGTCCTGATCCTGCCACTGAATTTGTCCCCAATCCTGTCCCCATCCTTGTCCCTGCCTCTGTCCCTGATCCTGTCCCTATCCTTGTCCCCAATCCTGTCCCCGTCCTTGTCCCTGACTCTGGCCCTGATCTTGTCCCCATCCTTGTCCCCAATCCTGTCCCCATCCTTGTCCCTGACTCTGTCCCTGTCCCTGTCCCCGTCCTTGTCCCTGATCCTGGCCCTCTCACTGCACTTCTCCCCGTCCCTGATTCTGAACTTGTCCCAGTCCCTCTGTCCCCAGCCCCATCCCTGTGTCCCTAAATCCCTGTGTCCCTAAATCCCTGTGTCCCTAAATCCCTGTGTGTGTCCCTGTGTCCCTAAATCCCTGTGTCCCTAAATCCCTGTGTCTCTAAATCCCTTTCTCCCTGTCCCTGTGTCCCTAAATCCCCATGTTCCTAAATCCCCACTGTCCCTATCCCTGTGCCCTAAATCCCCCATTGTCCCTAAATCCGTTGTCCCTGTGTCCCATAAATCCCTGTGTCCCCTAAATCCTGTGGCATGTCCCATAGATAGATCCCCTAAATCCCGTGTCCCTAAATCCTGTGTGTGTTCCCTACGAATCCCGGTGTATGCCCCGTGGTCCCTAAATTCCCTCGTGTCCCCTTGTCCCTGTTGTCCCTGCCCCATGCTCCCTAAATCCGTGTCCCTAAATCCCTGTGTCCCGTGTCCCTAAATCCCTGTGTGTTGTCCTGTGTCCCTAATCCCTGGGTGTCCCTGTCCCTTGCCCGTGTCCCTGTGTTCCCTAAATCCCTGTGTCCCTAAATCCCCGTGTCCCTGTGTCCCTAAATCCCTGTGTCCCTAAATCCCTGTGTCCCTGTCCCCACAGTTCCACCCCAACCCCGCTCTCCCCCTTCTCCCACCCTCAGACACCGAAATCCCAGAGAAACCCCCGAATCCCAAACTGGACAAATTCACCCCAAAACTGGCCAAGTTCACCCCAAAACTCGACCCAGTCACCCCAAACTGGGTCTGGTCACCCCAAACTGGGAAAATCCATCCCAAAACTGGGAAATTCACCCCAAAATTGGCCAAATCCACTCCAAAACTGGGAAATTTCCCCTACACTGGCCAAATTCACCCCAAAACTGGGTGAATTCAAGCTGGCCACGGACACCGCAAAATGGGGAAAATTCACCCCAAACTGGGAAAATTCATCCCCAAATGGGGCAAATTCACCCCAAACTGGATCCAGTCACCCCAGACTCGGTCTGGTCACCCCAAACTGGGAAAATCCATCCCAAACCTGGGAAATTCACCCCAAAATTGGGCAAATCCACCCCAAACCGGATCCAGTCACCCCAAACTGAGTCTGGTCACCCCAAACTGTGAAAATCCATCCCAAAATTTGCCAAATCCATCCCAAAATTGGGAAAATCCATCCCAAAACTGGGAAAATCCATCCCAAAACTGGGAAATTTCCCCTACATTTGCCAAATTCACCCCAAAACTGGCCCAAATTCATCCCAAAACTGGACAAATTCACCCCAAAACTGGATCCAGTCACGCCAAACTGGGAAAACCACCCCAAAACTGGGAAAATTCACCCCAAAATTGTCCAAATCCACCCCAAAACTGGCCAAATTCACCCCAAAATTGGGTGAATTCAAACTGGCCACGGACACCGCAAAATGGGGAAAATTCACCCCAAAATGGGAAAATTCATCCCCAAATGGGGCAAATTCACCCCAAATTGGGTCTGGTCACCCCAAACTGGGAAAATCCATCCCAAAACTGGGAAATTTCCCCTACACTGGCCAAATTCACCCCAAAACTGGATCCAGTCACCCCAAACTGGGTCTGGTCACCCCAAACTGGGAAATTCACCCCAAAACTGACCGAATTCACCCCAAAACTCGACCTAGTCACCCCAAACTGGGTCTGGTCACCCAAAACTGGGAAAATCCATCTCAAAACTGGGAAATTCACCCCAAAATTGGCCAAATCCACTTCCACTTTTCCAAAACTGGGAAAATTCCCCGAAACTGGAAAAATTCATCCCCAAATGGGGCAAATTCACCCCAAACCGGATCCCATCACCCCAAACTGAGTCTGGTCACCCCAAACTGGGAAAATCCATCCCAAAATTTGCCAAATCCACCCCAAAACTGACGGAATCCACCCCAAAACTGGGAAATTTCCCCTACACTGGCCAAATTCACCCCAAAATTGGCCCAAATTCATCCCAAAACTGGATCCAGTCACCTCAAACTGGGAAAATCCATCTCAAAATTGGGAAATTCACCCCAAAATTGGCCAAATCCACGCCAAAACTGGGAAAATTCACCCCAAAACTGGGCAAATCCACCCAAAACCTGGGAAAATTCCCCCCAAATGGGAAAATTCATCCCCAAATGGGGCAAATTCACCCCAAAACTGGATCCAGTCACCCCAAACTGGGAAAACCATCCCAAAACTGGGAAATTCACGCCAAAATTGGCTAAATCCACCCCAAAACTGACGGAATCCACCTCAAAACTGGATCCAGTCACCCCAAACTGAGTCTGGTCACCCCAAACTGGGTCTGGTCTCCCCAAACTGTGAAAATCCATCCCAAAGTTTGCCAAATCCACCCCAAAACTGACGGAATCCACCCCAGACCAGACGAATCCTCCCCATCCTGCGGAATTTGGGGTCTGGGGTCCCCCTGGTCACCCCCAGTTCCCCGTTTGGGGTCCCCTGACGGGAATTCCGGTGTCCCCAATGTGTCACCCGCTGTCCCCACCCCCTGCTTGCTCAATTCCCGTTTCCTTCCCCGTTCCCCGTCCCGGATTTTGGGGAACCTCGGGCCTGAGTCACCCCCGGGCGGCACCGACACCCCCGAGGGCCCCGCGGGGAATTCCGCGGGGGAAGCACAGAAAGCCCCGGAGTTTCTGCCCAAACCTGAGGGGTTTTGGGGTTTTTTAAAAAATTGTCCCCGGTTTTGGGGTAAATTTTCACAGTTTGGGGTGAATTTTCCCAGTTTGGGGTGAATTTTCCCAGTTTGAGGGTGGATTTTCCTGGTTTGGGGTGAATTTTCATATTTGGGGTGAATTGTCCCAGTTTGAGGGTGGATTTTCCCAGTTTAGGGGAATTTTCCTGGTCTGGGGTAAATTTTCCAAGTTTGGGATGACCGGTTCCAGTTTTGGGGTGAATTTGCTCAGTTTGGGGTGAATTGTCCCAGTTTTGGGGTGAATTTTCCCAGTTTTGAGGTGAATTTTCCTGGTTTGGGATGAATTTTCCCAGTTTAGGGGTGAATTTTCCCAGTTTGGCGAATTTTCCCAGTTTGGGATGACCAGTTCCAGTTTTTTGGTGACTGGATTCAGTTTTGGGGTGAATTTTCCCAGTTTGGGGGAAATTTTCCCAGTTTGGAGTAAATTTTCCCAGCTTGGGGTGAATTTTCCCAGTTTTGGGGTGAATTTTCTCAGTTTGGGCTGAATTTTCCTGGTTTGGGATGACCGGTTCCAGTTTTGGGGTGAATTTGCTCAGTTTGGGGTGAATTGTCCCGGTTTTGGGGTGAATTTGCTCAGTTTGGGATAACTGGTTCCATTTTTTGGTGACTGGATCCAGTTTTGGGGGGAATTTTCCTGGTTTGGGATGAGCGCTTCCAGTTTTGGGGTGAATTTTCCCAGTTTTGGGGTGAATTTTCCCGGTTTGGGATGAGCGCTTCCAGTTTTGGGGTGAATTTGCTCAGTTTGGGGTGAATTTGCTCAGTTTGGGTTGAATTTGTCCCAGTTTGGGGTGAATTTGTCCCAGTTTGGGGTGAATTTGTCCCAGTTTGGGGGGATTTTCCTGGTTTTGGGTGAATTTTCCAGTTTTGGGATGACCAGTTCCAGTTTTTTGGTGACTGGATCCAGTTTTGGGGTGAATTTGGCCAGTTTAGGGTGGATTTTCCCAGTTTGGGGTGAATTTTCCCAGTTTTGGGGTGGATTTTCCCAGTTTTGAAGAATTTGTCCCAGTTTGGGATGACCGGTTCAATTTTTTTGGTGACTGGATCCAGTTTTGGGGGGAATGTTCCCAGTTTTGGGGTGAATTTTCTCTGTTTTGGGGAATTTTCCGAGTTCTGGGGGGAATTTTCCTGGTTTGGGGTGGATTTTCTCTGTTTGGGGTGAATTGTCCCAGTTTAGGGTGGATTTTCCCAGTTTTGGGGAATTTTCCCACTTTGGGATAACTGGTTCCATTGTTTTGGT
Organism: Sporophila hypoxantha; assembly: GCA_002167245.1. Taxonomy (NCBI): domain Eukaryota; kingdom Metazoa; phylum Chordata; class Aves; order Passeriformes; family Thraupidae; genus Sporophila; species Sporophila hypoxantha. The sequence goes on along the minus strand of NDFG01000071.1, from coordinate 474,806 downwards.
GACTGGATCCAGTTTTGGYCCGACACCCCCGAGGTGCCCGCGGGGAATTCCGCGGGGGAAGCACAAAAAGCCCCGGAGTTTCTGCCCAAACCTGCGGCTTTTGGGGTTTTTTAAAATTTTTTTTGCACCCCAAACTGATTTTCCCATTTTTGGGGTGGATTTTCCCAGTTTGGCGTGAATTGTCCCGGTTTTGGGGTGAATTTTCCCAGTTTGGGGTGAATTTTCCCAGTTTGGGTTGAATTTTCCTGGTTTGGGGAATTTTCCCAGTTTGAGATAACCGGTTCCAATTTTGGTGACTGGATCCAGTTTTGGGGTGGATTTTCCCAGTTTAGGGTGGATTTTCCCAGTTTGGGGTGAATTTGTCCCAATTTGGGGTGAATTTTCCCAGTTTTGGGGTGGATTTTCCCGGTTTGGGGTGGATTTTCCCAGTTTGGAATGACCAATTCCAGTTTTTTGGTGACTAGGTCCAGTTTTGGGGTGAATTGTTCCAGTCTGGGGTGAATTACCCCAGTTTAGGGGTGGATTTTCCTGGTTTTGGGGAAACTTTCCCAGTTTTGGGGTGAATTTTCCAGTTTTGCGGTGAATTTTCCCAGTTTGAGATAAATTTTCTGGGTTTGGGGGAATTTTCCCAGTTTTGAGGTGAATTTTCCCAGTTTGGGGGAATTTTCCCAGTTGGTGATGACCAGTTCCAGTTTTTTCGTGACTGGATCCAGTTTTGGGGTGAATTTTCCTGGTTTGGGGTGAGTTTTCCCAGTTTGGGGTGCATTTTCCCAGTTTGGGATAACCGGTTCCATTGTTTTGGTGACTGGATCCAGTTTTGGGCCGACACCGCCGAGGTGCCCGCGGGGAATTCCGCGGGGGAAGCAAAACAAGCCCCGGAGTTTCAGCCCAAACCTCGGGATTTTGGGGTTTTTTAAAATTTTTTTCGCACCCAAAAGTGTTCTGGGGTGGATTTTCCCAGTTTTGGGGTGAATTTTCCCGGTCTTGAGGTGGATTTTCCCAGTTTTGGGGAATTTTCCCAGTTTGGGGTGGATTTTCCCAGTTTGGGGGCGGATTTTCCTGGTTTTGGGGGGAATTTTCCCAGTTTGGGGTGAAAGTTCCCAGTTTTGGGGTGACTGGATCCACTTTAGGGGTGAATTTGCTCAGTTTGGGGTGAATTTTCCCAGTTTGGGGTGAATTTTTCTTGTTTGGGGTGGATTTTCCCAGTTTGGAGTGAATTTTTCTTGTTTGGGGTGGATTTTCCCAGTTTTGGGGTGGATTTTCCCAGTTTTGGGGTGGATTTTCCCAGTTTAGGGTGGATTTTCCCAGTTTTGGGGAATTTTCCCAGTTTGGGATAACCGGTTCCATTGTTTTGGTGACTGGATCCAGTTTTGGGCCGACAGCCCCGAGGGCCCCGCGGGGAATTCCGCGGGGGAAGCACAAAAAGCCCCAGAGTTTCTGCCCAAACCTGCGGCTTTTGGGGTTTTTTAAAGTTTTTTTTTTGCACCCCAAACTGATTTTCCCAGTTTTGGGGTGAATTTTCCCGGTTTGGGGGAAATTTTCCCAGTTTGGGGTGAATTTTCCCAGTTTGGGGGGGATTTTCCTGGTTTTGGGTAAATTTTCCCAGTTTGGGATGACCAGTTCCAGTTTTGGGGTGATTTTGCTCAGTTTGGGGTGAATTGTCCCAGTTTTGGGGTGCATTTTCCCAGTTTGGGGTGCATTTTCCCAGTTTGGGGATGGATTTTCGAAGTTTTGGGGTGAATTTTCCCAGTTTGGATTGAATTTTCCTGGTTTGGGGAGAATTTTCCCAGTTTGGGGGAATTTTCCCAGTTTGGGATTACCGGTTCCAGTTTTTTTGTGACTGGATCCAGTTTTGGGGTGAATTTGCCCAGTTTAGGGTGGATTTTCCCAGTTTTGGGGTGGATTTTCCCAGTTTTGGGGAATTTTCCCAGTTTGGGGTGAATTTTCCCAGTTTTGGGGTGGATTTTCCCAGTTTGGGTGAATTTTCCTGGTTTAGGGTGAATTTTCCCAGTTTGGGGGAATTTTCCTGGTCTGGGTTAAATTTTCCAAGTTTGGGATGACCGGTTCCAGTTTTGGGGTGAATTTGCTGAGTTTGGGGTGAATTGTCCCGGTTTTGGGGTGAATTTTCACAGTTTGGGATAACTGGTTCCATTTTTTGGTGACTGGATCCAGTTTTGGGGTGAATTTTCCCAGTTTTGGGGTGAGTTTTCCCAGTTTGGGATGAACGGTTCCAGTTTTGGGATGGATTTCCCTGTTTGGGGGAAATTTTCCTGGTTTGGGGAGGATTTTCCCCGTTTTGGGGTGAATTTTCCCAGTTTTGGGGTGCCTTTTCCCGGTTTGGGGTGAGTTGTTCCAGGTTGGGGGTGAATGTTCCCAGTTTTGGGGTGAATTTTCCCATTTTTGAGGTGAATTTTCCCAGTTTGGGGGAATTTTCCCAGTTGGTGATGACCAGTTCCAGTTTTTTGGTAACTGGATCCACTTTAGGGGTGAATTTGCTCAGTTTGGGGTGAATTGTCCCGGTTTGGGGTGAATTTTCCCAGTTTGGGTTGAATTTTCCTGGTTTGGGGAATTTTCCCAGTTTGAGATAACCGGTTCCATTTTTTTGGTGACTGGATCCAGTTTTGGGGTGAATTTTCCCAGTTTAGGGGTGGATTTCGGTGATTTTTCCAGTTTGAGGATAAATTTTCTGGGTTTGGGGAATTTTCCAGTTTTGAGGGTGATTTTTCCAGTTTGGGGGAATATTTCCCAGTTTATGAGCGTGAATTTTCCATTTGGGCGGCACATTTTCCCAGTTGGTGATGACCGTAGGTTCTCAGTTTTTTTGGTAAACTGGATCTGGGAGAATTTGGCCCAATTTTGGGGTGACAGGTATCAAATTTTTGGCAAATGGAATTCACCCAGATTTGTAGAGGCACTTTGGAGAGTGAATTGAACGCCAGTTTTGGTCAGTGAACTTTGATCCTCATTGGCGGTGACTGGATGCAAATTTCTTGGTGAGAGTCAAGTGTCCTAAGCGGGATCCAATTTTTGGGATGTCAGTGCCCAACTTTGGGGTGAATTTGCCCACTTTGGGATTTCTGTGCTGAGTTTGGGGTGAATTCCCCAATTTTGGGCAAATTCACCCAGTTTGGAGCAAATTTGGCCGGTTCTGGGCTTCAGTGCCCAGTTTTGGGGTGAATTCTCCAATTTTTGGGATATCAGTGCCCAGTTTGGGGTTTTCTGTGCCCATTTCCGGGGAACAGAACTTCTCCCAGTTTGGGGTGTCTGTGCCCAGTTTTGAGGTTTCAAAGTTCATTTTTGGGGGGGGTCTGTGACCATTTTTGGGGTGTCAGCTCCCAGATTGGGATGACTTTACCCAGTTTGGGGTTTTCTGTGCCCATTTCTGGGGCACAGAACTTCTCTCGGTTTTGGGATCAATTTACCCAATTTGGGGTTTTCTGTGCCCATTTTTGGTGTGTCTGTGCCCATTTTGGGGGTGTCAGCTCCCAGATTGGGGTGAATTTACCCAATTTGGAGTTTTCTGTGCCCATTTCTGGGGCACAGAACTTCTCTCGATTTTGGGATGAATTTACCCAATCTGGGGTTTTCTGTGCCCATTTTTGGGGTGTCAATGCCCATTTTTGGGGTTCCAGCGCCCAGATTGGGGTGAATTTACCCAATTTGGAGTTTACTGTGCCCATTTCTGGGGCACAGAACTTCTCCCAGTTTTGGGGTGTCTGTGCCCATTTTTGGGGTTTCGATGTTCATTTTTGGGGTGTCTGTGCCCATTTTTGGGGTGTCACTGCCCATTTTGGGGTGTCAGTGCCCACTTTGAGGTTTCAATGGTAATTTTTGGGGTGTCTGTGCCCATTTTGGTGTGTCAATGCCCATTTTTGGTGTGCCAGCTCCCAGATTGGGGTGAATTCGCCCACTTTGGGGTTTTTACCCCCAATTTTTGGGGTGACCCCTGCCCTCACCCAACGTGGCCGCCGCGGGGCTCTGACGTCACACAGGGGGGTGTGTCCCTGACGTCACCACGTGGGCGTGACCCTGACGTCACCACCCACGCACAGGGCGCCCCCTACCGGGCCTCCGGGGTGTCGCCGCGATCGCCCGGCGGTGGCAGGGGACAGGGGAGGGTGGCACTGTCCCCTCTGCCACCCGCCGCGGGGTTTGGTGGCCCTGGGAATGTGGGGAAGGAGCCCCCACCCCATTCCCGACGGGAATGCCCTGGGATAACGCCGGGCCCCCTCCCCAGGGACCCCAGATCCGTCCCCCGGCGCCATTTGGGGTCCCCCGGTGTCCCCCCGGTGTCCCCATTGGGGACATTTAGGGGGCGGATCGCAAAGGAGCCGATCCCGGGAATCCCGCCGGGAATGGGAATGGGAATGGGGGGATGGACCTGGGGCAGCGGGGTGGGATGGACAGATGGACACTGGGGTGGAGGGGTGGACACTGGGGTGGATGGATGGGCATGGGGGTGGACAGATGGAGAGATGGACACTGGGATGGATGCATGGACACTGGGATGGACAAATGGACACTGGGATGGACAAATGGATGCTGGGGTGGACACATGGAGGGATGGACACATGGACACTGGGATGGAGGGATGGATGCTGAGCTGGATGCTGGGGTGGACAAATGGACGCTGGGATGGACAAATGGACACTGGGATGGACACATGGACACTGGGATGGACACATGGACACTGGGATGGATACATGGATGCTGAGCTGGATGCTGGGGTGGACAAGTGGACGCTGGGATGGAAAAATGGACACTGGGATGGACAAATGGATGCTGCGATGGACAAATGGACACTGGGATGGATACATGGAGGGATGGACAAATGGACACTGGGATGGAGGGGTGGACATTGGGGTGGATGGATGGACACTGGGATGGACACATGGACACTGGGATGGACACTAGGGTGGACAAATGGATGCTGGGATGGACACATGGACACTGGGATGGAGGGGTGGACACTGGGGTGGATGGATGGACACATGGACACTGGGATGGAGAGATGGGCACTGGGATGGACACATGGAGGGATGGACACTGGGATGGACACATGGACACTGGGATGGAGAGATGGGCACTGGGGTGGACAAATGGATGCTGGGATGGACAAATGGACACTGGGATGGACACATGGAGGGATGGACACTGGGATGGACAAATGGACACTGTGATGGAAGGATGGACACTGGGGTGGAGGGATGGACACTGGGGTGTACAAATGGACACCGAGGTGGACACTGGGATGGACACATGGACACTGGGATGGAGGGATGGACACTGGGATGGAGGGAGGGATGGGCACTAGGATGGCATGACAGAGAGATGGAGAGTGGGATGGAGAGGGTCATGGACTGACGGACAGTGGAATGGATGGACGGACAGATGGACACTGGGATGGGCAGGGGCATGGAGAGGAGAACGTTGGGATGGACAGGGTCATGGATGGATGGATGGACAAATGGACAGTGGGATGGGGAGATGGACACTGGGATGGGCAGGGTTATGGATGGATGGACACTGGAACAGGTGTATGGATGGACATGGCAGATGGACGCTGGAGTGCATGGACAGATGGACACTGGGATGGACAGATGGACGCTGGAATAGATGGGTACGTGGATGGATGGATGGATGGATGGATGATGGATGGATGGATGGATGGATGGATGGATGATGGATGGATGGATGATGGATGATGGATGGATGATGGATGGATGGATGGATGGATGGATGGATGGATGGATGGATGGATGGATGGATGGATCTGGATGGATGATGGATGATGGGGGATGATGGATGATGGAATGGATAATGCGATGGATGGATGGCTGGATGGTATGGATGATAATGGATTGGATAGGAATGGATAGGATTGATGGATGGAGGGGGATGGATGGATGCCGATGGATGGATGAGTGGATGGTGGATGATAGATGGATGCATGGATGGATGGATAATGGATGATGTGGATGGATGGATGGAGGGAATGGATGATGGATGGAATGGATGGATGGAATGGAATGATGGATGGATGATGATGGATGGATGATGGATGGATTGGATGATTGAATTGGATGGATGGGTGATGGATGGATGATGGATGGATGGATGGATGGATGGATGATGGATGGATGATGGCATGATGGATGGATGAATTTGGAAATAAATTTTTTTGGAGTGGATGGATGGATGATGGATGGATGGATGGAGAGTGGATGGCTGGGATGATGGAATGATGATGGATGGATGGACATTGATGGAAAGATTTATTTCAACAGTGGAAATGGATTGGATGGATGGAATGAGATTCGGAGGATGGCATGGACTATGAGATTGATGGATGGAGTGGTGGATGCGTATGGATGTGTATTGGAAGAGGATGGATGGATAGATGGATGGATGGATGATGGATTGGATGGATTGGATGATGGCATTGATGGATAGGAATAACGATGGATGGATGGAGTGTGGGATGGACTCGGAATACATGAGTGGATGTATGATGGATGGATGTAATGTGAGTGGGTAGTGGAATGGATGGAGATGGATGGATGGAATGAATGGATTTGGATGGAGTGGCAATGACACTGGGATGGGCGGGGAATGATATAGCACAGATTATGTTGAGATGGAGCACAGGATGTGACAGCATGGGAAGACTGTGGGATGCAGACACAGTGGGGAGCCGATCAGGAGGGAAGCTGGATGGAATAGTGAGACACTGGGATGGAGACTGGGGACAGTTGACTACCTTTGGGACCGGTGTGGACTTTTTTGACGGGTCCCCGGGGGTGTTCTGAGGGCATGCCAGAGGGGGTCTCCCTGGGAGCGTTTGGGGTCCCCCAGGACATCACTGGGGTCACTCTGGTGGTCACCACTCATATATGAGAGATCCTTAATCTGTTGTTAATCTGCGATTTGTTATCAC
>NDFG01000071.1:369666-390064 GCA_002167245.1 Sporophila hypoxantha | reverse complement strand
CGTGAAGCAGAAGAGCGCCTTCGCGCCCGTGCTGCGCCCGCAGGGCTCCCCGCCGCCCGCCTGCGCCAGCGCCCTGCAAGGTCAGCCTGCCACCCCGGCCACCGGGGCCACCGGGGCCACCGGGGCCACCCAGGCCACCCAGGCCACCCGGGCCACCCAGGCCACCGGGGCCACCGAGGCCACCCAGGCCACCGAGGCCACCGAGGCCACCGAGGCCACCGAGGCCACCCAGGCCACCGCGGGCCCTGACACCCAGCCCCGGGTGGCTCCTGCCCCGTGGAGGGTCCCCAATGTCACCGTGTCCCTTGCACCTTTCTGGGTCTCTGGTCAGGGCTCTGCCCTGTGCCACCCGTGTCCCTCTCTGTCCTCAGTGTCCCCAGGGTCCCTGACATCTGTCCCTGGGTGGCCCCAGCCCCATGGAGGGTCCCCGGTGTCACCGTGTCCCTTGTACCTTTCTGGGTCTCTGGTCAGGGCTCTGCCCTGTGCCACCCTTGTCCCTCTCTGTCCCCACTGTCCCCAGGGGCCCTGACAGCCATCCCCTGCCCCATGGAGGGTCCCCAATGTCACCGTGTCCCTTGTACCTTTCTGGGTCTCTGGTCAGGGCTCTGCCCTGTGCCACCTGTGTCCCTCTCTGTCCTCAGTGTCCCCAAGGTCCCTGACACCTGTCCCTGGGTGGCCCCAGCCCCATGGAGGGTCCCCAATGTCACCACACTCCAGATGTCCTGTGCCTGGGCATGGCTGGGGCTGCCCTGTGCCACCTGTGTCCCTCTCTGTCCTCGGTGTCCCCAGGTGGTCCCAGGTGGCCCCTGCCCCATGGAGGGTCCCCAATGTCACCGTGTCCCTTGCACCTTTCTGGGTCTCTGGTCAGGGCTCTGCCCTGTGCCACCCGTGTCCCTCTCTGTCCCCAGTGTCCCCAGGGTCCCTGACATCTGTCCCCAGCCCCATGGAGGGTCCCTGGCGTCACTATGTCCCTTGTACCTTTCTGGGTCTCTGGTCAGGGCTCTGCCCTGTGCCACCCCTGTCCCTCTCCGTCCCCAGTGTCCCCAGGGTCCCTGACATCTGTCCCCAGCCTCATGGAGGGTCACCGGTGTCACCGTGTCCCTTGCACCTTCCCAGGTCTCTGGTCAGGGCTCTGCTCTATGCCACCCCTGTTCCTGTCCCCAGTGTCCCCAGTGTCCTCAGTGTCCCCAAGGTCCCTGACATCTGTCCCCAGCCCTGTGGAGGGTCCCTGGTGTCACCGTGTCCCTTGCACCTTTCTGGGTCTCTGGTCAGGGCTCTGCTCTGTGCCACCATTGTCCCTCTCTGTCCCCAGTGTCCCTAGGGTCCCTGACATCTGTCCCCAGCCCCATGGAGGGTCCCCGGTGTCACCACACTGCTGTGTCCTGTGTCTGGGCATGGTTGGGGCTGCCCTGTGCCACCCATGTCCCTCTCTGTCCCCAGTGTCCCCAAGGTCCCTGACATCTGTCCCCAGCCCCAGGGAGGGCCCCCGGTGTCACCGCACCCCTTGCACCTTCCTGGCTCTCTGGTCAGGGCTCTGCTCTATGCCACCCCTGTTCCTGTCCACCAGTGTCCTCAGGGTCCTCAGTGTCCCCAAGGTCCCTGACACCTGTCCCTGGGTGGTCGCAGCCCCATGGAGGGTCCCCGGTGTCACCACACTGCTGTGTCCTGTGTCTGGGCATGGTTGGCGCTGCCCTGTGCCACCCGTGTCCCTCCCTGTCCCCAGTGTCCCCAGGATCCCTGACAACTGTCCCCAGGTGGCCCTGTCCCCACACAGGGTTCCTAATGTCACCACGTTCCTGATATCCTGTACCTGGGCATGGTTGTGCCACCCCTGTCCCTCTCTGTCCCCAGTGTCCCCAGGGTCCCTGACATCTGTCCCCAGCCCCAGGGAGGGTCCCCAATGTCACCACACTGCTGTGTCCTGTGCCTGGGCATGGTTGGGGCTGCCCTGTGCCACCCGTGTCCCCAGGGTCCTTGACATCTGTCCCTGGGTGGCTCCTGCCCCATGGAGGGTCCCTGGCGTCACTGTGTCCCTTGTACCTTTCTGGGTCTCTGGTCAGGGCTCTGCCCTGTGCCACCCTTGTCCCTCTCTGTCCCCAGTGTCCCCAGGGTCCCTGAGAGCCATCCCCAGCCCCATGGAGGGTCCCCGGTGTCACCATGTCCCTTGCACCTTTCTGGGTCTCTGGTCAGGGCTCTGCCTGTGCCAGAACCGTGGATCCGCGCTCCTCTGGTCCTCAGTGTACGCCAGGGTCCTGGGAAGGAGGCGCAATGCCCCAGCCCCATGGAGGGTCCCCGGTGTCACCATGTCCCTTGCACCTTTCTGGGTCTCTGGTCAGGGCTCTGCCCTGTGCCACCCATGTCCCTCTCTGTCCCCCGGGTCCCCAGGGTCCCTGACATCTGTCCCTGGGTGGTCCCAGCCCCATGGAGGGTTCCTAATGTCACCACGTTCCTGATATCCTGGACCTGGGCGTGGTTGTGCCACCCTTGTCCCTCTCTGTCCCCAGTGTCCCCAGGGTCCCTGATATCTGTCCCCAGCCCCGGGGAGGGTCCCCGGTGTCACCACACTGCTGTGTCCTGTGCCTGGGCATGGTTGGATCTGCCCTGTGCCACCCGTGTCCCTCTCTGTCCCCAGTGTCCCCAAGGTCCCTGACATCTGTCTCCAGGTGGCTCCTGCCCCATGGAGGGTCCCTGCTGTCACCATGTCCCTTGCACCTTTCTGGGTCTCTGGTCAGGGCTCTGCTCTATGCCACCCCTGTCCCTCTCTGTCCCCAGTGTCCCCAAGGTCCCTGATATCTGTCCCCAGCCCCAGGGAGGGTCCCCAATGTCACCACACTGCTGTGTCCTGTGTCTGGGCATGGCTGGGGCTGCCCTCTGCCACCCCTGTCCCTCTCTGTCCCCACTGTCCCCAGGGGCCCTGACAGCCATCCCCTGCCCCATGGAGGGTCCCCAGTGTCACCACACTCCAGATGTCCTGTGCCTGGACATGGCTGGGGCTGTCCTGTGCCACCCTTGTCCCTCTTTGTCCCTGGTGGGCCCAGGTGGCCCCAGGTGGCTCCTGCCCCATGGGGGGTCCCCGGTGTCACCACACTGCTGTGTCCTGTGTCTGGGCATGGCTGGGGCTGCCCTGTGCCACCCTTGTCCTTCTCTGTCCCCAGTGTCCCCAGGGTTCCTGACACCTGTCCCCTGCCCCAGGGAGGGTCCCCGGTGTCACCGTGTCCCTTGCACCTTTCTGGCTCTGTGGTCAGGGCTCTGCCCTGTGCCACCCCTGTCCCTGTCCCCAGTGTCCCCAGTGTCCCCAAGGTCCCTGACATCTGTCCCCAGCCCCAGGGAGGGCCCCCGGTGTCTCTGTGTCCCTTGTACCTTTCTGGGTCTCTGGTCAGGGCTCTGCCCTGTGCCACCCCTGTTCCTGTCCACCAGTGTCCTCAGGGTCCTCAGTGTCCCCAGGGTCCCTGACATCTGTCCCTGGGTGGTCCCAGCCCCAGGGAGGGTCCCCGGTGTCACCGCACCCCTTGCACCTTCCTGGCTCTCTGGTCAGGGCTCTGCCCTGTGCCACCCCTGTCCCTCTTTGTCCTCAGTGTCCTCAGGGTTCTCAGTGTCCCCAAGGTCCCTGACATCTGTCCCTGGGTGGCCCCAGCCCCAGGGAGGGTCCCCAATGTCACCACACTGCTGTGTCCTGTGCCTGGGCATGGCTGGGGCTGCCCTGTGCCACCCGTGTCCCTCTCTGTCCCCAGTGTCCCCAGGGGCCCTGACATCTGTCCCCAGCCCCAGGGAGGGTCCCCGGTGTCACCGTGTCCTTTGCACCTTTCTGGGTCTCTGGTCAGGGCTCTGCCCTGTGCCACCCGTGTCCCTGTCCCCAGTGTCCCCACTGTCCCCAGGGTCCCTGACATCTGTCCCCAGCCCCAGGGAGGGCCCCCGGTGTCTCTGTGTCCCTTGTACCTTTCTGGGTCTCTGGTCAGGGCTCTGCTCTATGCCACCCCTGTTCCTGTCCACCAGTGTCCTCAGGGTTCTCAGTGTCCCCAAGGTCCCTGACATCTGTCCCTGGGTGGCTCCAGCCCCATGGGGGGTCCCCAATGTCACCACACTGCTGTGTCCTGTGTCTGGGCATGGTTGGCGCTGCCATGTGCCACCCTTGTCCCTCTTTGTCCCTGGTGTCCCCAGGTGGCCCCAGGTGGCCCCAGCCCCATGGAGGGTCCCCGGTGTCACCACACTCCAGATGTCCTGTGTCTGGGCATGGTTGGATCTGCCCTGTGCCACCCATGTCCCTCTCTGTCCCCACTGTCCCCAAGGTCCCTGACATCTGTCTCCAGGTGGCTCCTGCCCCATGGAGGGTCCCTGGTGTCACCATGTCCCTTGTACCTTTCTGGGTCTCTGGTCAGGGCTCTGCCCTGTGCCACCCGTGTCCCTCTCTGTCCTCAGTGTCCCCAAGGTCCCTGACATCTGTCCCCAGGTGGCCCTGTCCCACAGAGTCACCTTGGTGTCACTGTAATCCTTGGACCTGCCCAATGTCCTGTCCATGGGCGTGGCTGGGGCTGCCCTGTGCCACCCTGGGACCTGTCCTGCTGTGTCCCCCAATGTCCCCAAGGTCCCCAGTGTCCCCAACACCCACCCCGAGTCCCCCTGCCCCACAGAGAGTCCCCAGTGTCACCGCACTCCCTGCCTGATGTCGCTGCCTGTGTGACACCCATACCTGGGGGTTGTCCCATGCCACCCGTGTCCCTGTCCCGCTGTGTCCCCAAGGTCCCCAGTGTCCCCAGTGTCCCCAGTGTCCCCAACACCCACCCTGAGTCCCCCTGCCCCACAGAGAGTCCCCAGTGTCACCGCACTCCCTTCCTGATGTCCCTGCCCTGTGCCACCTGCATCCCTGTCCCACTATGTCCCCAGTGTCCCCAGTGTCCCCAATGTCCCCCATGTCCCCAATGTCCCCTGGCTGACGCTGTCCCCACCCTGCCCAGACCCAGCTTTCGAGGACTCGGACAAATTCCACGCTCCGGCGCGGCCGCTCCAGGGATTGGCCTATTCCTAAGGACGGCGTCTCCGGAGGGGCTCCGGACCCCCCATCCCGCCGGGACAAGGACTGGGGACATCCCTGTCCCCTCCCCTGGGAGCTGGGCGGAGCCGCCAGGCCCAGCGGGATGAGGGGACCCGGCCCCCCGATGTCCCCGCCCCGGGTGGCCCCGGCCTGGCCCGGCTGAGGGGGGACTTGGGGAAATCCTGGAATTAGCCAAAATTCCTGGGTTTGGCCTCGGGAAGAGGCGGAGAGAGCCGGGAATGGGGCGGAGGAGGGAGAGGGGTGGAGGTGCCGGGATGGGCAGGAGGGGTGGTCCAGGATGGGATGGAAGCTCTGGAAAAGGATGGATGTTCCAAGGTGGGATGGATGATCCAGGTTGGGTTGGATTATCCAGGATGGGATGGAAGCTCTGGAATGGGATGGATGCTTCAGGATGGGAGGGATGATTCAGAAAAGGATGGATGATCCAAGGTGGGATGGATGATCAAGGTTGGGATGGATGATCCAGGTTGGGATGGATGATCCAGGTTGGGTTGGATTATCCAGGATGGGATAGAAGCTCTGGAATAGATTGGATGATCCAAGGTGGGATGGATGCTCCAGGATGGGATGGATGCTCCAAGGTGGGATGGATGCTCTGGAATGGGATGGATGCTCCAGGATGGGATGGATGATTCAGAAAAGGATGGATGGTCCAAGGTGGGATGGATGATTCAGAAAAGGATGGATGGTCCAAGGTGGGATGGATGATCCAGGTTGGGTTGGGTGATCCAGGATGGGATGGAAGCTCTGGAATGGGATGGATGGTCCAAGGTGGGATGGATGATCTGGAAAAGGATGGATGATCCAAGGTGGGATGGATGATCCAGGTTGGGATGGATGATCCAGGTTGGGTTGAATTATCCAGGATGGGATGGAAGCTCTGGAATAGGATGGATGATCCAAGGTGGGATGGATGCTCCAGGATGGGATGGATGCTCCAAGGTGGGATGGATGCTCCAGGATGGCAGGGATGATCCAGAAAAGGATGGATGATCCAAGGTGGGATGGATGATCCAGGATGGGAGGGATGATCCAGAAAAGGATGGATGGTCCAAGGTGGGATGGATGATCTGGAAAAGGATGGAGCATACAAGGTGGGATGGATGATCTGGAAAAGGATGGATGGTCCAAGGTGGGATGGAAGCTCTGGAAAAGGATGGATGATCCAAGGTGGGATGGATGCTCCAGGTTGGGTTGGATGATCCAGGATGGGATGGAAGCTCTGGAAAAGGATGGGTGATCCAAGGTGGGATGGATGATCCGCGTGGGATGGAAGCTCCAGGATGGGTTGGATGATCGAAAGTGGGATGGATGTTTCAAGGTGGGATGGATCATTCAAGGTGGTATGGACGTTCCGAGGTGGGATGGATGTTCCAAGGTGGAATGGAAGCTCTGGAGAAGGATGGATGATCCAGATTGGGATGGATGATCCAAGGTGGGATGGATGATCCAAGGTGGGATGTATGTTCCAATGTGGGATGGAAGCTCTGGAGAAGGATGGATGATCCAAGGTGGGATGATGAATCCAAGTGGAATGGAAGCTCTGGAAAAGAACATCATCCAAGTGGGATGGATGCTCCAAGTTAGGGTGGATGATCCAGGTGGGGATGGATGATCCAAGGTGGGATGGAAGCTCTGGAGAAGGATGGATGATCCAAGGTGGGTATGGATGTTCCAATGTGGTATGGAAGCTCTGGAGAAGGATGGATGACCAAGATGGGATGGATGAATCAAGTGGAATGGAAGCTCTGGAAAAGGAACATCATCCAAGGTGGGATGGATGCTCCAAGTTAGGGTGGATGATCCAGGTGGGATGGATGATCCAAGGTAGGATGAATGATCCAAGGTTGGATGGATGATCCATGTAGGATGGAAACTCCAGGATGGGTTGGATGATCCAGGTGGGATGGATGCTCTGGGATGAGATGGATGCTCCATGTTGGGATGCATGATCCAAGGCGGGATGGATCATCCAAGGTGGGATGGATGTTCTGAGGTGGGATGGAAACTCTGGAAAAGGATGATCCAAGGTGGGATGGATGCTCCGGATGGGATGGAAACTCCAGGATGGGTTGGATGATCCTGGTGGGATGGGTGATCCAGGATGGGATAGATGATCCAAGGTAATGATTCTCTGGGATAAGATGGATGCTCCAGGTTGGATGCATGATCCAAGGCAGGATGGATGATCCAGGTGGGATGGATTTTTCCAACAATAGGATGGATACTCCAGAAAAGATGATCCAAGGTGGGATGGTGCTCCAGGTGGGATGGAAGCTCCAGATGGATTGGATGATCCTGTGGGATGGATGATCCAAGATGGGATGGATCGTTCCCAAAGTGAGGTGGATGATTCAGGAGGGATGGATGATCCAGGATGTTCATTGTATTATTATCCATCTTACGTTGCTCGTCGTCTACGGCAGCAAACCACTTTTTTTGTCTTTCATTCTTAAAATAAGGTGGTGTTGGAGCAGTTCTGCTGAAGTGAGGCATATGCTGTCTGCATTATCAAATGAGCAATCATTAGTTCATGTCAGTGTAATCCAGGACAGAGCTGGCTATATATATAGTATTACAACTACAGTATGTGTGGCTGTCTGATGGATACTCAGTGTATGGAGGGGATGTTCAGGTGCTGTGGTGGAAAGTCTTTCCAAGGAATGTCAGTTTTACTCTGAAGTGAACATCTTGTACATCTGTAATAAGTGGAAACCATCCCATGAATAACATTTTTCCTATGTAAATGCCTGCATTTCACTCCTTTGACACTTTACGAAGTACAATTCTCTTTGATGCGTGGAAGAATGCTATACAGAGGATTCCAGAAGCTAACACACTCAGGTGGAATAATATCAGCCCATACTAGGTGGTATAAATGCAAGGAAGTGGACAGATATATAATGCCCAAGCTATGATAAGGCTGTCGGTAATCTGTCTTTAATGTCCATTCAGCAAGATGAACTTTAATTTGAGACAAGCATTGTGGTGGCACAGATGGATTTCCTCACCATTAGTGTGAATCTGTCCTTCCATTAACTTTTTCATGTGACCGTATATTATCTTCTATCTCTTGGCAGGTGTGCATCCTTCTGAGAATTCGATGCAGACAAATATGATATTTTGTGTCGCTTTATATTCTTGCAGTGCTATTCGAAGCGATGGAACTTCCGAAGTGCGCACGAGTTATTGGAATGGTCTTAGAGGCATATGGGCTGTTAGGCATATCTATCTCTTATATCAGAAGAAAATAGATAGTGCATTGCTCAAAGGCAATTGAAAAATCGTGATGCCGTCATACTCCACCTTCTCCTGATGTGTGTTTGTCACATTATTCTTCTCCTTTATTTGTGTATACCTATTGAGGCGTGTGTCCTAATTAGTCTGACTGAAAACAAGTGTATCTTTGTGTGAGCAATCATCATGGTTATGCTTTTATTTGGCCAATTAATATATGAGAGGACATGACATTGCTTTAGTCAGGTGTTTTTTAAATACTGCATGAAACACAGAGAAACAAGAAAATTGGCTAGATAGAGGACGGTATGAGTAAGACTGCTATTGAGTGCCTAAACAAATCATAGGGCATAGTGTAATTAAAGTAAGTGATTAAGTTGGAGATTATGGAATATCATGTAGCCCTCAGCAAACTTTGTTGGCATTATCTAGGTATGGAATATCTTTTAATCGTTCAGTTTCTCTCAGTGTTAACTGTGTGATTCCATATGCTGTAATGAGAAGGACTATGCATAAGTAATGTAATTTCAGTGGTTTTTGAGTGTAAATACATAAATGGTTTGTCATAGATCTATGGTGAGAGTATGATGTCCTTTGCTGAATTTAATATGTGTTCCTTGAAGTGAGGGATAGGGGTATATTCGGTGATATGAAATGTCTATGTGGTGGTGAAAATCCATGTCCATGTGTTTCAGCTAAAACAGTGGTTACACTTTACCTCCATTTTTTTTAAATTTCTAAAAATTGTGTTATTCAAGTCCATAGTGCTGTAGATAGAGAATGATATATAAGCTAATAACAGAGAGTGGTTTTATGAGCATGTTAGTTCCTGGGACACCTAAGCATCCAGATAACATGGTAGTTGAGATAAACTATAGAGAATCCAGACTTAGTGGCAGCAATGCAGGCGAAAGGATACTGGTTATACATTCCATGAATGGATAAAGGAATAGAAATAACAATAGGTCTTGCCATGTATGTGCTAAACAAGCGACGTACCCAAAGTCAGAATTAGGCGTGAAGTTCTGCTTATAATCAGCATTGAATTTATAAGAGACTAGTTTTAGTGGAAGAAGTGAGGAGACTATTAGGATATTTCTAGATGTGTTCTTACAAGTTTACAGAATTATATAGTGTGAGGTTACTATTATTATTTAACTTTATTCAATGTTATTAGCGCTATTCACAATGTGAGAGTATGTTTCTATTGTATAAAATAATAGTAATCTGTTATGACGAAAAACATCACTTAGAAAAGTACTTAAAAATATTTGCAAAAAAATTTTGAAACATGCAAAATTAAATGATAATTATGTGTAGATAGTAAGTAATTATTGGTTACTGTTGAGGGACTAATACCTGGGAAACAGTATGAATTGCACATTTGGCTAAGCATGAAAATAATATTTCTGCTGTGATGTATCAATTTGCGGAAAAATATTATCTTGATTGTGTTCAATGGACTTGTCTTTAAATAATTTTATAATTGCCTGAAAACATGTGTTTAGTTTAATTAAAAGTAAATACTTATTTAATATACGTCTCTTAGTGTTCCCACCCAGAAAGATAGTGCATGACTGCTACTTATAGGGCCAACATTCCCTTCTACATAAACCTGAGATGCTTAAATTGTTGTCAGATGCTCCATGGATGATGGCTCTTATTAGGTGAGACAAGCAGGCTTGCTTTACCTTGGGTTGGATTAGTTCCAAAGTAGCTAACAAGCAGGATTTAAACCACTGCTATGTCAAATACATGCCGAGAGTGAATCCATGGCCCTTCGGCATGAGAGGGCTTGCCTCTGCACGAAGATTATCTGCATCCTCTGTACCTATAATGCTGCAGCCCAGAGTGATATGGTAATCAGATTTAAATTCCTGTATTGATGAGAGATAAGCCAACAAATAGTGTCATTTTGCTTGCTATCTGCATTTATCGCCTTATATGTTTATTAGCTTTTGTTTTCCTTGTAAAGTATCCCCTCTCTTATCCACAGTGTCATATTTAATGAGTATAGCAGCTCTTGAATGAGCATGAAAAAATCACATTGCAATTTATTCGGTATGTATAGGAGTTTAATTTGTGTATTGTGTGTACTGTGATGTTATGGGTTTTATGCGTTTTTTTATTGGTATGATGGTTATGGTAGGGTATGTGAGTATGGTTATGTGATGGTATTGGATGCATGGTTTTTACTATTTTTTTATGGATGTTATTGAATGTTTTATGGATGGTTATGTTATATGGATGGTATGGTTTTTACTCCAACAACTTTGCTTGGTCTTGTGTTTGCAGGATACTGTTTTCATTCCTGAGCTGCAAAAGGAAATGTAAGCTGAATGCTAACGTTTTATGGATTTCTTGAGAGATGTCGCAGATGCCTTAATTGCGGTATAGTGCCTTGTCTCCACACTTGATGCACTGATGGATTTAGGATAAGGTGTTGTTGGTGAGACAAACACCAAACACAGGACCTTCATTTCTACTGAGAGGTTAGAAGTGCTATGCGCACCATGTGTGAATTTGCCCAAGAAAGCTAATGTTGTCTTCTTGACTCCCTGAGTGAGCTGCTGTGCGAGCATGGAAATGGAGCTGATATTTGCGTGTATTGTCAAGGGCTGATATGGGAGTATGCGTGATGCGCGTTATTTAGAATGAGTCCCGTGGAAGAGCGTGGTAGTCCATATTGGTAAACAAATGATTAATATTTTTTCAGGAAAATGCAGCATGCGATTCAAATTAATTATTTTCTCATGACATTTCTCTGGCCCTCCTCTGGGGCCTGCAAACCCCCTTCCCTGAAAAGAGTCCAACATCCAAAACCATTCCCAGATTCTAAATATTATGCAGAAATTGAATGTAAAAGAGGAATGCAATAGTAGGTTGGCGATAGTGCATGTGGTGTTTTGGGGCTGCTTGCTTGACAGAAATCGTTGAGTATATACAGAAGGAATTATTGATAATTGGAATGGGTGGTGGCATAAAAGAGATTGGTGAGTTGGATGAGGCACTGCTTTGATAGTGATGTACTGCATTATATTGCCGGAGACAATTTCTTTTCTAGTTTGCCTGCCTAAAGACTTTTGCTAAATGCCACTGGTCTCAAACATGAATAGCAGTAGCTACTGCTTTATACAAGGTTGTTAAATCTTAATTCCTTTCTAAATGGCAAATGAAAGATCACACGCCTTTTCATGTACTGAGGAATAAAATGTTCTGAGACATGGGCTATTTATGCCAAGTTTTTGTTACTTGAGTTTTCTTATTTAATTGAGAGTTTGGTTGACTCCAAGGCAAACAAGAACTGAAGTGGGATCACAGAGTCAGCCAGTTGAGAAACCCCTTAATGTTTATATGTTCACAGAGTTGAGTATAATAGAATTGAATTGTATTGCATGTGCAAATTTTTGGAAATAGGGTTGAGGTTTTACCCCCCCACATATTTAAATTTTCCTTACATTTTCGTGTCCTTTTTTCTCGCCCCATTGTGTTTTTTTCCTTTTTTTCGGGCGTGTTCCGTAGTGTTTTGTTGTTGTTGAGAGAGATTTATATGATGTGTGTCAACACCTATCAATGCATGCTAAATATATATATCTCAATTTATATATCCTGTGAAATACTTAGAGGTGGTGTCGATTGTACGTGAGGTGCCCTTCCTGCTGATCCCACTTCAGTTGTTGTTGTTTGCCTTTGGAGTCAACAAATTTATTAAATAAAGTGGAAATCATGGATTGGTATGGCTCTAGATAGACAAAACTTGCATAAATGCGTCTTGCTCAGACTTGTTTATTCATAGAAGAAAAGGCGGTGATCTTTTTTGCCATTAGAAATTAAGCTAACATATCCTTGATAAAAGGCAAGTAGCTACTGCTTTCATGTTTGAGACCTAGTGGCATTGTAGCCAAAAGTGCGTTAGGGCAGCAAACATGAGATAAAAGAATTGTTGGCATAATGCAGTCATGCCATTCTAGGCAATGTGCTGATCTCAGTCGCACATCTCTTTTAGCCTATCCACCCTTCAATATCTTCCTTCCATGTATTCAAAGTATCTGTCAAGCAAGCAAGCTCCCAAAACACACTAGTCACAGACCATGCTTCCTCTTAACTTTTATGGCGTGCATAATATTTTAGATCTTGGATGTTTTGGATGTTGCCTTTTCAGCGGAAGGTGATTGTAACTAGGCCCAGATGAGTGAGTCTGTCATAGAATATGTCTCGGATTGAGAAATAATTTAATTTGTGGAATCGAATTGTTCCTTTGAAAAATTTAATCATTTGTTTTAAATGGACTTACCAGCTTCTTTCCCATCGGATCTTCTTAATATACCTTAGTCTTCTCAGCCTTTGACAATACAGCAATTCAAAGCTCTCATATAATTGGATCTTACGACTCAGCAGCGTCTCAGGCGACAAGCAAATAGAGGACATACTTGCTTGGGCATTCAAAATGTGGGTAATCGCCAAGCACTTCTAACCTCTCATGAAGAATTATGAATATTGGGTCCTCGTGATTGTTCATGGAGTGTGTTTGTTCCAACAACAAC
The DNA here is from genome assembly GCA_002167245.1 of Sporophila hypoxantha. Lineage (NCBI taxonomy): Eukaryota > Metazoa > Chordata > Aves > Passeriformes > Thraupidae > Sporophila > Sporophila hypoxantha. The sequence goes on along the minus strand of NDFG01000071.1, from coordinate 377,233 downwards.
CTTACCTACACCATGTGCTCAAGTGTGGAGTACAGGCACTGAACCCATATATATGCGGCTACTGCCTCTCTCTCAAGCAAATCAAAACGCATGTTGGTAAGCATTCAGCCTTATTCCTTTTGCAGCTCAGGATGAAACAAGTTAAATCTGCATAGCAAATCTATAGCGCAAAGATGGGATGGATGGTTTGAGTAGAAAATCTGAGTTGCATAGTTGATTTTTTGCTCTCAAGCAAGCTGCCTTATATATATGACTGTGGAAAATGGAAGAGGAGTGGATTTTGCGAAGGGAGAACCAAAGCTAAATCAAACATAAAATCGGATAAATCAGATAGCAAGCAAATGCCACTATTTGTTGGCTTATTCCAATACAGGAAATTATATATTGATATCTTCCTGGGCTGCCAGAATTAAAAGGTTACAAGAGATGCAGATAATCCCTTTCGTGCAGAGCATGTTGGAGCGCTGTGGATTTCACTCTCACATGTTATGTATATGTGTTGGGAATGGCCATAATGGCAAAGTTCGGGTTATTCCTCTTGTTATCATGTGCTTGAGGAAACTTAGTGCCAACCCACAAGTTAGAGCAGCTGCTAGTGCTTGGAGTTGTCTCCCTATAAGAGCATGCTGATCAACAAATTTTACAGCAAATCTCATAGGGATTGGTTTATGTAGAAGGTTGTATGTTGCGACTGTAAAGTAGGCATTTGCTATTCTGGGTGGACTATCGGGAGAGCAGATGTTATAGAGAGTAGAGTTTTTATAGGCTGAATTAAACTAATGCACATGTTTTCAGACGAGAATATTATGAAATGAATTATGTAGTAAGCTAGATGATGTGATCCTCCGAACGAGGCCAATCGAGGGGATAATTTTCTTGCTCATGGAGTACAGTGTGATCATTACGATTGCCCCAGAACATATAGGTTATTCAGATGCTTAGCCAAAGGATGTGCATTCATACTATTTCCATGGTTCACTCAGATATGGTGGACGCGTGTCAACAGCTATACTCCATGAGGTACGTTTTAGTATTCGGCGTTACACATATATATCTTATTATATCATCCTTTTCAATTCTATTGCACTCGTTCAGAGAGTGTTTATGCAATATATATTCTTATGTCCTTCATATATATCTTAGTGGGAACCTCGTGTGGTTCTCTCCCCTAACACTTGATCACACACCTGCATTCTTTACTCACACTAGCACACACAATCTCACGCGTTATATAGCTCTCATGTCAACCTATGCGATATTCCAAAGAAATAAAATATATTCAACTATCACACTCCTATAGAATTCTAGATTCCACACTATTGCGTGTCCTACCATTGTGTCCGGAGAACTCAGTCTAAAATATTTAGTCCTCACTTCTTTCAAAACTAGCTCTTAAAATCTATGCTATGATTATAACACCTTTCAGTTATTGGATGTGTTTGCGCCGAATGCCACCCGCGGGTACGGTCGTATGGGTTACGGAGAAGAGCATACATAGAGCCTCCTTGTTTTCTCCTTTTCCTCAATGCGAATTGTTACTCTCTAGAGTCCCCTTCCTTCCTGAATGACATTGCCATCCCCAGATTATTGACACGATGAGATTATTTATTAATCGTATATACTCAACTCACTATTATGTTTGATTCTGCGAAGAGTGAGCTAGGTCGTCCCCAGAGCAGGACCCGTGAACATGCTGCGATGATACCTCTCTGTCTGTAGTTGTATCATTTTTCTAATGCAGGAACTTGAGAATAAATTTAGGAAGATCCTCTTAGAGATCACACACCATGATCTCCCTCAGCCGGGAATGTACAGAGTAACCTGATACATTGAGATACTTGAGCTGGCAAACTGACAAGAGTTTTTCAACCACACAGAATTCATATCAGGTATATCCTCCCTCACTTCAGGAAAATTAAATTCTTCAGCCACAAGCACCATTATTTTTCAAACGATTCCTACTTTGATCATTACCAAACTCTATTACACCTCAAAAGACCACTGTCATGTGCGAATTAACGCGTGATTCCTCTCCTCTCCCTCGCTCGTTGTCTTCCCGAGCTAGTGGTCGAACTCACCCAAACACGTTGACTGAGAAACTGAGGAGATGAAAGAAGTTGTACCCTTATTCCTGGGATTAGCATGACAAATAGTGCCTCTCCCCGCGTCCTGACTATGACTCTGCGATGAGAATTACTAATCACTGTCTTGGTTAAACCGCATGGCTGCCTTATTGATTTTGTTTAATGGCGGACTAAGGTTAACATCGTTTCTTAGCATTTTCTTGTTTCCTGTTGTTTCATGAGATCTCAAGAGAAAACTAGTCAAAAGCATTGTGGATACTCAATTTAACCATCTGTGTGCCAAGAAAAAAAGCTGCGGCTGGCCCGGGATTTTGTCACCCCACAACGGCGCGAATGCGAGTGCACCGCCTTGCTGCGATGACCACCTATATTACTGTGCCTCTTTTCTCCACCCCACGGACCTATTTGAGGAGCAAGGTGAAACGTGCAGCATCTAAAAAAACAGGGGAGATGGAAAATCCTCACAACAAGCGAGCTCAATGTGCCGGCCCTCACCAATAGGGTGCCCCACGCAGTGTATGAGTGAGCCTTTGGCCGCCTCTCCATTTCTTTTTAAGCAGGAGAGTATTGCTGCCAATGACAAGGCCACTCTATGGCTTCCTCAACAGACTGAGATTGTTCAGCCCCTCTTGCGCGCGCACCACAAAAGGCACAACCCCCGGTCCACCATTCCTAAGTCCATTTGTTGGTCTGCTGATTTTCCTCAGAATGGATGGGATGATCACCCTGCCATTTATGGGATCGAATTATGTGAGCAAATAAGCCCCGTACAACACTGACAAGACCCACAGTGCTCCGCTCGGAAGTACACTGATTGTGCCACAATGCCTATGGGTCTCAAGTTAACAAGTTCACTTGCTGTAATGGCCAGTTTAACATACAGAGTTCCGCTAAGGAGCTCTTATCAAGCTGCCTAATGTCATTTTTCGCTGAACTTTATAGTTCATATATATAATTGCTGTTGCTTTCCAACTGGGTCAGCTCTCTGGAATTCCTCCTGTTGGCATTTCTTAGTCAGGAATGATTTTGAAGTGTATAAGGGAGTTGAAATAGCCAGGATTCACTAGGAGAAATGTTTAATCGTATCGATGGGAAAAAATGTGCTTCATTTTATTTACATGGATGGAAAATGCTACAAAGCTATGTTCAAACTTCAGAGTAAACTGACATTAGCAGCAAAGACTGGATTTTAACTTTCTGCATGTGTCTGGGCTATTTACACTGACATGATACATTGATTGCTCTTTGACCAAGCAATGCCCATCACTTCAGGAGGCTGCTCTCCCTTTTTGAACGACTATGAACGCACGCAAAGAACAAGGTGGTGGGGTTTGGCAGGCAAGATAGGGAACATGTTCATAGTCTGCATGACAGTCCGCACTGCCTGCGAACACAATGGTCTTCCCACACGGACTAGCACGAGCATGCATGCAGTGAAAAAGTGACTTTGCCTGAAAGGGCCTATCAGTGTGCGACGGCGTTGACCTGCCTAGGGTTACTATCTTTTCAACCTTGTCAGTTAACCTCTGCTGCAGAACGAGGTATGACATATACCTTCGTGAATACCACTCTCGACTTATGCCACTTGTACATGGAGCGGAGCGACGAAGTTGTGTAGTTTTGTCTTGTGTGCACATATGCTACAGGCTCGAGGAGTGTTGCGAAACAGACAGGAATACCCACAGGCTACTACGGAAGAGCATTCGGGAACACATACTGCAGCATGCCTGAAGAGAAAAGGTGAGCAGCGCGCACTCTATATATAAGAGGATGCAGCTTTGATGCGTTGGCATGTGACTTGGGGACACTCGTGACCATGGCCTGTGGGTTGGCACCGTGATTTTTGTGATGCGTGCTTATTTGTGGCATGGTGGTTTTGGTGGACAGTCACAGTGTTGGCACACTGCAGGGGTTGGGGACGTCTCCACATTGTGGTTTGTTTATGGGATATTAGTCACAGGTTGTGGGGACACGCACATTTGCGTATTGGTGACATGCAAGTGTGTGGGACGATCACAGGTGTTGGGGACAGTCACAGGTGATGGGGACAGGCACGTGGCACGGGTGGTGGTGACACACAAGTGGCACATGCCGTGGGGACACTCCCAGATGTTGGGGACATGAACAGGTGGTGGGGACATGTGGTGGGGACACTCACGTGGCACGCGTGTTGGGGACACACTCAGGTGTTGGGGACACGCAAGTGGCACATGCCATGGGGACACTCCCAGGTGTTGGGGACATCCACAGGTGGTGGGGACACTCACATGGCACGCGTGTTGGGGACACACATGTGGCACTTCCCATGGGGACAGTGACAGGCGGTGAGTTCATGCCCAGGTGTTGGGGACATGAGGTGGGGACAGGCAGGTGGCACAAGTGTTGGGGACACACAGATGGCACACAGGGACACACATGTGGCACGTGCTGTGGGGACACTCCCAGGTGTTGGGGACACACATGGCACTTGTCATGGGGACACTCAGGTGGTGGGAACCTGTCTGGGTGTTGGGGACACACATGTGACACACTGTGGGGACACACAGGGGTTGGGGACACTCACAGGTGTTGGGAACACACGTGGCACATATTGTGGACACACTCAGGTGTTGGGGACATGCAGAGGTGTTGGGGACACACAGGTGGCGGGGACGTGGTGGGGACACACACACATGGCACACGTGATGGGGACGCACACAGGTGTTGGGGACATGTGGCACTCGCTGTGTATGCAGAGCTGTTGGGGGCACACTCAGGTGTTGGGGACACGCATGTGTCACTTCCCATGGGGACAGTGACAGGCGGTGAGTTCATGCCCAGGTGTTGGGGACATGAGCTGGGGACAGGCAGGTGGCACAGGTGGTGGAGACATGCACGTGGCACATGGGGACACACATGTGGCACGTGCTGTGGGGACACTCCCAGGTGTTGGGGACACACGTGGCACTTGTCATGGAGACACTCAGCTGGTGGAAACCTGTCCGGGTGTTGGGGACACACATGTGGCACACTGGAGGGGCACACAGGGGTTGGGGACACTCACAGGTGCTGGGGACTTGCTCAGGTGTTGGGGACACACTCAGGTGTTGGGGACATGCACATGTGGTGGGGACACACTGGTGTTGGGGACGTGGTGGGGACACACACATGGCACACGTGATGGGGACGCACACAGGTGTTGGGGACATGTGGCACTCGCTGTGTATGCAGAGGCGTTGGGGACACATATGGCACATGTTGTGGACACACTCAGGTGTTGGGGACACGCTCAGGTGTTGGGGACATGCACAGGTGGTGGGGACACGCATGTGTCAGTTCCCATGGGGACAGTGACAGGCGGTGAGTTCATGCCCAGGTGTTGGGGACATGAGGGGGGGACAGGCAGGTGGCACAGGTGGTGGGGACACACAGATGGCACACAGGGACACACATGTGGCACGTGCTGTGGGGACACTCACAGGTGGCAGGGACACATGTGGCACTTGTCATGGGGACACTCAGGTGGTGGGAACGTGTCCGGGTGTTGGGGACACCCATGTGACACACTGTGGGGACACACAGGGGTTGGGGACACTCACAGGAGCTGGGGACACACTCAGGTGTTGGGGACACACGTGGCACATGTTGTGGACAGACTCAGGTATTGGGGACATGCAGAGGTGTTGGGGACACACATGTGGCACACTGTGGGGACCCACAGGTGTTGGGGACACTCACAGGTGCTGGGGACGTGCTCAGGTGTTGGGGACACACACAGGTGTTGGGGACACATGTGCACAATGTTGTGGAACACACTCAGTGTGTTGGGGACATGCACAGGTGATGGGGACACACAGGTGGCAGGCGACCGTGTGGGGACACACACGGCAAACGTGATGGGGACGCAACGAGGTGTTGGGGACAGTCGTGCAACATCGTGGACTCAACATGTTGGCAACAGGCACATGTTGGGGACACCACTGCGGGCTACCCTCGTGGGGACACACTGCAAAGTAGTTTGGGGACATGGTGTTTGGGACACGTGTGGCAACTTGTCATGGGACACTCAGGTGGTGGGAACCTGTCTGGGTTGTCTGGCGGGACACACATGTGCACACTGTCGGACCAGCTCACAGGATGCTGGGGACGTGCCTCAGGGGTCGGGGACCACACAGGTGTTGGGGACACAAAATGGCACATGTTGTGGACACACCAGACGTTGTATGGGGACATGCACAGGATTGGGGACACGCATGTGTCCCTTCCCCATGGGACAGTGACAGGCGGTGAGTTCATGCCAGGTTGTGGGACATGAGGGGGGAGGCAGGTGGCACAGGTGGTGGGGACACACAGTGGCACAACGGGAACACATGATGGCACGGTGCTGTGGGGACACTCCAGGTGTTGGGGACCACGTGGCACTTGTCAGGGGACACTCAGGTGGTGGAACTTGTTTCCAGGTGTTGGGACACACAATTGGCAACACTGGAGGGGCCAACCAGGTGTTGGGGACACTCACAGGTGTTGGGACGTCGCTCAGGTGTTGGGGACATGTGGCACTTTTTGGCTGTGCTATGCGCAGAGGTGTTGGGGACACATATGGCAATGTTGGGGAACACTCAGGTGTTCGGGGACACATCAGGTGTTGGGGGACACATAGGCACATGTTGGGGACAACATTCAGTGTTGGGGACACACATGTGTCACTCCCATGGGGAAGTGACAGGCGGGAGTTCCATGCCCAGAGTGTTGGGACATGAAGTGGGGACGTCCGGTGGGCACAGTGGTGGGGACAACACAGGGCACACAGAACACATGTGGCACGTGCTGTGGGGACACAGTCCAGGTGGGTGGGAACCTGTCCGGGATGTTGGGACACAACCATGTGGACACACTGTGGGGACCCACAGGTGTTGGGGAAACTCACAGGTGCTGGGGAATGCTCAGGTGTTTGGGGACCCACACAGGTGTTTGGGGACATCACAGTGGGGGACACCAGGTGTTGGGAGTGGTGGGTCAACACACTGGCACACGTGGGTGGGGATGCACAGCAGGTGTTGGGGACATGTGGCACTCGTGTGTGTGCAGAACGGTGTTGGGTGACACATATGGCACATGCTGGGGACACACTCGGTGTTGGGTGATCACACATGTGTCACTTCCCATGGGGAACGTGACAGCGGCGAGTTCAATGCCCAGCTGTCTGGGGACATGAGCCTGGGGACAGGGCAGGTGGCACAGGTCTTGGGGACAACACAGATGGCGCACAGGGATCAAACAATGTGGTCACGTGCTGTGGGGACACTCCCAGGTGTTCGGGGACCACGTGGCACTTGTCATGGAGACACGCGCTGGATGGGAAACACCGTACCGGGTGTTGGGGACACAACCATGGGCACACTGTGGGGACACCACAGGGGTTGGGGACTCGAAGGTGCGGCGGACATGCTCAGGTGTTTGGGGACACACCGTGGCACAAATGTTGTGGAAAACACCAATGTGTC
>NDFG01000071.1:350476-363559 GCA_002167245.1 Sporophila hypoxantha | reverse complement strand
GCGGATATTTTGGGATTTTCCGTGCGGGGGGGGAGGGGACGATCCCAAATTTGGGAATTGTCCCTTCCCGGGGTCCCTTCGCGGGGTCCTTTCCCACCGGGGACAAGAGTGACATTGAGGGGACAAAGGACAGAGTGACGTCACGGCTTGGTTGGGATTTTTTAATTTTTAATTTTTAATTTATTTTTTTTAATGGGAAAAAGCGGCTTTTTGGGATTTCCCGGCTGTTCCTGGAGGAGGGAGCGTTCCCGGTTTTCCGTGGAATTCTCCCGGTGTGGGTGTGGCATTCCCGGCGTTCAGCTCATCCCGGATTCCCAGGATTTTGGGGTTTTGGTGTTCCCAGGAATTCCCAAATCCCAGCATCCTCAGGCCTTGTAGGATCCCAAAATTCCCAGGGATTCATTCCCCATCCCTGAGGTTCCCAGCAATCCCAAATCCTGGGATTTGGGGGATCCCTGGGGTTTCCAGAATTCCTGTATCCCGATGTTTTGATTTCCCATCCCTGGGAATTGTGGGATCCCCGAATCCCAGGGATTCGTTCCCCATCCCTGGGAATTGCAGCATTCCCAAATCCCGGTGCTGGGTCATCCTCAGGCCTTGTAGGATCCCAAAATTCCCAGGGATTTATTTCCCATCCCTGAGGTTCCCAGCATTCCCAAATCCCAGGATTTGAGGGATCCTTGGGCTTTCCAGCATTCCCGAATTCCCAAGGATTTTATTCCCCATTCCTGGTGTTCCCAGCATTCCCAATTCCCGGTGCTGGCTCATCCTCAGGCCTTGGAGCATCCCAAAATTCCCAGGGATTTATTTCCCATCCCTGAGGTTCCCTGCATTCCCATATCCTGGGATTTGGGGGATCCCTGGGCTTTCCAGAATTCCTGAATCCCGATGTTTTGATTTCCCATCCCTGGGAATTGTGGGATCCCTGAATTCCAGGGATTCATTCCCCATCCTTGGGGTTCCCAGCATTCCCAAATCCCAGTGCCAGGTTATCCCTGGGGTTTCCAGAATTCCTGAATTTCCAGTGTTTAAATTCCAGAATTTCCAGTGCATAAATTCCCCATCCCTGGGAATTGCAGGATCCCCAAATCCCAGGATTTTATTCCCCATCCCTGGAGTTCCCAACATTCCCATTTGGGTATCCCTGGGATTCCCAGCATTCCCAAATCCCGAGGTTTTGCCATCCTGGATGTTCCCAACATTCCTGGCTCCTAAGGATTTCATTTCCCACCTCTGATTCCCTGGATCCCGTGATTGATTCCCCATCCCAGGGATTTGCAGATTCCCAAATCCCGGTGCTGGGTCATCCTCAGGCCTTGGAACATCCTGAAATTCCCAGGGATTTATTCCCATCCCCGAGGTTCCTGGAATTCCCAAATTCTGGTGTTTGAGGGATCCTTGGGCTTTCCAGCATTCCTGAATTCCCAAGGATTTCATTCCCCATCCCTGGTGTTCCCAGCATTCCCAAATCCCGGTGATGGGTCATGCTCAGGCCTTGGAGCATCCCAAAATTCCCAGAGATTTATTTCCAATCCCTGGGAATTGCAGCATTCCCAAATTCTGTTGCTGGGTCATCCTCAGGCCCTGGACCATCCTGAAATTCCCAGGGATTTATTCCCATCCCTGGGGTTCCCAGCATTCCCAAATCCCAGGGTTTGGGGGATCCCTGGGCTTTCCAGCATTCCTGGATCCCGATGTTTTTATTTCTCATCCCTGGGAATGATGGGATCCCCAAATCCCAGGGATTCATTCCCCATCCCTGGGAATTGCAGCATTCCCAAATCCCGGTGCTGGGTCATCCTCAGGCCTTGTAGGATCCCAAAATTCCCAGGGATTCATTCCCCATCCCTGGGGTTCCCAGCATTCCCATATCCCGGGATTTGGGGGATCCCTGTGGTTTCCAGAATTCCTGGATCCCAATGTTTTGATTTCCCATCCCTGGGAATTGTGGGATCCCTGAATCCCAGGGGTTCATTCCCCATTTTTAGGGTTCCCAGCATTCCCAAATCCCTCTGCTGGGTTATCCCTGGGATTTCCAGAATTCCTGCATTTCCAGTGTTTAAATTCCAGAATTTCCAGTGCATAAATCCCCCATCCCTGGGAATTGCAGGATCCCCAAATCCCAGGATTTTATTCCCCATCCCTGGAGTTCCCAGGAATTCCCAAATCCCAGCATCCTCAGGCCTTGTAGGATCCCAAAATTCCCAGGGATTTATTCCCCATTCCTGGGGTTCCCAGCATTCCCAAATCCTGGGATTTGGGGGATCCTTGGGCTTTCCAGAATTCCTGGATCCCGATGTTTTGATTTCTCATCCCTGGGAATTGTGGGATCCCTGAATTCCAGGGATTTATTTCCCATCCCTAGGGTTCCCAGCATTCCCAAATCCCGGCGTTTGGCCATCCCTGGGAATTGCCGCCTCCCTGAATCCCGGGGATTCATTCCCAACTCCCGCCCTCCCCAAATCCCCCCAATCCCAGCTCTCTTCCCACCATCCCGGTTTTTTTTCCCAAGCCCTCCAGGGCGTTCGTGCGGGATGGGCCGGGCCGGGAAAAGGGGGCGGGAATGGATAGAGAGCGCGGATCCGAATCCCGGCTTTCCCATCCCGGCTTTCCCCATCCCGGGTTTCTCTCGATCCCGGTTTTCCCATCCGGCTTTCCCGATCCGGCCATGCTCCGCTGCCTGCTCCAAAGGGGCTTCCCAACTCTGCGCCAGCCTGGAAAAGCGGGATAAGCAAAGCCGGATCCCGTTGGCAGCTGACCGTTCCGAGGTGAGGAATCCGCGATTTTGTATTTTATTTTTTTTTATTTTTTTGGGAATGAAGGGAGGGTTTTGAATGTTTTTTTTCTAGCTGCTTTGGAAGAGCTCTCAGAAAATTTTGGGATCCTGGAAGCTCTAAATCTTGAAAAAATCCTCTTGGCTTTGCACTTCTTATCCCCCTGATTCTCAAAGTTTTTAATTTCCACGCTGGATAATCCCTGGAATTCATCCTCTGAGAATCCTTGAATTCGCACTGGCTGGATGTGATAATCCACACAATGAGCGGGGGCTTATCAACCATTCCGGAGGGATGGATTTCCTGGGAAAACGGAGGGTTTTGTCGCTCCAAAATTCTCTGGAGGAGAGCGTTTTCCCGGGTTCGAAAAAATGGGGAACAAAAAAAAAAATTTCCAATTTTAACAAGCAAATTCGGGAAAAGGAGAGGGCTCGTCCGGGTTTTCCCATTTGAATGGGGCTGCTTGCTGACCATTCCCACGGGATCCCTCCGAGATATCCCGGGAAGCGTTCCATCCTTAACTAAATCCCGATCCGGGGCAATTCCAGGGGCTCTGAGTTTCCGGGAAAAAAAATCAGGAAACGAGATAGAATTCGAATCCTGGAGGAGGAAAACAGCGGGATGAGTTTTCCATATTCCAGAGCCGGGATAGTTCGGCTCTTCCCATCCCATAATAGGGAAGGATCGCTGAGCGGTGCGAAAAGAGCGGGAAAAACGGGAATAGGGGTGTTTGGAATGATTCCCGAGTCTCTCGGATCTGAGTCACCTCCATTGGTTTTGGCCTTTCCTTTTCCTCTTCCGCGGGGGTCGTCGCTGGGATGCGGCGCACATTCCAGGAGGGATGAGGGGGCTGTGGCTTCGGGAAGGGGGTGGGTGCATTCCGGCTTGGGAATTGTTGGATTCTGGGGGGAATCCGTGGATTGGGGCCCACCCGCGGCTTTTGGAGGGATCCTTGGGGAAACTGAGGCACGATCCGAGTTTGGGATGGAGGGAATGGAATGTTCGGTTTTCCTGTGGCTCTTACCCACCCGATTCCCAGTCCTTGAACACTTTGGATGCGTCCTGGGGAAACTGAGGCACAGCAACCATGAAGGGGTTCATGGGACTTTTCCATGCGTTTTCCAGCCTGGAAGGGTTGGGGATCCAAGTGGAGTCTGGATCCGACCTCTGCAATTCCCAACACCTCTTGGGAAAGGGATGGGGCCGGATTCCTGATATCCTGGATTGTGGGAATTCTGGAAGCTCAGCCCAGCTGGGAGGAAGAGAATGGATCCAATCCTGGGGGGGGGCGCAGCATGTCCTTGGGAAAATTTCTGGAAGTTCTGCCGCACCTGGAATCAGGGATTGGATCCAATCCTGCTCCTTGGGAGTTGTGGAATTTCTGGAGGTTCAGGTCCAGCTGGGAGGCAGAAGAATGGGATCGCAATTCCTGGATCTGATGTTTTGATTTCCATGCCTGGGAACATGTGGGATCGCTGAATCCCAAGGGTCATCGCTCCTGGGAATTTTGGAAGTTCAGCTCCAGCTGGGATCAGGGACTAGGATCCAATTCTGGATCCTGATGTTTTGTTTCCCATGCCCTGGGAACTGTGGATCCTGAATCCCAGGATCCTGCTCCGGAATGTCTGGAAGGTTCAGGTCCAGTTTTGAGATCAGGGAATGGATCCAATCTGCTCCTGGGAATTGTGGGAATAATCACTGGAAAGTGTCGCTCAGCTTTGATCAGGGAACGGGGATCGATCCCCTGCCTGGGAGTTGTGGAAATGTTTCTGGAGGTTCAGGTCCAGCTGGGAGGAGAGAATGGGATCCAATTTCCTGATCCTGATGTTTTGATTTTGCCATGCTGGGAACTGTGGATCCCTGAATGCCAGGTCCTGCTTCCTGGGAATTTCTGGAGGTTCAGGTCAGCTGGATCACGGAATGGAGCCTGATCCGGTCCTGGGAATTCTGGAATCCCCTGAAGCTCAGCCCACTGAGATCAAGGGTTCATCTGGGATGCTGATCCTTGGGAAGATCCCAAACCCTGAAGATCCCAATCCCGTTTTCTCCTTTCCAGGTGTCAAGAAAGGAACAAAGGTCCATTCAAGAACAAGTGAATGCCTGTCTGGAATGAGGTGAGAATTCCCAGTCCTGGATTGTTTATTCCCGTTCCCAGAAAATGATCCACACAAGTCCAAGTGATTTCCCGGGGGCTTCTGCGCCATGGAAAGTTTTGGGATCATTCCTTTCTGCTCTGGAATTCCAGGCAGAATTCGCAACATCTTCCATTCCATCAAAGTCTTATCCAGACTTGGCATGATATGTTTTCAAAGGAATTTTCATGGAATGAAAAAAATTTTCCAGCACTTTTTCCCTTTCCAAAGCTTGTCTTGAGCTCCATCGGACCAAAATTCCAAAAAAAGAAAAAGGGAATTTGTATGGGGACAAACGGGCACAGATTTGGACTGGAGCAGCTCGGGATTTGGCCTCCTTACACAGTATGCATGGGCCAAGGAAAAATTTTTTCCCAAGGCAACTTTTCCCGCAGGATGTGCTGGAAGTTTGGGGCTTTGGAATGCTGTGATTCTGAGGGGGTTGGGCATTTGGGTTCTGATTCCCAGACACTGATCCGGCCTCTCCTCTCTTTTTCCAGGATTCGAGGGGACCTGAAGGGAATCCCTCTGGAATCCCGACGCCGGTCACCGTGTGGTCAAGGACCATGAGACTCGTTTGGAGAAATCAGGTGGGAAAAACCCGGGCTGGACACGGCCCCTCTCCCTTTTCGCCATTCCCGGATTCATCCGGTCTTCCCAGACCCCGCGGATTCCGCTGTGGGATGGCGTGGGAGCTGGAGCTGCATTTTTGGGCTTGCTTCGCTACGGAATCGCGGGGAAATCAGCGTTTGGAAGGTCGGGAGCACACAGAGGGGGTTGTTTGGGGACGGACACTTCGACGCTTGGCGCGGCATTCTGGGACAGGGCTGCCAAATCATTCCCAAGGCCCGGCGGTTGCGCGGGAACGGCGGCGGAGGCGGAGCCTCCGGTGTGGTTTGGTTCCTTCCTCTCGGCTGATCCGTGCCCCCGCCCATATCGCGCGGCTTCCCTGGATGGGAGGCTCCTGCTGGGTTGAGGAACGAGGGGATTCGGTGTTCCGGCCTTTCCGGCTGCTTGTCGGGTGGAGAGCTGCTTGGAAACGAGGAAAAAAAATAGAGAGGAAGGGGTTTATTTTTAGGAGTAAAAGGTTGGGAATGTGGCCTGGCGGTGGAAGGATTCCTGATGTCCTAGGGGGAGCCGAGGTGGAATTGTTGCTGGGCTGAAATCAAAGGGGCCTGGAATCTGGGGCGCCCAACTGCTCGGTGCCCATAAATAGCCACATGGAAAAATTGGAGGAGGGTCCTGGATCCGGAGCACGGAAGATTCCGGCTGGCACCTCCAGGCTGGCTCCAAACCCATCCAGCCTGGCTTGGCATTCTGCCAGGGATGAGGAGGCAAGCCACAGCAAATCTGGGAAAATTCCAGCCCAGCCAGGAATTCCTTGCCAAGCCTCCCACCAATCTCCCCTTTCCAGTGGGAGCCATTCCCTGGCTCCTGTCCCTGCAGCCTTGTCCCCAGTCCCTCTCCAGCTCTCCTGGAGCCCCTCCAGGCACTCTGAGGATTCCCTGGTTTTTTCCCTTCTCCAGGGGAACATTCCAGCTCTCCCAGCCCAGCTCCATCTCCGTGGCCTGCCTCCAGACTCCCATCCTTGCCTCTGGAATGGTTTGGATGCCCTTGGAGCAGCCCTGAGCCCTCTCCCTGTTTCCCGCAGGTTTTTGGGGAGAATCCCGGGTGCCGCTCTCGGATGTTCTGGGCACTCCCAGCTGGCGGCCTCGTTCAGCCTCCCGTGCTGGACTCGCGCAAGGAGAGACCGGGGTGAGTGCCGGCTCCCAGTTTGGGACCAGTGTGAGCCATGGTGTGGCCAGCTGGGCGCTTCCCAGTTTGGGACCAGTATAAGCTGTGGTGTGGCCAGCTGGGACTCCCAGTTTGGGGCCAGTATGAACCATGGTGTGGCCTGTTTTGGGCTCCCAGTTTGGGACCAGTGTGAGCCGTTGGTGTGGCCAGGGGGGCTCCCAGTTTTGGGGCCATTGGGGCTCCATTTGGGACCAGTTGGGGTCTCCCAGTTTTGGGACCAGTATGAACCATGGTGTGGCCAGCCTGGGGCTCCCAAAGTTTGGGACCAGTTTGGCTCCCAGTTTGGGACAGCTGCGGGCTCCCAGTGTTGGGACCAGTTGTGGCTTCCCAGTTTTGGGATCAGCTGGGGGCTCCCAGTTTGGGACCAGTTGGGCTTGTGCAGTTGGGGCTCCCAGTTTGGGAGCAGTTGGGGGTCCCAGTTTGGGGCCGTATGAACCATGGTGTGGCCTGTTTGGGCTCCCAGTTTGGGACACGTGTGAGCGTGGTGTGGCAGGGGGGCTCCCAGTTTGGGGCCAGTTGGGGCTCCCAGTTTGGGACCAGTTGGGGCTCCCAGTTTGGGGCCAGTTGGGGCTCCCAGTTTGGGACCTGTTGGGACTCCCAGTTGGGGCCCCCAGTTTGGGGCCAGTATGAGCCATGGCATGGCCAGCTGAGGCTCCCAGTTTGGGACCAGTTGGGGCTCCCAGTGTGGGACCTGTTGAGCCTCGCAGTTTGGGGCCAGTATGAACCATGGTGTGGCCAGTTTGGGCTCCCAGTTTGGGACCAGTACAAGCCATGGCATGGCCAGGAATCCTCCCAGTTTGAGATCAGTTTGGGCTCCCAGTTTGAGACGAGTACAAGCCATACCATGGCCAGTTGGGGTTCCCAGTTTGGGACCAGTCTGAGCAATGTCCCTGCCAGTGGCAGCTCCCAGTTTGAGACCAGTCTGATTCCCTTCCCTCCCAGTTTGATCCCAGTCTGAGCCACATCCCTCCCAGTCTGATCCCAGTTTGAGTCCTGTCCCTCCCAGTCTGAGACCAGTCTGAATCCCTTCCCTCCCAGTCTGGGACCAGTTTGAAGTCACATCCCTCCCAGTTTCATCCCAGTCCAAGCCACATCCCTCTCAGTCTGATCCCAGTTTGAATCCTGTCCCTCCCAGTATGGGAACAGTCCTAATCCCTTCCCTCTCAGTCTGGGACTAGTTTGAGTCCTGTCCCTCCCAGTTTGATCCCAGTTTGAAGCCTGTCCCTCCCAGTTTGGTCCCAGTTTGAGGCCAGTCCCTCCCAGTCTGATCTCAGTTGGATTCCTGTCCCTCCCAGTTTGATCCTAGCTTGAGACCAGTCTGAATCCCTTCCTTCCCAGTCTGATCCCAGATTGAATCCTGTCCCTCCCAGTATGGGAACAGTCCTAATCCCTTCCCTCTCAGTCTGGGACTAGTTTGAGGCCTGTCCCTCCCAGTCTGATCCCAGTTGGATTCCTGTCCCTCCCAGTTTGATCCCAGTTTGAGACCAGTCTGAATCCCTTCCCTCCCAGTCTGGTCCCAGTCTGAGCCTGTCCCTCCCAGTTTGGTCCCAGTTTGAGTCCTGTCCCTCCCAGTTTGGTCCCAGTTTGAGTCCTGTCCCTTCCAGTTTGATCCCAGTTTGAGACCAGTCTGAATCCCTTCCCTCCCAGTCTGGGACCAGTCTGAGCCTGTCCCTCCCAGTTTGATCCCAGTTCTCCCATTCCTCGGCCCCTCTCTGACGCTCATTCCCTGTTTTCCAGCCTCCACTGTTCCTGACAGGGTCCTACATCCCCGCCTGCCGGCGGCGCCGTATCCCGCTTTTCCCAGCCTCGGCCCCTCCGAGTCACTGTCCCGCTGCAGTCGAGCATGGAACGGTCCGTCCGTAACCGCAGCCCTCTCCCCAGTCCCAGGTTTTGGATCTCAAACCCATTCCCAATCCACATTTCCCTTCTCCCGGGAAAGACGGCCGGAACGAGGAGGGACACGGAATGATCCGGAGAGGCCGCGCGGACACGGAAGCCTCGCAGTCTCCGGGCGCGGAAGGCGCGAGCCGCCCCTCAGCTCCAAGCATAACCGTCGGATAAATACATCCCAGCGGGTGAAAGGAGGGAGGAGCTCTCCCAAAAAAACCTTTAGCACAACAAACCGCAGGATTTCCAGTGGACTGAGCTCGTTCCATAAAATCACTGCACGTTGTCCCTCGATGGATTCCCTTCCATCCATCTCCGTGGGGAATGATCGCTGTTGCATTACCCATCCATCCTCCCATCCCTCCATCCATCCCATTCCCATCCCATCCCATCCATCCCATGGTGATTCCCTGTTCTCCATCCCATGGGATGATCCTGGTGATTCCCTGCCCTCCATCCCATCCCAGATCCCGGTGATTCCCTGTCCTTCATCCCATGGGATGATCTTGGTGATTCCCTGTCCTCCATTCCATCCCAGATCCCGGTGATTCCCTGTCCTCCATCCCATGGGATGATCCCGGTGATTCCCATTCTGGTGATTCCCTGTCCTCCATTCCATCTCAGGTCCTGATGATTCCCTGTCCTCCGTCCCATCCCATGGTGAGGGATTCCTTGTCCTCCATCCCATGGGATGATCCTGGTGATTCCCATTCTGGTGATTCCCTGTCCTCCATTCCATCCCAGATCCCGGTGATTCCCTGTCCTCCATCCCATGGGATGATCCTGGTGATTCCCATTCTGGTGATTCCCTGTCCTCCATTCCATCCCAGATCCTTGTGATTCCCTGTCCTTCATCCCATCCCATGGGATGATCCTGGTGATTCCGTGTCCTCCATTCCATCCCAGATCCTGGTGATTCTGGTCCTCCATCCCATGGGATGATCTTGGTGATTCCCTGTACCCTCCATTCCATCCCATGGTGATTATTCCCTGTCCTTCATCCCATGGGATGATCCTGGTGATTCAGTGTCCTCCACCCCATCCCAGATCCCGGTGATTCAGTGTCCTCCACTCCATCCCAGATCCCGGTGATTCCCTGTCCTCCATCCCGTGGGATGATCCCGGTGATTCCCACCCCGGTGATTCCGTGTCCTCCATCCCATCCCAGATCCGGGTGAGGGTTATCGAGGCCCGGCAGCTTCCCGGGATCCAGATCCGGCCGGTGGTGAAGGTGACGGTGGCCGGACAAACCCGGAGAACGCGGATCCGGAAAGGGAACAGCCCRTTCTTCGATGAGGTCAGCGGGAATTCCCTCTCCAATGATTCCCGGGAGAGGCCGGGATGTGGGAATGCGCTCAGGGGGGAAAGCTGGGATAACGCCTCATCCTCATCCCGGTTTTCCACAGACTTTTTTCTTCAACGTCTTCGAGTCCCCATCGGAGCTGTTTGATGCTCCCATCTTCCTCACGGTGAGTGTTGGGAAATCCTGGAATTCTCCCCTTCCCAGGGAACCCCCCCTGTTCCCCAGGATCCTCCATCCCGGCAGGATTTGGGCTGGATCGCGCATTTTTCCTCATTTTCAGGTCGTGGATTCTCGGTCGTTCCGCACGGATTCGGTGATCGGGGAATTCCGGGTAAGATCCCATCCCCTTTTCCCGGCGTTTCCTGCTCTGGATGAACTCTGGAATCTCCTTTTCCTTTAATCCCGCAGATGGATGTGGAGACCGTTTACTCCGAGCCAAGTGAGCCTTGGGAAATTCCTTTGGGGATTTTTTTTTGGGAAATGCGCCCACACATCCCAGCTCTTCCATAGAGGAGCCCCAAATCCATGACCATGGAATCCTGAATTYGTTTGGGTGGGAAGGATCATCCAGTTCCATCCAGGGAAAAATTCCATTATCCCAAGTGGATCCAAATCCACCCAACCTGGCCTTGGACACTTCCAGGGATGGAGCATCCACAGCTTCTCTGGGAATTCTGTTCCAAAGACCCCTCCCTCTTCCCTGGTCCCTTCCTGGGAAAGGGACTGAAATATTCCCTTATCCCATTCCATGATTTTCATTTAAACCCTGCCCAGGAGCATCCCTGACCTCCCTGCACATCCGGGGACTAATTCCCAGTTTTCCGCGTTTTCCCGCAGAACACGCTTTCCGCAGGAAGTGGCTGCTCCTCTCGGATCCGGAGGARTTTTCCGCGGGAGCCAAGGGCTACCTGAAGGTCAGCGCCTGCGTGCTGGGGCCTGGCGATGAAGCTCCCGTGAGTATTCCTGCTGGGAATGGGGGGACATTCCAGCCTTGGGACGTTCCAGCCCTGGAACGTTCCAGCCCTGGGACATTCCAGCCCTGGGACATTCCAGCCCTGGGACGTTCCAGCCCTGGGATATTCCATCTCTGGGATATTCCAGCCCTGGGATATTCCATCTCTGGGATATTCCATCTCTGGGATATTCCATCCCTGGGACGTTCCATCCCTGGGACGTTCCATTCCTGGGACATTCCAGCTCTTGGATATTCCGGTCAAGAGCCACCAACCACCATGGCCATTCCCAAGGAAGCCACAGATTGGATTTTCCATCCACTTATTCTGGGGGAAAGTCTGGATTTTAGTGGAATCCTGGAGATGGTTCTGGGCGTTGGGGGATCTTAAATGCCATCCAATTCCCATGGCAGCGACAGCCACCTCCCAGCTGGATCCCCCAAGTTGGTCCAGCCTGGCTTGGGCACTGCCAGGGATCAGGGGCAGCCCCAGCAAATCTGGGAATTCCATGCCCAGCCAGGAATTCCTTGCCAAGCTCCAGCCAATCTCCCTTTCCAGTGGGAGCATTCCCTGGTCCTGTCCCTGCAGGCCTTGTCCCCAGCCTCTCAGCTCTCCTGGAGCCCCTCCAGGCACTCTGAGTTTCCCTGGGTTTTTTCCCTTCTCCAGAGAGAACTTCCCAGCCTCCCAGCCAGCATCTGGCCTCCTCCAGGACTCATTCTGCCGCTGGAATGGTTTGTGTTTGGAGGGACCTTAAATCCCACCCCATCCATGGCGGGGACGCCTCCACTATCCCAGGTTGCTCCAGCCCCATCAGCTTCACTTGGACACTCCCAAGGATGGCAAATCCACCCAGCCTCTCTCTTTTGGGATTTTCCTGCTCGTTCCCGAATCCAGGGTGACTTTTCCCGTTGTCCCGTTCCCACAGCTGGAGAAGAAGGAGGTGTCCGAGGACAAGGAGGACATCGAGGCCAATCTGCTGCGCCCCACCGGGGTCACCCTCCGGGGCGCCCAGTTCTGCCTCAAGATCTTCAAAGCCGAGGATTTGCCCCAGAGTAGGTTTTTCCTTCAGATCCCTCGGAATCGCGYCATTCCGGGCAGGAATTAGGGCCTGGAGAAGGGAATGATCCACATTGTAATCCAAGCATGTCGGGCTGTTTCATGGGAGAGGAGTTTCTTACTGGTCCAAACTGGTTTTATCCCCCTGCTTTTCCCYCCTGGAGAGCGTCTCCTCCATGGGAATGCTCGTCCTGCTGGTGGGACGGCTGGGACCCTCTGGATGCTGTGGAATTCCATGGATTTTGGCACCTCCCTCTTTTCCCAGTGGATGACGCCGTCATGGACAACGTCCGGCAGATCTTCGGCTTCGAGAGCAACAAGAAGAACCTGGTGGATCCCTTCGTGGAAGTCAGCTTTGCCGGGAAAACGGTCAGTGGAGCGGGATCCGCCGGGATCTGGGGAATGGCAGCGGGAGGAACCCAGGATTGGGATGGCAGCGGGGTGTTCCTGGGCCTGGGATAACAGTGGGATGATCCTGGGATTGGGAATGGTACTGGGATGATCCTGGGATTGGGAGTGGCACCACGATGATCCTGGGATTGGGAATGGTAGTGGGATGATCCTGGGATTGGGAGCGGCACCTGGATGATCCTGGGATTGGGAATGGCAGCGGGATGATCCTGGGATTGGGATGGCAATGGAGTGTTCCCGGGGCTGGGATAACAGTGGGTTGATCCTGGGATTAGGAATGGCAGCAGGATAATCCTGGGATTGGGAATGGCACCCGGATGATCCTGAGATTGGGAATGGCAGCGGGATGATCCTGGGATTGGGAACGGCAGTGGGATGATCCTGAGATTGGGAATGGCACCGGGATGATCCTGGCATTGGGAATGGCAGCAGGATGATCCTGGCATTGGGAATGGCAGCAGGATGATCCTGGGATTGGGAATGGCACCAGGATGACAGCAGGATTGGGAATGGCAGCAGGATGATCCTGGGGTTGGGAATGACACTGGGATGACCTCTTATGGTCCTCAGGGTTGGGATGGCAGCGGGACATTCCCACCCAGGTATTTGGGATTGGGATGGCAGCAGGATGTCCTTGGAGCTGGAATGGCACTGGAACATTCCCTTTTTGACCCCTGGCATTGGGATTTCAGTGGGATGTCCTCGAGGTTGGAATGGCAGCAGGACAGACCCCAGGAATTTGGGATTGGGATGGCAGTGGGACATTCCCTTTG
>NDFG01000071.1:319546-342829 GCA_002167245.1 Sporophila hypoxantha | reverse complement strand
CCTCAGCCATGGGGAATTGTGTCTGGGAAGGAGCAGGGAGGCCGGGGCCTCTCCCAGCTCCATGAGGTGGCTTTTGGGACCACCTTTTCCTGGACTTTTCCTGGCTCCCATCTCATCCCACCAGGAATGCTGAGCTGGTTTCTGGCCTTGCTGCCGGAGCCATGGAGTCAGATCCCGTTGGATCTCGGTGGGATCTCAAGGATTTGGGGAACACCATTCCCACCTTCCTCCCAAACACCTTCTGAGGGGAATTCCCATCCCAATCCCGCTCTTCCCCCTCCATCCCCGCTCCCGAGGGGTCGATCCCGTTATCCCAAAGCGCCGAGGTGACTCCGTGCTGTCCCCAGGCTGTCACTACTATTACCTGCCCTGGGGGAACGTGAAGCCCGTGGTGGTGCTCTCCTCCTACTGGGAGGACATCGGCCACCGCATGGACGCCCAGAACCTGCTGCTCTACGGGGCCGAGCGGCTGGTGAGTGACCGGGGACACCCTGGGGACATCCTGGGGACATCCTGGGGACATCCTGGGGACATCCTGGGGACATCCCTGAGGACACCCTGGGGACATCCCTGGGGACATCCCTGGGGACATCCCTGGGGACATCCTGGGCACACCGGGATGGGACAGAGGCCATCTCCAGGCTGAGGAGTGTCCAGTGACATCCCTGGGGACATCCCTGGGGACATCCCTGGGGACATCCCTGGGGACATCCCTGGGGACATCCCTGGGGACATCCCTGGGGACATCCCTGGGGACACTGGGAGGGGACAGAAGCCACCTCCAGGCTGGTGAGTTACCGGGGACATCCCTGGGGACGTCCTGGGGACATCCCTAGGGACATCCTAGGGACATCCTGGGGACACTGGGAGGGGACAGAGGCCATCTCCAGGCTGGTGACTGACCAGGGACATCCCTGGGGACATCCCTGAGGACATCCTGGGGACACCAGGAGGGGACAGGGGCCACCTCCCGGCTGAGGAGTGTCCAGTGACATCCCTGGGGACATCCTGGGGACATCCCTGGGGACACCGGGAGGGGATAGAGGCCACCTCCAGGCTGGGTAGTGACCAGGGACATTCCTGGGGACATCCTGGGGACATCCCTGGGGACACTGGGAGGGGACAGAGGCCACCTCCAGGCTGGTGAGTTACTGAGGACATCCTTGGGGACATCCTGGGGACATCCCTGGGGACACTGGGAGGGGACAGAGGCCATCTCCATGCTGGGAAGTGTCCAGTGACATCCCTGGGGACATCCTGGGGACACCAGGAGGGGACAGAGGCCACCTCCTGGCTGGGGAGTGTCTGGCAACACAGCCGTGTATCTGCTGGATGAGGAACTTAATGGAATCATGGAATGGTTTGGGTGGGAAGGGAACTTAAATTCCACCCAGTCCCACATCACATCTGCCATGGCAGGGACACCTCCCACTGTCCCAGGTGGATCCAGCCTGGCCTTGGGCACTGCCAGGGATGCAGGGGCAGCCACAGCAAATCTGGGAATTCCAGCCCAGCCAGGAATTCCTTGCCAAGATCCCAGCCCAATCTCCCCTTTCCCAGTGGGAGCCATTCCCTGGCTCCTGTCCCTGCAGGCCTTCGCTCCCAGCCCCTCTCGCAGCTCTCCTGGAGCCCCTCCAGGGGGCTCTGAGGATTCCTGGAGTTTCCCTTCTCCACGGGGGAACATTGTCCCAGCTCTCCCAGAGCATGGCCATTCTCGTCCTGGAATGGTTTGGGTTTTGGGAGAAACCTAAATCCCATCCATTCTTATGCCTCAGGCCACACTCCTCTCCCACTATCGCCGCACGTGCAGCATGCAACTGGAGAACAGTGTGCCAGTTGAACTCCGAGGGGCTGTCCATTTGCGGACAGAGCCAGCAAAGGATAATTTCTGGATTATCTCTTCGTCATAGATATGGTCTGCAGTTGGTCTCCGCCCGTCGCGAGATTCCGAAAATCTCTGAGAGTGCAGTATTCCTCGAGGTGGAGGGAGAGTGCACAGAGTGATGATGATTCACTCTAATACAGCCTGGACGAGTAGATGGATTATTCCCTCTCTCTGGGAATATCCTGGAAGCAGGATGAGATTCCGGGGGATTCCTCAGCTCCCGATCCCCACTTTTCCTGCAGGAAGCCAACCTGGAGAAGATCCATGTGGCTCTGAAATCCAACCGCTCTCCGGTCGAGCTGGAGGCCCTGGGATCCCAACTGCTTGATGACGTCATCGCCGACTGCAGGTATTTTGGGAATTCGGGATGGGAAACCTTTCCTGATGTTTCTTCTTGGTCTTGGAAGGGAACGCTGCCTCCGCCCCTCCTCTCCTTTCTTCTCCCGCCTTTTTTCTCCCTTTTTCCCTCTTTTCTCCCTTTCCCCTATTTTCCCTCTCTTTTCCCATTTCTTCTCATTTTTTCCACTTTTCCCTCCCTTTTTCCGCTCTATCCCTTTTTTGTTTGTTCCCTCCTTTTCCCTCACCTTTTTTCCTTTTTTCTATTTTCTCTCCCTCCTTTCCCCATTTTCCCCCTTTCTCCCTTTTCCTCCCTTTTCCCTCCTTTCCCCACTTTCCTTTTATTCACCTTTTCCCTTTATTTCAGTTTTTCCTTTCCCCTCTTTTTCCTCTTTTTCCCCCTCCTCCCTTTCCCCTTTTTTGATTTCTTTTCTCCTTTCCCCCTTCTCCCTTTTTTCTGTTACTTTCTTTTTTCACATTTTTCCCCTTTTTTCTTCCTCTTTCTCCCTTTTAATATTTTTCCTTTTCTTCCCTTTCCCTTTTTTTGTCTTTTCCCCTGTTTTCTGTTTTTCCTTTTTCCTCTTCCCCCCCTTTTTTCCATTTCCCCTCTTTTCCCTTTTTTCCATTTCCCCCTTTTCTCCCTTGTTTCTCTTTTTCCTGTTTTTTCTTTTCTTTCCCCCTTTTATTCTCTTCCCTCTTTTTTCCTCTTTTTGCCTTTTCTCCCCTTTTTTTTTCTTTTTTCCCTTTTTTCCTTCCCACTCTTTTTTTTTGTCCTTATTTCCTTTTTTTTTCCTAATTTTTCCTTATTTCCTTTTTTTTCCTTTTCCCCCTCCTTTTTATCCCCTTTTTATCCATTTCTCCCTCTTTTCCCACCTTTTCCCTGCTTGTTCCRCCTCACTCCAAGTCCTCATCCCTCGATGTGTCCAAGGCCAGGCTGGATGGGGCTTGGAGCAACCTGGGATAGTGGAAAATCCCAAACTATTCCATAATTCCATATTCTCCCTGTTTACCTGCAATAAAAAAAATGGGATTTACAATGCCAGTTCCCGAGATGGGAATGTTGCATCCTTAAAAATCTCCTTACAAACCTTTCCACAGCCCAAAAATAAATTTATCTTTCTCTTCATCTATTTTTTCCGGAGGAAATCCTGATTTGTGGCTCAGGAGCCGGGAGCAGGAAGTTAATTTATAGCAGCGGATCCATAAATCCTTGAATTTTACAGGAAAACCTCCCAGTCTGGCACCTGATCCATTTTTCCAGGAGATTAAATAATGGATATTAAAATGTGGGTGTGGCTCATTCCCATCCTGATTCCAGGGGGAATTCCGGCTGTGGTTTGAAGCTCTTTTGCTCTTTCTGTTCCCAAATATCTTTGGTGYCTTCTCAATTCCTTGGAAATTTGCTGAAAATGTGGAAAAACCATTAAAAAAGGATGGAAAATCCCACAAGAAGCTGGATGAGCTATTGGGGGGGGGGATTTGGGATGGATTAATGATCATTAATGACGATTAGTGACCAATAATGACCTGTAATGATCATTAATGACCATTAATGACCATTGATGATGATTGGTGACCATTAATGACCATTAAACACCATTAATGGTGACTGGTGACCTTTAATGACCTTTAATGACCTTTAATGACCATTAATGATAATTGGTGACAATTAAAGACCATTAATGACAATTAGTGACCATTAATGACCTTTAATGACCATTTATGAAAAATTCATGGTGATTGGTGACCATTAATGACCATGAATTATAATTACTGACCATTAATGACCATTAATGATCATTTATGATCTTTAATGATCAGTAACAACCATTAACAACCTTTGATGATGATTGGTGACTATTAATGATTATTAATTACTATTAATGATGACTGGTGACAATTAATGACCTTTAATGATCAGTAACAACCATTGACAACCTTTGATGATGATTGGTGACCATTAATGACTATTAATCACCATTAATGATGACTGGTGGCTATTAATGACCTTTAATGATCATTAAAGACCACTGATGATGATTGGTGACCATTAGTGACCACTAATGACCATTAATCACCATTAATGTCCATTAATCACCATTAGTGACCATCAGTGACAATTAACAGCCCTTAATGACCTTCAAGGTCCGTCCCGATCCATCCCAATCCCTGATTCCCGCCTATCCCTGCAGCCTGAAGCTTCCCGATGTGCTGGGGAGGGCGTCCAGCACCCACCTGGATCAGAACCTGTTCCGCTTCCGGAGCACCCACCTGGAGCAGATCCTCAAGGTGGCCCTGAGGCTCAAGCACGAGAATTCRGGCCTTTCCCAAATCCTGGATCAGGCYGAGGATTGGCTGTGCCGGCTCCGGGCCATGGCGGAGGAGGTGACTCTTCCTGGTTTTCCCATCGTGGTTGTGGTGGGAAGCAGGGGGGGGGATGTTCCATCCTGGCTCCCAAATCCATGAATTCCCCCACGGTGCCAGGTTTGGCTCCGATGGRTGAGGTTGGTTTTGCTCATGGGTGGGTTCAGATCGACTCATGGATAGGGAGCAGCCTTGGGAGAAGGGTTGGAATGTTGTGGGTGGGGAGTTCCATGTGCCTCTAGCTGACCCACAGCCGAAAGAAAGGTGGAATTCTGCCCTCTGCCTGGAACCAGACTGGAGAGGCTGGAATGATATCGCCTGGAGAAGAGGGAAATTCCAAGGGAATCCTCAAGAGTGCCTGGAGGGCTCAGGGAAGGCTGGAGGAGGGACTGGGACAACGGCCTGCAGGACAAGGAAGGCAGGGAATGCTCCCTACTGGAAAGGGAGATTGGCGCTGGGATCTTGGCTATAGGAATTCCTGGCCTGGGCTGGAATCCAGATTTGCTGTGTGCCCCTGGATCCCTGGCAGTGCCCAAGGCCAGGCTGGATGGAGCTTGGATCCATCTGGGATAAGATCCCTCCCAACACAACCCATTCCATYATTTCACAATCCCATTCTGGGCTGTGCTGGTGGATCCCTCCTAACGGGATCCTATGGATTTGTGTTTTCCAGCCCCAGAACAGCCTCCCGGACATRGTCATCTGGATGCTCCAGGGGTACAAACGCGTGGCCTTCGCCCGCATCCCGGCCCACCAGGTCCTGTATTCCCGGAACACCCCCAACTGCTGCGGCCGGAACTGCGGGAAGCTCCAGACCATCTTCCTCAAGGTACCTTTGGAAGCCTGTCCAGGTGGAAGCATGATTTTCCAAACAGTTGTCCCACTAAAAATAATTAAAAAATGGAAAAGCCAGCTGGGAAAGCTCAAATCTCAACACAACGTTCAACCTCAGATTCATGGAAAGTTTTGGGTTGGGAGAGACCTTWAATACTTGYRCTTGTCTGTGTTTCTGTCCCTCTCCCTGTCCTTGTCCCTGACTTTGTCCCTGCCCCTGACCCTGTCCTTATCCTTTTCCCTGGCCTTGTCCCTGACCCTATCCATGTCCCTGAACTTGTTCCTGCCATTGACCTTGTCCCTGTCCCTCTCCCTGTCCTTGTCCCTGTCCCTGACCTTCATCCTGACCCTGTCCTTTTCCTTTTCCCTGACCTTGTCCCTGACTCTGTCCTTGACCTTGTCCCTGTCCCTCTCCCTGTCCTTGTTCCTGTCCCTGACCTTCATCCTGACCCTGTCCTTTTCCTTTTCCCTGACCTTGTCCTTGACTGTGTCCTTGACCTTGTCCCTGTCCCTCTCCCTGTCCTTGGCTTTGTCTCTGTCCCTGACCTTCTCCCTGATCCCGTCCGTATCCTTTTCCCTCCCCTTGTCCCTGACCCTGTCCTTCTTTTTATCCATGTTCCTGAACTTGTCCCTGTGCTTGCCCTTGTCCCTGTCCCTCTCCCTGTCCTTCTCCCTGACCTTTTCCCTGTTCCTGACCTTGTCCTTGCCCCTGACCTTGTCCATGTCCTTTTCCCTYTCCCTGTCCCTGTCCATGTCCTTGTCCCTGACCTTTCTGTGACCRTGTCCTCGTCCCTGATCCTSTCCCTGATCCTGTCCCTGATCCTGTCCAGGACCACTGGAATTTTGAAGCTCCTCAAGGTCAGCTGGGGTCACGTTTTAGGGATGTCGATGGTGGCATTGGGATGATCCTGAAGGTCTTTTCCTATCTCAATTCCATGATCCCAAAGCGCTCCACCCACTCCTGACATCATCCCATGACCGCTCCATGTCCCGCCTGCCCCATCCAGAGATGTTCATTCCCACCTTTCCAGCCTCCCAGAATTCCCGTTAATCCRTTCCCGGGGGCCTTTTCCTTGGCAGTACCCGCAGGAGGAGGCAATGGGGCCGCGGATCCCGGCGCAGATCCGGGTGCGGCTCTGGTTCGGATTGGCCGTGGATGAGAAGGAATTCAACCAATTRGCCGAGGGAAAACTCTCCGTCTTTGCTGAAACCGTGAGCATTCCCAAGGGATCCCCACCCTGGCGGGAAAAGGGGGTGGGCTGAACCTAAAACCTCATCGCATTCCCAAAGGATCCCTGTTCCAGCGGGAAAAGGGGGTGGGCTGGACCTAAAACCTCATTGCATTCCCAAAGGATCTTCATCCCAGTGGGAAAAGGGGGTGGTGGGCTGGACCTAAAACCTCATCATTCCCTAAAAACTCCGGGAAGGAGGAGCTGTTCCCACCAGCTCAGCCTGGAATGTTGCGGGGAAAGTTGGGAATGAGTCACGGGGCTGTGTTGTCCCTCACAACAGYAAAATTGGGATGCTGTGGAATGGGTTGAGGTCTGTCCCTCTGCAGGGATTATCCATGGGATRCTATGGGATTATTAATGGAATTCTGTCGTTCCGACCCCAAATCCATCCTTTCTCTTGGCTCTCCCAGTATGAGAACCAGACCAAGCTGGCGCTGGTGGGGAACTGGGGCACCACCGGCCTCACTTATCCCAAATATTCCGACGTCACCGGCCGGATCAAGCTTCCCAAGGACAGCTTCCGGCCTTCCGCGGGATGGACCTGGGCTGGGGATTGGTTCATCTGCCCAGAAAAGACGTGAGTGGGGCTTTTCTGCCGGGAATTCCCAGGAATCCCAAAATCCGGTGGCAAAATCGGGGATGCCCCTGTGGTTCCTCATCTGTGTCCACGGGTGTGATTCCCCCTCATCCAAATCTTGGGATGCTCCAAAACTGAGGCGCTTTGGGGTGGGATTTTCACCCTGGTTTGGGTTTTTCCTGAGGAGGAACTTTGCTCGGAGGGGCGGGAGAAATTTGGGAGCGCTGAGGATGGCACAGGAGGAAGGTGGGATGGAGAATCCCTGATTTTGGGTATTCCCGGGATTCAGGCTGTTGCACGACGTGGACGCCGGGCACCTGAGCTTCGTGGAGGAGGTGTTTGAGAACCAGGTCCGGCTSCCCGGAGGGCAGTGGATCCACATGACCGATTCCTACACGGACGTGGTGAGGGGAAACTGGGAATTCTGGGAGCCGGGCTGGAATCCCAGGGGAAATTTAGGGATCGGTTTGGGTGAGAATTCCCTGTGTCCCACAGAACGGGGAGAAGGTCCTGCCCAAGGATGAGATTGAGTGTCCTCCAGGCTGGAAGTGGGAAGATGTGGAATGGGACACMGATCTCAACAGGGCTGTGGATGAGAAAGGTACCAAAGACGGAATTTTGGGTTCCTGGGATTTGGGAATTTTGGGATCCTGAGATTTCGGGAGCCGGGATTTGGGAAGTTTGGGATTTCTTTCTGTGGTCTGTGGATGAAAACATTCCCATGGCTGTGGGAAATGGATCAGGAGAAGGGATCAGGCTCTGGGGGATCTTTTTCCCTTGTCTGCCTGGAGCTGTGGGATGGGAATTCCCAAAGGCAGTGCTGGGATAATCTGGGAAGATCCTGGTGGAAAAGAAATGGAAAACACCAGGCTGGAGAGTGCTGGGATGATSCTGGGGGTTGGAATGGCTGGAGGGAGGGAAGGAAGAGTCCCCAGGGTGGGATTTGGAGCCAAGGACACCACGGATCCATCCCTGGTCATTCCAGAGGGATGCATTGTGCCGTAAGGAGGAAAATCCAACTGGGAAGTTTTACTGGATTCAGCCACACCTTCACTGTTGGAAATTCCTGGTGGGAGCGCCAAGGTGTGGGGAGGGAGGCTCTTCTCCCGCCTCCACCAGGTATTCCCTTCTTCCCAAGGCTGGGAATACGGGATCACGATCCCGCCGGAGCGCAAGCCCAAGGCCTGGGTGCCGGCGGAGAAGATGTTCCACACCCACCGGCGCCGGCGCTGGGTGCGGCTCCGCCGGCGCGACCTGGAGCACATGGAGGCCGTGAGAAAGGTGGGATTGGCCGGGAAAAGGTGCCGCTGGATCYGGATGTGGCCCTGTCCCTCCGGGTGGGTGCCTGGCTTTGGCAGGATCRGCTTTTCCTTGGAGATTGAGGAGGGATCGTCCTGGTTTCCAGTGGAAAACGCCACATTCCCGGGGGTGGAGAACATTCTGGAGGGATTGGCTGGGATGTGGGGTGGGATGGGGACATCCAGGAAAGTCCGGGAGTGTGGGAAATGGGGGAGGGCCGGTGTCCCCAGCCTGTCCCTATCCCGCTTCCCTCTAGATGGTGCCATTGGACCGGGAATGCCGCTTCCGCTCCTCGGTCCTCCCTGCCGCTTCCCAAGGCCGCTRGTCTCCCTTCCCAGACAATTTTCGGGATAACTGTAGCCACTGTCACCCCATTTGCTGTGGGTGTTGCTGGGAGAKAAACRRTCCAGGGCTTGGGGTGGATGATCCYGGGAGAACATTCCAGAGGCGGCAGAGTCATGGGAGGYGTCGGGATGATGGCAAAGGGAAAAGCGGGATGGGAAGTGGAGCTGCCGGAGCTCCAGAGGCCTGGGCAGGATCTGGTCCCAGCCCAGGGATGCCGCTCCAAGTGGGATTCATCCCAGGGATTGCTGGAGGGCTGCATTCCCAGGGTGGATCCAGCAGTGGTAATGGTTGGATTGGGAGAATCCAGCTGCATCCTGGGAAATGTCCAAAGCCAGGCTGGACATTGGGGTTTGGAGGAACCTGGGATGTGGGAGGTGTCCCTGAACATGGGTAGGGTYGGAATGGGATGGGATTTAAGATCCCTTCCCACCCAAACCATCCTGGGATTCTGGAGCCCCTCTGCTCTGGAGCCAGGCTGGGAGAGCTGGGAATGTTCCCCTGGAGAAGGGAAGAGCTCAGAGCCCCAGGAATGGCCACAAGATTCCAGAGGGGAGCTCTGATTTTGGGATGGTTCAGGATTGGATCCCACTGAGCTCCACGGGGTGTTCTAAATCCCAAATCTTCATCTGCCTTTATTGGGATGGGGGGAGAGTCCAGGGAAAGTGACAACACACGGGAATGCTGGGGCTGCCCCAAATCCCTGGGAATGCCCAAGGCTGGACTGGACAAGAGCAGCCTGGGGTAGGGGAAGGTTCCAGAAACATGGATGAGGGTGGAATGGGATAGGATTTAAGGTCCCTGCAACCCAAATCATTCCAGGATTCTGGAGTCAGGCTGGCAGAGCTGGGAATGTTCCTCTGGAGAAGGGAAAAATCCAGGGAACCCTCAGAGTCCCTGGAGGGGCTCCAGGAGAGCTGGAGAGGGACTGGGGACAAGGCCTGCAGGGACAGGAGCCAGGGAATGGCTCCCACTGGGAAAGGGGAGATTGGGCTGGGATCTTGCAAGGAATTCCTGGCTGGGCTGGAATTCCCAGATTTGCTGTGGCTGCCCCTGGATCCCTGGCAGTGCCCAAGGCCAGGCTGGATCCACCTGGACAATGGGAGGTGTCCCTGGAAGTGGCTGAGCTTTAAAGTCCTTTCCATCCCAAACCATTCCATGATTCCATGACGATCTCCAGGGTCTTTCCCAACCGAAACCAAATGACCTCAGAGATCTTTCCCAACCTGAATATTCCTATGATCCTCCAAACTATTCCATGACTCCATTCCATGATTCCAACCTGGGGATACACTGGGAAAACCTGGGATGGAACAACCATACCCAACAACGTCCCGAAAACCCTAAACCCATTTTTGGGTCTGTCCTGGAAAATCTGATCCCCGTGATCCCTGTCCGGCAGCACAAGCAGGAGGAGCTGGACGGGGATGGTTGGGAATACGCTTCCCTCTTCGGCTGGCGCTTCCACCTCCAGCAGCGCCGCTCCGACTCCTTCCGCCGGCGCCGCTGGAGACGCCGGATGGAGCCTCTGGAACGCACCGGCCCCGCCGCCGTCTTCGCCTTGGAAGGGGCTCTGGTAGGGAACAGCTTCTCCCATTCCCAAATTTCTGCCTGGGAATGTTATTGGCCGCTCGTTATCGGCCGCCCGTTACTGTTTCCCGTTATCCTGTTTGTCCCCGCTTTCCCTCTTTGTTCCCGACTTTCTCCACACTCTGGATTCCCAATCCGCTGCTTTTCCAATGATTCCATGAGCGCCAAAGCAGCACAAAGCTCCCATTCTGTGTTTTTTATGGAATTCTTTCCTCTGCTGTTTGGCTTTTCCCCCTTTTTTTCCTTGCTCTTTCCCTCCAATCCAGAGTTGATCCCTTTGGGATAAAAGTGGCTCTGCGGTGTTTTCCAGGAGCTGTTCCCATCTCGGGGGATCCTGGCTGCCTCCCACCCCCAGAGCTCCCAGCGGGATTGTTCCTATTCCCCTATTTCCTGTGGGATCCACAAATGGGAATACTCAGCCTTGGAAATCACTGCTTTTCCTGCAAATATTCCAAGGCCAATGGGGAATTAGGAGAACTCAGGAATCTCCAAGAGCTTTTCCAACATAAATTTTAGGATTCTGTGGGAACGCTGGAAGCCCAGACTCCTCTTGGACACCCCAGAGAATTCCATCCCACGGGGAATCCTGGCTCCGGAGGTGATGCCAGCATTCCCGACTTTCCGTTGTTTTCCTTGCAGGGAGGAGTGACGGACGACAGGAGCGATGATGGAAAATCCGATGAAAATCCGCGTCCACCCTGAGTTTCGGAGTCAACAGACCCACCATCTCCTGCATTTTTGACTGTAAGGACCCCAGAGAAAAGCGGGAAAGGCATATCCCATCGTTTTCCCAGAAAAAGATGGAAAAATAAAGATGGAGAAAGATGTGGAGGGAGGATGGTGCATACGGGAAACATCCACAGAATTCAGGATCAGAGCTGGGATATCCGGGGGATTAAGCTGGGATTCTCTCAGATGGGAGATGAGGAATGATGGAATCCCCCTGGGATCTTTTCCATGTTTCCCGTTCTCCGGCAGCTGGGAACAGATTCCACCTGCGCTGTTACCTGTACCAGGCGCGGGATACTCATTGCCATGGACAAGGACAGCTTCTCCTGGTGATCTGGATCTCACCGGGATGGAATTCCGGGAGCAGAGGTGAGACATCCATGGGCAGGACACATTCCCTGATCCTGGCGGATCCAAGTCCATCCAGCCCGGCTTGGCACTGCCAGGGATCCAGGGGCAGCCACAGCAAATTCTGGGAATTCCAGCCCAGCCAGGAATTTCCTTGCCAAAGCTCCCACCCAATCTCCCCTTTCCCAGTGGGAGCCATTCCCTGGCTCCTGTCCCTGCAGGCCTTGTCCCCAGTCCCTCTCCAGCTCTCCTGGAGCCCCTCCAGGCCTGGAATGGGCTCCAAGGAATCTCTGGAGCCTTCCCTTCTCCATGTTGGATATGAGGGAGCAGAGGGAGAAACTTCCATGGGATGTGCCCAGGGAAAATTCCGGAGGGTGACAGGATTTAATCAGAACCTCAGCACAGTCCGGCCCCTTCTTCTCCAGCATCCTCAGGAAATTCCTTGTTGGATTTGATCCAGTGGAAGGTTCCCAGCCCATGGGGTTGGATCTGGATYYTCCCTAAGGTCCCTTCCATCCCAAAACAYTCTGGGATTCCATGATTCCATAATTCCTTAGCYTCCCCCTTCTCCCAGCTGCACAGGGGGCAGCACTCCCTGGGATTTGGGATTTAGGAAAGGGATTTCCATGGAAAAAAGGGAATCCAGTTGGAAAACAGGGGCTGGCCTTTGTGGAGGAGCTTTCCATGTCCTACTGCTCCACCCTTTCCCAGCGTAACTCCAGGGATTTCTGAAATTCCCAGGATTGTGCTGATGTGGTCGGGACTTCCCATGCTGGGGTTTTTGGGATAAGAAAGAAGTCTGAATAGGAAAAATCCTTTTATGAATGGGATTTCCGTGCTGGAGGTGCTTGGATGGTTGGATGTAGGTGGAACGTCCCTTTGGAATGCGGTTGAGASTGGGATGGAATGCCTGGAATTATCCCAGCAGCTGGAAAATCCCACWTTCTCATCCCTGGAGGCTGGGCCATCCCAGCCAGGCATTCCCATTAATGCTTTGGAGCTGGAAAAGCGGGAAAAGGGAATGCCAGCTCCTCTGGATCAGAGCTGGAATAACGTGGAATGTCCCAAATCCRGGGAAAAGAGTCCACTGGTGGGAGAGATCCAACATCCCTCCGGGGCTATCCCTGCTCAATTCCCATGAGAATTTACYGAGGGATTTGGGTGGGATTTCCCTCCAAATTCTGGGATTTCAACCCCACTTGGAACAACACATCCCAGGAATGATGGGAAGCAGGGTCAATCCCAAAACTGGGAAGCAGCTGGACCGTGATCCCGAGGGAATCCTGCTTTTCCCTGTAGTTGGAATAATGTGATTTTTGGGAATAAACACCCCAGAGCATCCAAAAAAAAAAAAAAAAAAATCCCGCAGTGCCTGTTCCACCTGGAATTCCCACAAAAGGCCCTTGTTGGGATGAGGAGGTGGAGCGAGGTGAGCTCATTGGCCCGGAGGGGAGTCCGGAAATCGTTTTCCTTTGGAAAATCCCCGCGCCAAGGACAACACGAGCAGCAAACGTGCCACAATGTGGGATTGTGATTCCCGCTGACGGGAATATAGGAGTTAATTAAAGGGGCTCGGCAGTTGGAAAAATAAACATTCCCTGCTCCAACAAAGGGGCTTTAGAGAGGCTTCCATGAAAAAAAAAAAAAAAAAGGAGGAGAAGGGAGGGAAAAATGGGGGAAAAAAAAAAAAAAGGGAAAAAGCAACTCCAAATCCAGGGTTTTTTTTTTATTGTAAAGGATTTGGCTGAGGAAAAGTGGGAAAAGGCTCTTCAGAGAGTGTGGGAATGTCCGAGTGGTGCTGGATTGTTAAGGTGTGATATGAGGGGGAAGCCCAGCCCCTGGTGCCAGATCCTTGGAAAAAAGGAGGAAAAAGGGGGAATGCTGCTGGGATCAGCTGGCCCTCCTCCCAGGGGGTATGGGATAATCCTGGGGATCTCCATCCAGTGGTTTTGGTGGGATCTGAATCCAGGAACGTGAGATGTTCCTGGGATCTGAATCAGGTGATGTGTGTGGGGTGTTCCTTGGATCTGAATCTATGGATGTGGAATAATCCTGGAATCTGCATCCAGGGATGWGTGGGATGCTCCTCTACCCCCCAGCCAGGAATTCCTTGCCAWGATCCCAGCCCAATCTCCCCTTTCCCAGTGGGAAGCCATTCCCTGGCTCCTTTCCRTCCTTCCTTTATCCCAAATCCCTCRCCAGCRCTCCTGGAGTCCCTTTAGGCRCRYYAAGTGGCTCCAAGATTTCCATGGATCTTTAGAAGAATCCCAACTCTCAGACTGAGCCTTTCCAGCTGGAAAACCACCTGGAAAACCAGGCAYTTTGGGCTTGGAATGCCGAATTCCAGGTGGGATAGGCTGGGCAGCTGCTTTCTCCTCAAGCAAGACCTGAGGGAACTCAGGGTGAGATGGAGCGAGCTGGGAATTCCCAAATTCTTTGGGAGCCGGTTCTGGATGGAGCTTGGAGTACCGGGAAGAGCCGGAGCTGTGATCCATCCCTGAATCCCAATCCTTGAATCCCATTCCCGCAGATCCCTARGCCATCGTGTCCTTCCTGCACCAGAGCCAGAAGACGGTGGTGGAGAAGAACACCCTGAATCCCACCTGGGATCAGACCCTGATCTTCTACGAGATCGAGATTTTCGGGAATCCTCAGGACGTGGCCGAGTCCCCTCCCAACATCCTGGTGGAAATCTATGACCACGACACCTATGTGAGTGTGGCGATTCCCGKCGGGAATTCCCAMCCTCTGGAATYTGATGTCCGGCACCTCTGGGTGGTTCYGGCTTTGGGGTGGACATTCTTCCAGAGGGGGAAAATTCCAGGGAAAATCCTGTGGTGTCCTTGAGGTCCCATTCATRGAGCTCCCTCATTGTCATTTAAAGTGGGAAAATTAATGGAGTTTCCTCATGGAAAAACTTTGGGATAAAGTTGGATGCAGTCATGGAAGTAGGGAAATGCCCTCTGCGGTTTGCCGTGTCCAAAAGGCTCAGGAATTATGGAATTTGGGGGGATTGGTGGCAGGAACTCGAGGTTTTTCCCAGAAAAACCAGGCTGGAAAAAAAACCAACTTGGAAAAACCAAGTGCAGGAGGGAATTCTGTTGAAAAACACTTGGAATACACCTTGGGAAGGGCTTGGGAATATCTCAGGAATCTTTTTCCCTCTCTCCTGCTCCTTCCCAGCAGGAAGCAGGAAAGATTCCAAAGATCCCAGTGCGGAGCAGGGAATGGGATTTTTAGGAGCTGCCGAAGGCTCCGTGTTCCTGCTCTGGAAAACCGGGGATAGGAATTCCTAAAAAAGGTGTTTTTCTCCTAAAAYGGTGTTTTTCCAGCCTTAGGAATCCCAGGGAGGAGTTGGAAAGCTGGAGGCTCTATGAGCACCCATCCCATTTGTTTTCCTGCCCCGATCCCATAACGGGATCATCCCTCGCTCCCAATTTTTGGCTGAGGGGGGGATGGATTTCTCTGGGAAAAGGGGTGGGAAGGACAATCCCAATCCCCYTTTCTCTGGAATTCCCTTCCCAGGGCGCAGATGAATTCATGGGACGCTGCATCTGCCGGCCCAGCCTGGAGCGCTCGCCCCGGCTCTCCTGGTATCCCGTCCTCAAATCCGGCCGGAACGTCGGGGAGCTCCTGGCTGCCTTCGAGCTGATCCAGAGGGAAAAGGTGAGATCCATCCCTGAGCCTGGAATGCTCCGGAATTCCGGCGCTTCCCCAGGATCCAACTTTTCCAGGCGGTGGGTTTTCCATTGGCGCCTTTGAGAGCCTGCGAAGAGCCGGAGGGGTTTGGGATTTGTCCCTTCTTGAGGGGTAATTCCATAGGATGAGGTTTTCCAGGCGGGAAAAGAYGTGGTTTAGGGTTGGCCTGATGGAAAACTGCAGAATTCCGGGTGGGACAGGCTGGATGGATCCTTCTCTCCTCGGACAAGTCCTGGGGAGGCCTCAGGGATATCAAGGGAGCTGGGAATTGCCAAATCCCTAAGGAATGCTGCCCTTTCCTAGGAATTATTTCTGGAGGGGGTTTAAGAGAGCTGAAGCCACTCCGGCTTTTCCAATGGCTGCGTCCCAGATGTGCCAGGAAAAAGGGATGGATTGGGAAGCTCAACCCCTGTATCCCATCCTTCCTTCCCAGCCCTGAGGTTTATCTGGGAATGGGAATCCCACAATTCCCTCTTCCCTGGGAATCCCAGCCCAAACACCAGGAAAGGCCCCAAATATCCACACGTGGCCTCTTCCTCCTCCTCATTCCCTCAGAACCGGGTGGGAAAGGCCTTGGAAAAGCCTTGGAATGAGATGGGCTCCCAGAGGAGCTGTTTGATCCCAGTGGGAATCATCTGGGTAGATTTGGTGCTTCCCAGCTGGATGAGAATCCAGGATTTTTGGAGCTGGGAATGAAAGGGGCTGAAGTTTCCCTCCTGGAAAAAGAGGAATTAGCAGRGGGAATGTTAATGGGAATTGTGTTCTCTCCCTGCAGCCGGCTGTTCATCACATCCCTGGATTTGAGGTAATTCCRGACTCCTCCTTGCAAATCCAGCACCATTCCCAGCTTTCCCAGGGATTTGGAGCCCGTRTCCAGCCCTGCAGCATTCCCTTCATCCTGTACCAGGGAATTCTTTTAGGATGAAGGAATCTGAAATCATAGAGATTCCACTTTTCCTCAGCTGATAAGGAAAACRGGGAGTGGGGCGGCTCCTTCCTGACAGGGCAAATTTATCCCATTCCAGAGGATCCCATGGAGATGCTCCAAAGGCTCTGYAGCCAGGCTGGGAGAGCTGGGAATGTTCCCCTGGAGAAGGGAAAATTCCAGGGAATCCTCAGAGTGCCTGCAGGGGCTCCAGGAGAGCTGGAGAGGGACTGGGGACAAGGCCTGCAGGGACAGGAGCCAGGGAATGGCTCCCACTGGGAAAGGGGAGATTGGGCTGGGATCTTGGCAAGGAATTCCTGGCTGGGCTGGAATTCCCAGATTTGCTGTGGCTGCCCCTGCATCCCTGGGAATGTCCAAGGAATAAGGTTGGATCCACCTGGGATAGGGGAAGAGGGTGGGACTGGATGGGATTTAAGGATTTTTCCTCCCCAGACCATTCCATGATTCCCTTCGGATGTCAGCTCCAATTATAAACCTTGGGATGGGCTTAGGGATGAGAATTCCTCTAATTCCGTCCTCTCCTCCTCTTTTCCAGAGCGAGCTCTCCTCCAGCCTGGATGAGGTGAGTCTTTGGGAATTCCTTSTTTTTCCTCTTGGAATTGTTCAAATTTGCTTCCTTGGGAAATCCTCTTTTTCCCAGACGGGTCACGCCAGGAGCATCAGGATTTTGGGAATATGAGTGACCTCTGGCCGGATGGGCTTTTCCTCATGGCTGGGAATGTTGGGCTCCATTTCCCCTCTGGAATGAGGTGTCCCATCCTTCCAACCCGGGTGTGCCAGAGCTGGAATGCTGGGCTGCCCTCAGGAAATCCCAATTCCAAACTTTCCATAGGGAATTTGCTATGAATCGAGGGTGTGCTGGACTGTTCCAGTTGTTCCGAAGGAAATTTTCATCCCTCGTCTTGCGAAAAATTCAGGGATGGGTTGGATGGGGCTTGGAGCAACCTGGGATAGTGGAAGGTTCCCTGCCCATGGAATGGGATGAGRTTTCCAATGGAAAGTATTCCTTGATTCCATCATTCCCATGATTCTGATTCCATGCCCGGAATGCCAAGACTTCATCCTTGTGCATCCCATGGAGCCAATCCAGGCTGAACCAACAGTTGGGATCTTGGAAAACTCCAGGCAGGGAAAGCGAACGACTCTTGGAATGTTGTGGTGGCCCTCGGAGCTGTTAATCCCAGAATTTGGGGGATGAGCTAGGAAAGACCTGAGCCACATTCCCAGGAAAGGTTGGATTGGATGGGATAAGCACATTTTTCCAAAACTTTTTTCCCACCCAAACCACCTTTCCTGGGAGCTCATCCTGCCGTTCCATATTGTCCATAATCATCTCTCTCCTCTTTTTTCCTCCGTTTCTTCCCACTGCCGGAATTCCGGGATGGGGCATTCCACAGCTCTGCATCCCTGCCTTGTTCTCGGAGGGGCTCCTCCAATGGGTATCGCTCCCTTCCCTCTCCTTCCCTTTTCCCAGAATCCAAGAAAATCCCGGCAGAGCCTTTCAGGGAGAGCAGGATTGCAGGAACCCCATCCCGACAAAATTCCTGAGGCTGCATCCCAAGGATCGGTGCCAGCCGGAGCCTCCGGTGCCCCATGGATGCTCCTGCAGGACCAGGCTGGCTCCATCCTTATCCATCTTTTCTTGGGAATGGCCTTTTGGGGCTAAATTCCCACTGAACTCTGGGATTTGTCTTTGGATCGCATCCAAGCTTCCATTTAAACTGGGAATCTTTTCCAGCCTTTTTTTTTTTTTTTTCCTCATCCATGTTGCTTTTCACTCATCCTGGATCCAAATCCGGGTTGGAATCCATGATCTCCAGAGCTCCCTGCCACCTGCATTCCCTCGGATTTATCCTTGTTCAACCCATCCTGGCTCCCAGCGGGATTTTCATGGATTTTCCTCCCTCCAGCTGGCTTTGTCTGGGAATTACTTTATCCCATTCCCATCCTGATCCCTCCCTGCTCCCACCTCATCCCCAGCARTCCCTGCTCATTCCCATCCATTCCAACATTCCGRCCTCTGACATTCAGCTGGAATCCAGGAGAACGCCTGGAAAGTCACTGGGAGAGCAGCGGGAAGGACTTCAAAAAACCTGGAATGACGCAGGGTTAAAATCCAGGTTGATCCTGGAGAGAATGGATGGGGCAGGAGCTCTTTCCCAAGGATTTCCCACTGGATTTGCCAAAGGATTGATCTCTAAAATCCCTTCCAACCCAAACCATTCCATGATTTTGGGCCTGAGCAGCCTGAAATGAGGTTTTTTTGGGAATTAGCATTCCAGAGGTAACCCAGGGAATGTGGGAATCCTCTGCAGCTCTCCCTTCTCCTTC
Organism: Sporophila hypoxantha; assembly: GCA_002167245.1. Classification (NCBI taxonomy): domain Eukaryota; kingdom Metazoa; phylum Chordata; class Aves; order Passeriformes; family Thraupidae; genus Sporophila; species Sporophila hypoxantha. The sequence goes on along the minus strand of NDFG01000071.1, from coordinate 324,317 downwards.
GGTTTATCCCAGATAAAATTCCCATTCCCTGCCAGCACTAACCCACAGTGGGAGCACATGGATCATGGAATGGAGGAGTGGCTGCTCCYTGTGGGAATCCCAGGCACCTCCTCCCACATGGAATTCCCCAAAACCTCCTTCTAACAAGCAGCTGGACTCAMGAGCCAGCAATTCCCAAGGAAAATTAAAGCTTGGAATTTTATAGGAAGGGAGGTTGGAGTTGTATGATCCTTAAGACCCTTTCCAACCCCAACCATTCCATGATTCCATGTGGAAAATCCCTTCGGAGAACCAATCCCTCACCCAGTCCTGTAATTAAAACACACCCACACATCATTGAATCCAATAAAATTCCAGCTGGGAGAGAATTCCATGCTCCTGGGATGGATTTCCAGAGGTTTTGCTTTCATTCTGGCCTTTCCGGGGGCTCTGGGAGATGCAGGAAAAGAAAAGGGGAGGAATTCTGGCTCCCACTRTCCTCCTCCGGAAAGGCAAATTGGGAATTCCTCATCTGCCTCCCYGGTTTGGGATGATCCCAATGGAATTCCCAGGTAGTTTCACCTGAGCCCTACCCCATGGACTTCTGGATTATCCGTGAAGTGTGGGATGAACCGCAGCCCCTTCCCAGATCCYGAGGCGATGCCAATCCCCCATCCCACAGTGCCGCTCCCACTAAATTTTTTGGGAATCGCTCAACTACAAACCCACTGCGGCTTCTTCATCCCTTTCCTCATCCCACCGTGATCCCGGGCTGGGATAGAGGCGGTTRCATCCCATCATTCCCTAAAAAAGGTTTAACCTTGGAGGGCAGATCCCTGGGAAAAGCTCAGGAAGGRTGGATCTTCTCCAGGATGGATTAAAGAGATAAAACCCTGTTTCCGGCACCTCCATCCTGCCATCCCTCACCTCTCTCCTCTGGCTGTCCTGGATTTCCTGGGAGAGATGAGTTCAGCCAGGATGGAGATTCCGGGTGGATCCAACATGGAAAGGGGTTTGCTGTCCCATCCTGGCGCTTCCTGATGTTTTCCTTTCCCTCTCCGCTCCCGCAGTCCGCGGATTCCGACCTTCCCTACCCGCCGCCGCAGCGGGAGCCCAACGTTTACATGGTCCCGCAGGGAATCAAACCCYTCCTGCAGCGCACGGCCATCGAGGTGAGCCACGGATCCGGGAACGACGGCCGGGAATGGGATCCAAGGATGGATTCTGGGGTGCGATTCCAAAAAAACAAAGGGGCTCTGGGGGAACTTCTGGCTCTTCAAAATTCCCTGACAGGAAGGTGGAGCTGGGGTGTTGGGATCTGCTCCCAGGGAAGCAGGGATGGGATAAGGATGAAGGTTCAGGGAATGAGGGATGGAAGAAGGATAAGGATGAAGTTCAGGGAAATGAGGGATAGGATATAGGATAAGGATTGAAAGTTCAGGGAATGAGGAAATGGGAGAAGGATGATTCAGGAACGAGGAATGGGAAGAAGGATGAGGGATGGGATAAGGATGAAGTTCAGGGAACAAGGAAATGGGAGAAGGATGAAACTCAGGGAATGAGGGATGAGATAAGGATGAAGTTAAGGGAATGAGTGATGGGATAAGGATAAGGGTGAAGTTCAGAGAATGAGGGATGGGAATAAGATGAAGTTGAGGGAACAAAGAATATGGGATAAGGATGAAGTTAAGGGAATGAGGAAATGGGATAAAGGATGAAAGTTCAGGAAGCAAGGCGGGATAAGGATTGTATTGTTTCAAGGAACAGGGGATAGGAAACAGGAATTGAAAGTTCAGGGAACAAGGAATAATGGGATAAGGAGAAGTTCAGGGAATGAGGATGGAAGAAGGATAAGGATGAAGCTCAAGGAATGAGATAGGATAAGGATAAGGATGAGTTCAGGGACGAGATGGGATAAGGATGAAGCTCAGGAACAGGAATAATGCATGAAGTCGATGCAGGGATGGAAAGATGAAGTTCAGGAATGAGGGATGGGATAAGGATGAAGTTCAGGGAAATGAGGGATAAGGATAAGGATGAAGTTCAGGGAATGAGTGATGGGATAAAGGATGAAGTTCAGGTTGGATATCAGGAGAATTCCTCATGGAAAGGGTGGTCAGGCATTGAAGTGCCCAGGGAGCTTTGAATCCCCATCCTGAAGTGTCCAAGGAACTCCTGGTGCCAAAGGTGGGAATTAGGCCAACGGGTTGAACTCAGTGACCTCGGAGGTCTTTTCCAACCTCAGGATTCCATACTTACCCACCCACTGCTTGTCCTACATGTATGACCTGACCTCCAGGTTCTCACTCCACTGCGAGGAGCTCCATGGGAACCTGAAGCAGAGCTTTGGCTCAGGATTTGGTGTGCCCTCATCCCACAGATCCTGCCTGGGGGCTGAGGAACCTCAAGAGCTTCCAGCTGGCCAGCTGACCTCACCCAGCCTGCTGGTGGAGTGTGGGGGGCAGCGCGTCCAGATCCGGCGTCAATCAAGAACGTCAAGAAGACCCCAACTTCGACGTCTGCGTGCTCTCATGAAGTGGTGAGGTCCCAACGGGACTGGCGTGGTCAGGGGCAAGGGAAGCTCCTCAAAAATGGGGTGAAGTACCTTAAAATCCTGTAAAAATGGATCTGTGAAGGACCTTAGAGTCACTAAAGGTTGATACTCGTGAAGGGCCTGGAGGTCCCATAAAAATGGAGCTTGTGGTGCAGGATGTCAAAGTTCCATAGAATGTGCCTTGTGAAGGACCTCAAAGATCCATAAAAAGGGATCTTTTCTAAAAGATCTGGAGGTTCCATTAAAATTGGATCTTGGAATGAAGGACCTCAAAGTTCCATAAAAAATGTGTTTTGTGAAGGACCTCAGGGACCCATAAAAAGGGATCTTGTTCCAAGATTGGAGGTCCCATAAAATTGGGTCTTGTGGTGAAGGACTTCAAAGTCTCCTAAAAAATGGATCTTGTAGTGGAGGACCTCAAAGTCCCATAAAATAATCTTTTAAGGGTTTGGAGGTCCCGTAAAAATGACTTCTGCGCTGAAGACCTGGAAATCCCATAGAAATTGGATCTTATGGTGAAGGACCAAAATCCCATAAAAGCAGATCTTGTGTGAAGACCTCGAGATCGCAATAAAAGTGGATCTTTGTGAAGGACAGTGCTGTGAAATGTATTTATAGTGAAAGACCTCAAAATCCCATAAAAATGGATCTGATGAAAGACCTTAGAACCCATAAAATGGACCAATGAGGAGGTGTCATAAAATTGGTCTCCTGGTGAAGGACAGTCCTGTGAAAATGGATTTTATGGTGAAGGACCTCAAATCCCATAAAAATGGATCTGATGAAAGACCTTAGAACCCCAACAAAAATGGACCATGTGGAGGTGGAATAAATTGTCTCCTGGTGAAGGACCTCAAAAATTCATAAAAAGGTTCTTCCTGGTGAAGTTGTCTCTGCCCCTGGATTTTTGGGGATGGTGCCGGACTTTCTCCTCCCTTTCCAGCCTCATTCTATCTTCCCTTCCCTCTTCCTGCAGCGTCTGCCCAAGAGAGCCTCTACAGCCCCCCATCATCCTGAAGATCATCGCCAACCGCCCTTCGGCCGGAGACCCGTGATGGGACAGTGCCACGATCCGCTCCCTCCAGGAATTCTACTGGATCCCTCCCAGCAGGACACGGGGCGCCCCAGGAGCAGCCAGGTACGTGGGAATGTCGGGATTTGTGCCCTTCGTGGAGTCATGGAGTGGTTGGGTTGGGAGGGAACTTAAAGTTGATGCCTTTTCCACCCCAGCCATGGCAGGGACACCTCCCGCTGTCCCAGGTGGATCCAAAGTCTCAACGTCCAGCCTGGCCTTGGGCACTGCCAGGGATGCAGGGGCAAGCCACAGCATACATCTGGAAATTCCAGGCCCAGCCCTGCCTACCCTCCAGCCAGGAATTCCTTCCCAATATTCCATTGAAATCTCCCCTCCTTCAGTTCAATCCATTCCCCTTGTCCTGGCACTCGTGTCCCTTGTCCCAAGTCCCTCTCCTGACTCCTTGGAGCCTGGATGGGATGGGGATCATGGGATTGGGATCTTGGAGATGAAGCTTTGGGTGATGGGAAGGGTCAGGGATGAGTTTGGGATCATCGGAGAAGAACTTTGGCTGGTGGGAAGGGTCTGGAGAGGTTGGGATATGGAGAACAACTTTGGATGGTGGGAAGGTCTGGGATGAGTTTGGGATCATGGAGAAGAACTTTGAATGGTGGGAAGTGTCTGGGATGAGTTTGGATCAGGAGAAGAACTTTTGGGTGTGGAAGGGTCTGGGATGAGTTTGCAGATCATGGAGATGAACTTTGTGTGGTGGAAGTGTCTGGGAGAGGTTGGGATCATGGAGATGAACTTGGATGGTGGGAAGGTCTGGGATGAGTTTGGGATCGTGGGAAAGAACTTTTGGATGGTGGGAAGGGTCAGGGATGAGTTGGGATGATGGAGAAGAACTTTGGTGGTGGGAAAGGGTCAGGGATGAGTTTCGGGATGATTGGATAAGAACTTTTGGGTGGTGGGAAGGTCTGGATGGGATTGGAATCGTGGAGGTGGGGGTCTGGGAGAAACTGGGAATCACTCCTGAAGGTCGATTCCATGGTTTCTGGGCTCTGGATTCCCAAATCCCGGGATCACGGTGCCCGCCCTGCTCCGGTTGCGCAGATCGACGTCAGCCTCACGCCCAGGGATGACGTCCTCATCGACATCGATGACAAAGAGCCCCTGATCCCCATCCAGGTACCGCGAAAACGCGCTGGAAAGATCCCGGATTC
>NDFG01000071.1:259903-285143 GCA_002167245.1 Sporophila hypoxantha | reverse complement strand
GACGACCTCGCATTCACCGGGAGAAGATGAGCGACATCTACGTCAAAGGGTGAGTGTCCCGCTCCGGAGCCTCCCGGATTCCGGAGGCTGGAGGGGCAGGAGCAGCAGGGAAGGACTAAGGTTGATCCTTGTGGATGGTGTTGCTGGGACAGACGTGGATTCTTGCCGGGATGGAGGAGCCATCATGGCTCTCCAGTTATGCGATCCATGAATTTCCAAAAGCTATGGATTCACATCTTCAAGTATGGTCCTACCCCTCCAGTTGTGGATCCACCCTTTTTCCCAACCGTGGATCCACCTCTCCAATCATGATCAACCCCTTTCCAAACCATGGATCCACACCTTCATTCTCTGGATCCAGAATCTGGAAAACAACCAAGCTCAGAGCTTGATCCAGAGATGGAGATGTGTCTGGATTCCAGAGATGGAGATGTGTCTTTTTTGGAAGCTCTGCTGATGCTCCACAACCTTTTCCTTCACACCTCTGGGATAATCCATGTTCAGGATTTTCCTTGGACTACTTGGATGTTTCCCATAGTGGGATTAAGATGTGGGAGCAGCCTGGCCTATGTGAGAAGGACTCCATTGTCTGCTCATTCCCAACTCCTCTCCCAGTACTTTTTCCATGCTCATAGTTTTGATTATTTGCATAGCTGCTTTCTTTGGAATTCCCTTTATTCCTGGGAAACAGCTCCTCCGGCACCTTCCTTTCCCTTCCCTTCCCTTCCCTCTGCTTATCCCGTATCCCGACCTTCTTCCCTTCCCATTCCCTTCCCATAATTTCTCGACTTCCCTTCCCTTCCCCTTCCACACTTCGCGCGCCTCTCTCTCCCTTCGCCCATATACCTTGCCCTTTCCTTCCCCGTTTCCGCTTCCCTTCTCCATCTTGTCTACGGCCTCTCCCTTGCGTCCTTTCCCTTCCTTTCCCTGTCACACTCCCCTTCCCTTCCCTTCCCTTCCCTTCCCTTCCCTTCCCTTTCCTCTCTCCCCTATATATCCCTAGTGTGCCCTGTGACCGGCGCTTTCTCCTTCCCTCTGGTCTTCCCTTCCCTTCCCTTCCTCCCCCGCTTTCCTTCCCGCTGTTCCACTTCACTTCCATTCTTTCATGTTCCCCTTTCCCTTCCCCTTCACATATATATATAGAGAGATATATATATACATATGACTTGTGGCGGAGCGCTTAATCCCTCAGTCACCTCAAGCGGTAGTCCGTTTTTTTGGTGTGCGGCGTTTTGTGAGTGATTATTTCGATTTCAGGAATGATGCGGGATCTCTCGCGCGGAGCAGACTGTTAAAATTGCCCTGGTTTATCAATTGATTTTCTCCCTTGGGTATTCCCATTCAAGTCCGTTGTTATCAGCTCCGGTTGAGCTTGTTCCTTGTCTTTCTTGGGGGCTTCCTAAAAAAGTTGTGCTGCTGGAAAAGTTGGGAGCATTCCAGTTGCTCAGATCCCTTTCCAATTTTCAGCATCAAGAAGGGATCCTTGCAAGGCTGGGAAGTGAGCAAAACTTTGCCCAGCTTCCAGATCTTCCATCCCCAAGGAACGTTATCTGAAAATTTTTCCCTATTGGGAATGGGTGAAATGATCCTTTTTGTGGCCTGAGGGATCTGCCTATGGATCATGTATCCTATGGGGAATGTTCCTTCCATTCCATTGTTGCTTCTGGAGCAGGGGCTGGAACTTCCTGCCTATCTAGACTTGGATATAGGTGAAAATATCTTCATGGAAAAGCTGTCAAGCAGTGAAAGGGTGATTCCTAAGGAATGTTCAGTGGCTGGGAGACTGGAATGTTCCCCTGGAGAAGGGAAAAATCCAGGGAATCCTCAGAGTGCCTGGAGGGCTCCAGGAGAGCTGGAGAGGAACTGGACAAAGGCCTGCAGGGACAGGAGCCAGGGAATGGCTCCCACTGTGAGGAAAGGGAGATTGGGCTGGATCTTGGCAAGGAATTCCTGGCTGGGCTGGAATTCCCAGTATTGCTGTGGCTGCCCCTGGATCCCTTGGATCCCAAGTCCAGGTTAGGACACTGGGGCTTGGATCCACCTGGGACAGTGGGAGGTGCTCCTGCCATGGATGGATGGGATGGGATTGATCCTTAAAACCATCCCAAACCATCCCAAACCATTCATGATTCCATAATTCTGGAGATGCTAGCCCAGCATCTGATTCAATCTCCCATCTCTGGGACTGCTGCCTTCCCTCTCCCATCTCCAGTTTTCCCCATCCCCAGCACCACTGGATCCGGAATATTCCATTCCCACTCACGACGTTGTACATTGAGCGAGATTCCCAAATTCTTTGCCCGATCCGATTTTCCATGGGCTCTGTTTGTCCCCGGCAGGTGGCTGGTGGGACACGAGGAGAACAAGCAGAAGACGGATGTCCACTACAGATTCCATGGAGGGAAGAAGGAATTTCAACTGGAGATTCATCTTTCCTTCGATTATTTCCGAGCAGAGCAGATGTGCCACGTGGCCAAGAAGGTGAGTTGGTCCTGGATGGAATTCCTGCATCCTTGGGGAATTCGGGACACCAGCAGGAATTCCCTCATGGAAAGGGTGCGTCAGGCCTTGGAGTGCCAGGGAGGTTTGGGAATCCCCCATCCCTGAGTGTAAGGAATTTCTGATGTGCACTTGAAGTGCCAAGTGGGGATTGGCACAGCTTTGGACTGGATGATCCTGGAGGGCTTTTCCAACCTCGGTGATCCATGATCCCTGTTTTTGCTCAGCCTCAGTATTCATGGAATATTTGAGGTGCCCAAAGATTCCTGCTTGCAATGGATCCATCCTGAAACCCACTGAGATACCCAAACAACCCCTGGATCCACAAACCCCTCGGATCCCTGAAACCCACTGTGATCCCCAAAAAATCCCCCATGATCCCCAAAACACACCAAAATCCCCATACCCATCTTATTTTCCATGGAACCAGCTCTTGGCCAGGAAGGTGCGAGCGAATCCTCCACCCCAGACAATTCCAGCTTCCAAAGCCAGTTCCATATTTGACAGAATCCCAGCCTGGGCCGTTTCACGCTTCATATCCACAAAATCCCAAGTACAGGGTGTACTACAATCCAATTATCCCGCTCGGAAAAGCCAAGACCGCCCTCCATAAACCCCTTAAGCAAACCATCCCGCTGCGCCGATCTGGAATCTTTTCCCCACATGGCTTCCAACCGCTGGATCTGAAAATAAACACCTTGTAAAAGCTCTCTGTAAGGCCGGAATATGAAGGAAAAGCCGGGTGGACATTCCGGCCCGGAATTTTTTGATCTCGCCATGTGACTGTTGAACTCCGGCTTGGTTCCTGCGGCCGTAAAATTCCCGGCTGAAGCAGGCGCTGGAAGGTGGAATTTCAATCAAGGTTGGAGCGACTGTGGGGAATTGGGAGCTGCTCCAAAAACCACCTGTGCCCAATCCGGGCCAGGCGAGGGAAAGAGTTTTCCAATGGTTCTCTTTGTTGTTCCGTGCATGGAGCTCCCAGAGAGCAGCCAGGTAGGCCAGGATTAGTAATCATGGAATCATGGAATAATTGGGTGTGAAGGAGCTGTAAAGCTTAGCCAGCTCCATCAGGGACAAATTCCACTGTCCGTCTGTATCCAAGCCCCTGGCTTGGGCACTGCCAGGGATGCAGGGGCAGCCACAGCAAATCTGGGAATTCCAGCCCAGCCAGGAATTCCTTGCCAAGCTCCCAGCCCAATCTCCCCTTTCCCAGTGGGAGCCATCCCTGGCTCCTGTCCCTGCAGGCCTTGTCCCCAGCCCTCCAGCTCTCTGGAGCCCCTCCAGGCACGCTGTAGGATTCCCTGATTTCCACTTCCAATTCCAGCAATCCAACTCTCCCAGCCATTTCCATGGTAGAGCTCTCATCACTGTTATCCCCGCGTGCTCACTTCTGGATTTGTTTCAATGAGCTCCAGTCCTTTCCCATGCTGGGAATTCCAGAACTGGAATTCCTGTAGGTGGGACTCCATGGGTCATCCCAACTCAGGTTGCAATCAAATATCTCTCCAAAAACAAGGATTCCTGGATAAGGGGTGTCCATGATATTTGGTTTGATGTGAACACCTGGGACGTCTGGAAATCCAGGGAAACCAGGGAAAACCCAGGAAACACAGTGCCACTCTTTTTCTGCTTTTTTGAACCTTCAAACATTCAAAATGATTTTCCATAACTTTCCTGGCTGGATATTGTTTTAAAGATTTTCCTTCTCTTTCTGATAGAGGAATTTTTCCCAGTCCAAGTTCCGAATATTCCATGGAAGAGAAATATTCCCATCTTTTAGACAGCTCTTTGGAAAACATGGAAATGCTATTATAATGCTTTTCTAGCGCATTTCCTTGATTGTTCCATCTTTTTTCCGCTTTTTTTTTTGCCATCTTTCTCTTCCAGCCGTGACAAATTCAAACCGTGTTTGGCTGCATGGGAAGAGCACATTCCCAGGTTTTTGAGTCCTGCAGGAAAACAGTTTCTGGGTGGAAAATGAGAAAATCATGGAACGATTTAGGATGGAAAAGCTTCTCGTCTACGCTCTGTGCCAGCCACCCCTGACCACGTCCACAGGTGCAACTCCAGAGGGATTTTAAATCATTCCAGGGGACATTACTATCATTTCCCTAGGCAGCCTTCTGCATGGCTGGAAAACCCTTTCCATGAAGGAATTTTCCCTAAAATCCAGCCTAAACTGGAAATTTTAAATGTTGGATTTCCCAGTTAAGCTGCTATGTGGATGGGTCATGAGAACAACCAGGACCAATCGAGGACCACTGATGCAGATCCCATTTTCCAGGCATCCACAGGGATGAGTTGACTCCCACACCCCAAGTGCCACGGGGTGGAAAATGCATGGAAATTGGTTTTGGAACATTCAGCTTCCTGTGCAATTCCAGCAGCATGCTGGATTCGGCTGCCAGATCTGGAGCTGGGTGGTTCTTTGGGCAGGAAAAGGTTTGCATGGAATGTCAGGCAAACGGCATCTCCATGATTGCCGGGACTGGTTCTGGGATTCTTATGGACATGGAGAGGCTGGAGCTGTCAGGAAGGGACGGACTGGGAAGGGCTGGAGAATCCCTGAGGAGCTGGCAGGGGCTGCAGAATCCCTGAGGGAGCTGGAAGGGCTGGAGATTCACTGAGGGAGCTGGGAAGGGTCAGCCTGGAGGAAAGGAGGATCCAGGGGACTCCTGGCTCTCACAACTTCCTGGAATCTTTGAACCAGGTTGAGTTGGACTCATCCCAGGGAAAAACGGGGTAAGAGAATGGCCCTCAGAGAGGTTTTGGTTGGACATCAGCAGAATTCCCTCATGGAGAGGTACTCAGCCTTGGAATGCCCAGGGAGGTTTGGAGTGCCCATTCCTGGAGGTGTCCAAGGAATTCCTGGATTGGCACTGTAGGCAAGGTGGGATCGGCACAGCTTGGACTGGATGATCCTGGAGGATTTTCACCTCAGGGATTCCATGACATCCAGGGGATCTCCTGCATGTCCGGGACTCCCAATTCCTGAGGATGCGCCTGAATGCGACTTTTTGGGAGCAAACTTCCTCTCCTTCCCCAAATCAGGTTTCCTCTTTGTATTCTGGAGCACATCCGCTCCAGGAGAAATGCAGCCTGTCAACACTTTCCTGGGAATCGGAGCCGATTTTTTCCTGTGCTTTATCCACAAAAATCCATAAATTCCCCTTGCCTCCCTCACTTGGAAAACAAACCCCAAACATAAATCCAGCCTTTTTTCCCCTGGCTTGGACAAGGCCGGATATAAATTTCGCGCTCCGGGTTGTTTTTATAGAATGTTCGGAGCTGATTAATCATGGAAGTGAATTTCACGCTGCCTTGAAAGGACCATAAACTTCTCCGGCATCGAATTCCTTCCCAATTCCCTGTTCCTTTTCCTGCTTTCCAGGCTGTGGTGTCCCAGCTGGGCAGGGCTAGAGCTGGGAGGTTTTGTCTCCAGCCAAGTGATATTTTATGGTGTTTTTCCATTAAAAAAAAGGGGGGAATTTGGAGCAATGGAGCATTGAATTCCCGCCTGGAAGGGTCGAGCCCACACTGAGTTATCCCTGTGGATGCGTGATGTTGTGTTGAGGGATTGGGTGCAGAGGGTGCAGAAGCAAGTTTTGTTCCCTTTTTCCTTGACATTGCAAGGGAGGGAAGGTGGAATCCCAAAGTTGCTTGTTCCAGCAGTTCCATGAATCGTGGAATGGTTAAGGATAGAGAGGACCTTAAAGCCATCCAGGGACATCGTCCACCATCCCAGGTGGATCCAAGCCCATCCACCCTGGCTTTGGACACTTCAGGGATGGGACAACCACGGCTTCTCTGGGAATTCCATCCCAGCCCCTCTCCTCAACGCCTGGAATTCCTTGCCAAGATCCCATCAACCTTTCCTCAGCTTTAGTTATCCCAAGGACACGGATCCACTTGGATAGGGGAGGGATTCCAACGTGTGAGGTTTTTCTCAAGTTTGGCTCTGTTGGATGGGGATGCGTAATGAGAAATTTCCAACTGGATCCTTGGGAAGTTGCATCAGCCCAAGGTTTTGTTCCCTTTTTCCTTGGACATTGCAATGGGGAGGAGGGAAGGTGGAATCCCAAAGTCTGCTGGGTTTGCCAGCAGTTCCATGGAATCGTGGAATGGTTTAGGATAGGAAGGACCTTAAAGCCCATCCAGGGYCARSTCCCACCATCCCAGGTGGATCCAAGCCCCATCCAACCTGGCRTTGGACACTTCCAGGGATGGGACAACCACGGCTTCTCTGGGAATTCCATCCCAGCCCCTCTCCACCCTCACAGCCTGGAATTCCTTGCCAAGATCCCATCCAACCTTTCCTTCAGCTTTATTATCCCAAGGACACGGATCCACTTGGGATAGGTGGGAGAGGATCCCAAGTGTGAGGTTTTTTCTCAAGTTTGGCTCTGTGTGGATGGGATGGGGTAATGAGAAATTCCAATGGATCCTTGGGAAGTTGCATCAGCCCAGAAGGGACCGTGGGATGCACCTGGAGCATGGACACATCCATGGAATGTGGGAATGATGGGATGAACCTCTGAGCCAGYAATTCACTGGGAAGAAGAGGCACCTGGAGGACATGGAGTTTGTGGAAATTCCCTTCCCAGGGAACATTCCTGACAGGAAATGGGATGGTCTTAAAGGTCCTTCCCAGCTCAAACCAGTCTGGAATTCCATATATTTCCCCCTTTTCCAAGCCAAGCTTGGGGACCTGGATTTCTCCCGGAAGGGACAATCCAAAGGAGCTGCTGGTGTTCACCTTGGACATGGATTTCCACCACCTTGGAATTTTCCAGCKCCTCCTGAGGTCATGCCAMCTTTGTTATCCATGGATCCYTGGCTRCMGGATCCCTYTGGWTCCCTTCTCTCCCCATTTTCTGGGYAAAGGCAGAATCAACATCAARTSTTCCCCRTTTTTAGCAATTTTAATTTAAAATSGCTGGAAWAGCTGGGAAAAGTSCCCCTGGATAAACKTCCATCCKYACCCACTGCAACCAGCAGAGGGGAGAGAGGGAATTTTCCATGGACTTCCTTTGGGATTTCTGGATTATCCAATATCTCAAATGCATCCATAAAATGCTCCAATGCAAAATTCCTGGCATGTTTTCCCAAAACCGGGCAGGGAACGGAGTGAAATTGAAACAGAACCATCCAGGGGGATCTCTTAAAATGAATCCAATGGGATTGGAGTGCCCACGGACTCCCAGCTGGAATATTTGTMTTCCCATGGAATGTGACACGTTTTTCCTCCCTTTTTATAATTTAATATTGGATGAAATAGTGAATCCGAGTCTTGGGGTGAATTTATGGAGCGAGGGATGAATAACGCTGGAGTTTCCTGGTTTTAATTAAATCCCGTCATTTCTGACACTTCCAGGAGGAATTGCCGCCGGAACACCCTTGGAGGGGTGTCAGGAATCCRGCTGGGATTTTCCTGCTCTTTGCTGGAGCCAGGAATAGCAATCCCAACAATCCCTTGGCTTTGGGTGGGATTTTGTCTTTCTCCTTTATCCCAACATTTCTTTTTTGGACATCAAGAGGAATTTTTTTTAATGGAAAGGATGGTTGGGCTTAGGAAGTGTCTGGGAAGATTTGGAGTCCCCATSCCRGGAAGTTTCCAAGGWATTCCTGGAGCTGAGGTGGGGATTGGGCACAGCTTGGACTCGCTGATCCCAAAAGGCTTTTCCAGCCTCAGGGATTCTGGGATTCTTAATCCGAACTCCCTGGCATCTCAACAGTGGTGTTAGATCCCTGTTGGAAAAAAAATCCTGGTTTCACACATGGAGATGGTGATGTGGATGCCGCTTCCCAGGCAGTGGATATTCCTTACTCTGGGGTGCAGAACTCATGGATAACTTGGGAATGTTCCCCTGGAGAAGGGAAAATCCAGGGAATCCTCAGAGTCCCTGAAGGGGCTCCAGGAGAGCTGGAGAGGGACTGGGGACAAGGCCTGCAGGGACAGGAGCCAGGGAATGGCTCCCACTGGGAAAGGGGAGATTGGGCTGGGATCTTGGCAAGGAATTCCTGGCTGGGCTGGAATTCCCAGATTTGCTGTGGCTGCCCCTGGATCCCTGGCAGTGCCCAAGGCCAGGTTGGACACTGGGGCTTGGATCCACCAGTGTGATATCAGGAGATTCCTGGGATACCATGGAATCTTCCTTTCCACATCCATGTTCCATGAATAAATTCAGGAGCCATGTGTGGCCTGAAGGTGGAACTGGCATTTGATGGTCTCTGATTGTCCCCCTGCCTGTGACAGACCTGGGAGCAGATCYAGGCCATTGTGGATCTTAGAGGGAAGGGATCCTTGGGAATTCCCTGCTGGAAGTGCTGATTTAGGCATCAATCGCACATTTTTCCATGAATTAAGAGGAAGGTGAGGTTTGGTAGCGCCAGCACTCAATGCTCATTGTTCTCTTTACCTTGGAGACTCATCCTCATCAGAATTGTGGGAATTTCTGTCGCTCCTAAGAATTCTGTTTGGGATCCCATGGAGCCATTTCCTAAATTGCATTAAATTKAATAAAATTATTTAAATAAAATTAATTACATTAATTTAAATCATTAAATTAAGGCATAAACTGTTGCCGACACCTTCCAGAAGCATCTTGGGTTTTCCACTGATTATCTTTATCCAAGAGTTTTCCAGAGCCTGTGCTCCTGCAGATCCACAGCAGGACACCCCAGGAATTCCAGGATTTCCAGAGCCAGGCTCTGCCCAATTCTCCTGATGAATCTTTCATTTTCATGTGGTTTTTTTCCTGGTGGGATTTTAGGAACACTTCTGGAGCTTGGACAAGACGGAAAACAAGATCCCACCCCAGCTGATCCTCCAGATCTGGGACAACGACAAGTTCTCCTTCGACGACTATTTGGGTAAGTTAGGAATTTTGGGAAAAATTCCATCCCAAAAAAAGGGAAAACATCACCAGRGCAGGTTGTCCAGGGAAGCTGTGGAAGCCCCATCCCTGGAAGTGTCCAAGGCCAGGTTGGATGGGGCTTGGAGCCACCTGGGACAGTGGAAGTTGGGAGTTTGGATTGGGATGGCTGGGGTGGCCCAAACTCCATGGGATCAAGGGAACATCCCATGTTTTAAGGATTGTCCCACTGAGATGCCTCACCTGGAGTGTTCTTCCCTGCAGGATCCATCCAGATGGATCTCAACAGGATGCCCAAGCCTGCCAAGACGGCGGAAAAGTGTTCCTTGGATCTTGTGGATGATTCCCTGTCCTCCGGCCGCTCCGTGTCCCTCTTCGAGCAGAAAACCGTCAAGGGCTGGTGGCCCTGCGTGGCCGAGCAGAACCAGCAGAAGATCCTGGCGGTAAAGTGACCTCTCCATCTTTTTCCTTGGATCTTTCACTCCAATTCCRGCTTCCCTGGAAGCGTCCAAGGCTTTAAATTCCTTCCCAATCCAAACCGTTCCAGAATTCCCTGAAATTTTCACTCAGTTCAAGCCAGGGCAAGAAATTCCYTTTCCAGCTGGAGATTTTGTGGATCCAGCCAGGTCCACTGTGGTTGGCTGGAGGTTTTCCGGCACCGTGCAGAGGAAAGATAGGTTTTGTGGGATTTTCACCCTGGTTTTTGGAACGTGCCACCAAATTTGATTCCGTATCACAACTTGTCTCCTAAACACCTGGAAAAAATTCCGGCTGTCCCAGGGATAATTTTAAAGGTGTCTGGGCTCCTGTTCCAGGTTTTGGTGACTGTTCCATGCAGGTGAGGGGAATCCAGGCAGGGAATTGGGTCATTCAGCCAAAACCTGAGCTGGTTCCAGGGAAATCAGGAATCCAGGAATTGAAGAAGACTCAGTGGTGATGGGTCACAGCTTGGACTTGATCCCAGAAGTTTTTCCAGCCTCAGCGATCCTGGGATTCTGTGGTTGCCCAGATTTGGGTGCCAGTGGGATTCAGGATTTCCTGGAATATCTCCAGTGACAGGTGAAGGATCTCTGGAATCCTGGGATCCCCGTGGTCATTGCTGGGAYTGGTTTGGTTCTGCTCAAAGTACATTTTCTCTTCCCAATCCCTATTTTCCATCCCACGTTCATTCCTCACCTTTTCCCCMGTTTTTGGGGATAATAAATAAGTTTTTGTTTAACCCATCCAGGGCAAACTGGAGATGACTTTGGAAATCGTGGCGGAGCAGGAGCACGAGGAGCGTCCGGCCGGGATGGGACGYGATGAGCCCAACATGAACCCCAGGCTGGAGGATCCCAAGTAAGAACATCCCAAATGGAAAAGCAGCCACCAGGGCACGGAATTCTCAAGGACCAAAGGGGAATTCTGGGCTTCCAGCTGCGGGGAACTGGGCTAAACTGGGTTTGCACGTGGGTAGGATCCAGTCTGAACTGGGGGGGGACTGGGAGGGAGGTCTGGAGAACAAGTTCTGTGGAACTTGGGAAGCTTGGTCTGGAAGCCCACGTCCCAGTGGGACTGGAGATGGCTCTGTCACCGCTCCGCAGGATCTGGGACGGACTGGTCAGGACCACAAGGTGGACATTGATGGGACATCCCGAGAGGGATCGCAGAGCTCGCCTTATCTCCGACGTGGGATTCTGAAGCTGGCCAGAATACCAACCAGTATGCAGCGTGGATTGGGAAGCTGGTACTGCATAACCAGTTCAGTGGGATATTGGTGGAAACTGTCTCCTTGACGCTATGAATCCATTGGGATTGGAGGAGGGTGGTCTGGGCAATCACCAATTCCAGCTGATCTTGGGAGCTTGCGTCAGGACCCAAGTCGTGCGGAACTTGTGGGACATCCCCAGAGGGAACTGGGGCTGACATATCCCGAGTGGGATATTGGGAAGCTGGCCTGGATCACCAGTCCAGTGGGATTTGGAGAGACCAATGTGGACATGCAAATCCATGGGATGTGAGGATTGGTCTAGATACCAGGTGGACATTGATGGACATCCCACGAGGGGATGAGGAGCTGACACAGGTGGGATTGGGAAGCTGGCGCTGGATCACAGCAGTTTCAGTGGAGATTGTAGACTGCCTGGACTTGAACCATGGGGATTGGGAGGGGCATGTTGGTCTGGTCACCATCCAGCAGGATGTTGGGATGCAACTCCCACGGTCAGTGGACATTCCGACAAGAGGGTTTGAGAGTAATATCGTGACAGCGTGGTTGGGAGAATGGCAGAGAATCACTGGGTCGGACTCGTCATGCCAGTTTAGGCGATTGGGAGGCCTGGCCAATGGATAACCAGTTCATGGGCTCTGGGCATGACGGAGCTTTGTGTGCAATGAAGATTCCTATTGGGATTCGGGAGTCTTGGTCTGGATCAACCAATCCAGCAGGATTGTGGGGAGACTGATGCTGGAGCACCCAAGGTGCGGCATTGGTGGATGTATCCAAGAAGATGGAACGATGCTGAGACACTTCAAGGGGGATTTGGACGTTGGTCTGGACCTATGAATTCCAAGGGCATTGGGACGGACTGGTGTGCCATCAGTGGATTGCGGAACAGACTGCACCCGTGGAGGGAACAGATCTGGTGTCATTGATAGAGATTGGTCTAGCAGTACGAGGAGGATGTTTGTGGGACATAGACCCGAGGCGTGTATGGGCGAGCGGTGACATCAGTGATCTTGGCGAAACTGCTCGCTGGCCATGAATCCATTTGGGATTAGTGCGGTGGTCTGGAACCAAGGAGGACGTTGGTGGATGACTTGCTAGTCAGAAAGATGGAAGCAGCTGTGAGACATTCCACGGGGGATTTGGAGTCTGGGTCATGGACATGTTCCACAGGGATGCTTGGACGGCTCGGTTGGTCACCAATCCTAGATAGAGATTTTGGGGAGCATCTGCGGCGGCGGCCCGTTTTGCATCCTCCTTCCTTTCGTGGGGGCGGCATACTAGTTCCCATTGGCCCGAATTGAGGATTGGTCTAGCACTCGCAAGGTAGGCCTGTCTTCCGGTGGGACTAACGCAGAGGGATGGGGTAGGGCTCTGGAATTCCGTTGACTTGGGAAATGCTCGCCATGACCCTGAATCCACTTGGATTGGGTCTGAGTCTGGGATCACCATCAGCAGGATTTGGTGAACATGATCAGGAACCAAGGTGCATTGAGTGGGAATCCCAGAGGTCGAATGAGGCAGCCTTAGACACATGTCAGTGTGCGATTGGGAAAACTGGGACTCAACCAATCCAGTGGGATTTCGAGGCTGGTCTGGGACCACCAAATCGGGTGGGATTGGGGATCCAGGAGGATGAAATTCCGAGGTGACCTGCCCTTCCCTTGGCTCCAGGCGTCCCGAGACCTCCTTCCTGTGGTTCACGTCCCCGTACAAGACCCTGAAGTTCATCCTGTGGCGCCGCTACAAGTGGGTGCTGATCCTGGCCATCCTCCTCTTCATCCTGCTGCTTTTCCTGGGAATCTTCGTCTACGCCTTCCCGGTACGGASCGGCTGGGATCGGCCGAGGTCTGAGGGGTGGTGGATCCAGTGGGATGGAAAATTCTGTGCTGAGGAGCACAACGGGTTAAAAAGGGACTTTTTTGGGTTTGGGATCCTCGTGGGAAAAATATGGAGGGGTTGGAGCATGGCCAGGGATGGGAATGGAGTWGGGAAGGGGCTGGAGCACCAGGAAAAGCTGAGGGAAAGGGGCTCATCCCGGAGAAAAGCAGGATCAGGGGGGACCTTCTGGCTCTCCACAGTTCCCAGAAAGTTTGGAGCCAGGTGGGATTCGGGATCTGCTRCCAGGGAACAGCAGGACAAGAGGGAATGGCCTTAAGTTGTTCCAAGGGAATTTTAGGTTGGACATGAAGGAAAATCCCTCATGGAAAGCAGTGTCCAGCCCTGGAGCAGTGGTGGAGTCCCCATCCATGGAATTATTCCAAAAACATCRGGATGCGGCCTTTGAGGACATGGATAATGGTGAACAAGTGTTGGGGCTCTTTTCCAACCCCAACAATTCCATGATATCAGGAATGGTGGAGATCCCAAAAAAACATGGGAAGGCCATTCCTGGCATGTCCTCAGCAGCACCAAGCGCTGGCACTGGTGTSCCAAGACTCCAAGATTTTCTGGGATGCAGAGGGAAAAAATCTGGGATAGCTTTGCCTGCCCTGGTTGCCTTTGGGAAAATTCCATGGAACTGCTGGCTGGATTTGTCCTTGGAATAAATGAGGATGGGGCAGGGCTGGAGGAGCTTCTCCCTGCTGGAAAGCTCTGCATTCCAGAAAATTCCTGGCACAGCTTTGGGAATGCTCCAGGACCCCTTTCCCAATGGACAGAACAGGTGATGTCCCAAATTTTGTGGGATCATGGAAAAAGGAGCTGTAGGGATACAGGGCTGGGGGTTGGGTCGTGAATCCATGAGATTTGTGGGAATCCCAGAGGATGGGAAGGAGCAGCGGGATGCAGAGGAGACGAGGAGGCTCCAGCAAATCAAGGAAAATTGGGAATGCTTCCCACCAGTCGGACCCTGGGATGGTGCTGGAGGAGGGACCAAATTTATTCCAAGGGTTTGAAGAGGTGGGAATTTCTCTTAAAAATTTTGGGAAGAGCAACCAAAATCCAGGAATGACTCCTGGTACTTGATTGAATTTCTTCCAATTATTCCCTCTATATTCCAATCATTCCCTCATTCTTCCAAGTGATTCCCTCATTTTTCCCAGTGATTCCTCATTTTTCCAGTGATTCCCTCATTTTCAGAATCATTCTCCTATTCTTTCCATCGATTCCCTCACTTTTCCAATGATTTCCTCATTTTCAATGATTCCCTCATTTTTCCAATGATTCCCTCATTTTTTCCAGCGATCCTTAATTCTTCCAATCATTCCCTTAATCTTCCAGCGATTCTCTCGATTTTCCAGCAATCCCTTAATTTTTCCAATCCATTCCCTTATCTTCCAACAATTCTCATATTTGTCTGATAATTCCCATTCTTTTTCCAATGATTCCCTTAATTTTTCCTAGTGGATTATCCCATGTTTTTCAATGATGTCCCTCATTTTCAATGATTCCCTTATTCTTCCAGTGA
Organism: Sporophila hypoxantha; assembly: GCA_002167245.1. Taxonomy (NCBI): domain Eukaryota; kingdom Metazoa; phylum Chordata; class Aves; order Passeriformes; family Thraupidae; genus Sporophila; species Sporophila hypoxantha. The sequence goes on along the minus strand of NDFG01000071.1, from coordinate 270,655 downwards.
TTCCCTCATTTCCAGTGCATTCGCCTCATTTTTCCAGCGATTCCCTCATTTTTCAGGCATTCCCTCATTTTTCCTATGTCAATTCCAGTCGTATATCTTATTTTTCCAGTGATTCCCTCATTTCGGTTCTCATTCAGATTCCCAGTGTTTTTCCATCCTTCCAGAACTACGCTGCTATGAAACTGGTGAACCTTTCAACTGAAGCTGCTTTCCCGTGCCTGCCTGGGGAATTTTGGAAGGAATTTTGGAAGTGGAGAAGGAACAACCTATCCAGCCTCCAGCTGCTGCCAAAGACTCTGCTTCCCTTTGGAATTCCACCTGGGAAGCGTCACCTAACCAAAATATTCCTGGTTTTCCAGCCTTCTGTGTTTTGTTTGAGTTTTCCTGCTGCTCTGGTTGGTAAATCCCAAATTCCAGTGAAAATCTGAGGAGGGAGCAGGGAAAGGACCTTTCCATCCAGAAGTTGGGAATGTGCAGAGTATCCTCAGGGCAAGATTTGGGATTTGCCAGACTGAGCAAATCCCACAGATTCCGAGCACTTTTCGCTCCCTGATCCAGCCTCAGTTTCCCTTTTCCCTGTGTTATCCCATTTATGAATTGCAAACCTGTGGAAAARGTGTTGGAAAACCGGAATCCCTGGGATGGCACGTCGCATTCCCAAAGCTGAAATCTTGGGAATGGGAAAGGCTGTGGTGCAAAYCCTGGGATTTGGAGTTGGTGCTCCACAAAATCCCAGTTTCTCTTGGATTTTGAGGCCTTTGCATTCCWTCATGGAATTCTGGAGCTGGTTTTCCCTTGGAGCTGCTCCACAATCCCACCGGTCTCCCATTCCAGCTGGGAGAGGAATCCCAGGAYCAGCTGGGCTTTGATTTCCTCCTCTCCCACTGTCTCCCAGCCACTTTTTTGGGAATTCTTGGTCTCTCTAGCGTCAGTATTTGCAGAATCCCAGAATCCCTGAGGCTGGAAAAYACCTTTGGGATCATCGWGTCCAAGCTGTGCCTGATCCCRGCTGAGTGCCACATCRGGGAATTCCTTGGAGACCTCCAGGGATGGGGATTCCAAAGCTCCCTGGGCATTTCCAAGGCCTGACCACCCTTTCCATGAGGAAATTCCTGCTGYTGTCCAACCTGAGCCTCTCCTGGCACAACCTGAGGCCGTTCCCTCWTTTCCTGTTATTCCCTGGGATCAGATCCCAACTCCCACCTGGCTCCAAATGTTCAGGGATTTGCGCAGAGCCAGAAGGTCCCTCCTGATCCTCCTTTTCTCCAGGCTGAGCCTCACTGGTATTCCTTTAAAATCAGCCATTTTCCCTTGTATTCCCAAAGATTCTTACGGAAAACATCCCAACCCATACTCGCCGCTGCCAGGCATTAATGGAGCGAAAAACCTGTCCCGGGGCGGGATTTGTTTTCCAAACAAATCCGTGATCCACAACCTGCTCAGCCTCCCACGGATCTGATGGGAATGCTGGGACATTCCCGCTTTTGCTGTTCCCTCCTCCTGTCCCTGGAATGGGATGATCCCGTGGGATGTGGCACTTGGGGATTCGTGACCTTGGCAGAATCAGACTTGAGCTCAGAGGCCTTTCCCACCCTGGATGGTTCCATAATTCCATGATTCCCAGGGTTTTCCAGTGCTGGGAGGATGTTAATCCTCAAATTCTCATCCTGCAAGGAATCTTCTCCCACTCTCCCACCAGGAAAATCCCYTTAATATCCGGCTGCTCCGGCGCCTTTGCTGATTTGGGATCTTCCCATCCTCCCTTCYGCAGGATGAGATTTATCCTTGATTCCATGTTTTCCTTGGAGCTGRGGCTGCTCCGAACGWGRGAGGAGCTGGGAAYAGTGATCCCAAGGGATCAGTTTCCRGGGAAAAACRGCTGATGGCAGCTCCTGCCCCGCTCTGGCCGGAATTTTAAACCTGTGCTTAAAAAATAGGGAAAAATATTTCAGTTGCTTTGTTGGATGGGGGTGTAATCCATGGGGGATCAGATCCCGGGATTCTCATTGGAACATCTCCCAGATTGCACAGGGCAGCTCCTTCTCCGTGTTTTCCGCACGGGAAACGCACGGCTTTGGGATTTATAGGGATTTATAGGGATTTATAACCCCATTCCCTGCTGCTGAGCTTTGGCTGATCCATGGCCCCTTCCCAAAAGTTGGAGCGGAGGAATTGGCTCCGGATTTGCACATCCCAGGGCGGAGGTTTCATTTTCCYTCGTTAAATGCTTCYTTTTCCTTRGMTTTTTTCCCTAAAAGCCTCCCAACCCCATTCCCACCCCCATCCCTGTTCATAGCCYCCATCAAACCACCAGGATTCACTCKAATTTTCCAGAGGTTTTATTATCCCGAAGGATCTGAGGAGCTGAGGACAAAAGTTGCTTCTGTTTGGCCCTTGCTGGGACTGGGAGTTTGGGTTTTATGGGAATGTTGGTCCCTGCTCCTTTCCCACCAGGATCCAGCRGTGCCAGAGGGAATCTGGAATTCCCTGAGTGCTCTGCTGGAATCCACAGTGGGAATTCAGGTCCAACATCTCTCGGATTTGCAGGGATTCTGGGATTTCCCATCCTGGTGTAATTCCCTGTGATCCCAACCCAAAAATCCTGGAGCCAAGAGCCCCAAATGGATGCGTGATCCATGTTGGAATGCCAAATGTGGGATGCTCATCCCCCATCCCATCGGGAACACCGCTGTCTATCCCAGAAAGAAAAGGAATCAAAATCCGTCCATGGGTTTCCTTTGGAACATCCAAGGCCAGCTCGGATAAGGGATTGTGGAATGCCTGGAYTAGGATGGGCTTGAAAGTTTGGGATTCACTCCAGAGACACTTCCAGTGGGAAATCCTATTTTATTCCCAGCATTCCCCTGGCAAATCTGGGTCAGCAGTGATGGGAGAGAAGGATCCAGGGCACCCAAATCCATAAAAATGGGGATTTCCAGGAGGAAATCCATGCTCCCAGTCCAGATTTCATGCCAAGGGGATCCTGTGGGATGCCGGTGGGGAAATTCAGGTGGGAACATCTGGAAAAACCAACTCCATCCCATTTTTTTTTTCTCTGAACAGCCACATCCAGCTCTGGGCCTGGTTGTGTCCCCTCCAAATCCAGGTGGGAGCTGTAGAAAGAATTCCCTGTGGCTTCCGGTTATCCAGGGAATTGGCTGGAATTTGTTCTGGATCACCCGTGCCTGCCTTATCTGCAATAATGCCCAAAGCACTGTGATTCCCAAAGAAARGCTCTGAAACATTCCCGTTCCCAGTGTTTTGATTGTGGGGATGGAATTGCGGCTCCTCTTGGGRGTGGGAATGGGAAAATCGGGATTGTGTAGAAGGGGAAAATTCCAGGGAATCCTCAGAGTGCCTGGAGGGGCTCCAGGAGAGCTGGAGAGGGACTGGGGACAAGGCCTGCAGGGACAGGAGCCAGGGAATGGCTCCCACTGGGAAAGGGGAGATTGGGCTGNCCTGGAGGGGCTCCAGGAGAGCTGGAGAGGGACTGGGGACAAGGCCTGCAGGGACAGGAGCCAGGGAATGGCTCCCACTGGGAAAGGGGAGATTGGGCTGGGAGCTTGGCAAGGAATTCCTGACTGGGCTGGAATTCCCAGAGCAGCTGGGGCTGCCCCTGGATCCCTGGCAGTGCCCAAGGCCAGGTTGGATCCACCTGGGACAGCGGGAGGTGTTCCTGCCCATGGATGGGGTGGGAATGGGATGATCCTAAAATCTTTTCCATCCCAACCCATTCCATGCATGGAAGTTAATTGCCAAAAGTTCCGCTGCTCGAGTGCTTCCCCGATCCTGGGAGTAATTCCAGCCTGGAATTCCAAAGTGTGGGGACACCTTTGGGACCATCTGGATACAGCACCCCTGTTGTGTTCCCATTCCCTCCAGGAGCTGGAGGAGCTGGAAAACTTRCATCCCACACCGGGGCCGAATTCCCTAAATCTCCAMCATCCATTCAAAAAAARCCCGGGAATGAGCGGGATGGATTTTGCTCCCCAYTAAGAACAATTTTCCAGGCACTGCCCGGTTTTATCTGCTCCAAAGGGAGCATTTTCCACTCACAAATTTTCACCCAAAATCCTGACGGATTTTGCTGGAGTGTTTGGAAAAGAGGGAGGCGGCACAGGGAGAGCGGGATGAGAAGTGGGATCTAAGTCAGGGTGCTTCCATAAATTTTTTTTGGGAGCTGTTGGCACCTGGAATGTTGGTTTAACCCCTGTGGATGGGGCCTGCCGTGGGTTCTGCTCATTCCTGGGAACACGGATCCAACGGGAGCACTGATCCAATGGGACGCTCCCTAAAAAGCACTGTATGGCCTCCTGGCTCCCAAATCCGTGAGTTTTCCGATGGGAAGCTGGAGATTTCCCTGGATTTGAGTGACACAACTCATTTCAGCCTTGCCTTGAGGCCTGGCCCCTTCAGGCTTTCCCAGGATGGTGATTCCCAGTGCTGGAATTTCCCCCCTGGAAAACACAGTCGTGGAAAAGGCGGTGATGAATTTAAAGGTGGATTGACAYCCTGAAATTCCTGAAATTGGCTTTTTCCATGGATAACCCTGTGTTGTGGGGCAGCTGCAGTCGGGATTCATCCCAGAAAAGCCCAAACCCCYGGATTGAGGGATGATTTGTGGGAATCTGCAGGAGACTCCCAAGAAATGAGCCGTGAAACTGCTCCGGGCTTGGCTCCATCCGGAATCCACTTCCAGAGGAAAATGAGTTGAATTTGTCCCGTCTGCTTTTTCCATTCCCATCCCAGCCTTCCCAAAGAGCCAATCCCTGAAATGTCCCGGGTATTTTTATCCCTTATAAAAAAAAAAGAGAGGAAAAGGCTCGGGATGCATCCAGGGTTTTATTCCAGCAGCTGAGGTTGGATTGGGCCTGGATCTTCCCCTCAAGTCTGGAACCTTTTCCATGATCCTTCATCTTCCCAAGCTTTCCCAGAATCGTGGAATGGTTCGGGGAGAGGACCTCAAAGCTCCTCCCATTCCATGGGACCCACGATCCTGAAGCCACCTCAGGCCATGGAATTCTGACTCTTGGGAAAGGTTTGGTGGATGTTTGGGATATTGGGTTGAATTGTGGAAATCGTGGGATGGTTTGGGGTGGAATGGACCTTAGAGCCCATCCAGAACCTTCCCCTATCCCAGGATGCTCCAAGCCCTGTCCTTGGACGCTTCCAGGGATGGGGAATCCAAAGCTCCGAGGAAAATAGGATTTTGAAGGCTGGATTTGGGTATTTTCCCAAATTTTAGGATTCCCTCAGTGCCCCTCTTTGGCATTTGGGATGATTCCAGGGAGACTCCCTGGCCCTCGGCTGCTCSATCCCTGTCAGCATTCCCTGTCCCATGGGTTGAACATCAGGAATTTCCATGTTTGGTAACCTTTTCCATGAAGGAATTTTTCCCGATATCCAATCCAAACCTCTCCTGGTGCTGTTTCCCTTTGCTTTCCCTTCCTTTTTTGGTCTTTTCCCAGTTTTCCCTCCATCCTCTCCACCTCTTCCACTTGTGGTTTGTATCCAGGCCCCATCCAAGTCCAGCATCCCAGGAAGGGATGGGAATTACAGACTCACAAATTCGGGAAGTGGCACCCCTCCCAAATCCAGCCTATTTTTTCCCTCTTTTTCCTTCTTCCCAGAACTCATGGGAATGAAATTCATCCATTCTCCCACCTCAGTGCTGGAGGTTTTCCTTGGGAACAGCTTAATCCCATGTTTATMAAAATCATGGAGCCAGAGCACTTTACCTGGATGGAATTCCTGGGGCCAGTGGAGGAGGAAGGAACCTCTTCATCCCTGTTTTTTTCACCCTTTGGAGCAGATTCCAAAGGTTCTGCTTCTGTCCCAAGCCAAAAAAAGACAAATTGGATTTGGTGGATATGGAAAAGCGGGAAAAAGAAACCCCAGGATACACCAGAGGTTCACAATTCCAGAGGTTTACAATTCCTCTTTGCCAATGAAAACAGTGGGAAGAATCATCCGTTGGCAAATCCGTGGCGGGGAAACAAAGCCTGGATTCATTGTCTGCCTCCATGGAAAACAGGGAACAATTGGGATGAGTCACTTCCAAAGGGTGGGAATGGCCTTGGAGCTTCCCAGCGACTCCAGAGGGGGACAGGGAGGTCATTGGAGAGGTTTGGAGTTCTCTGTGCTGGAATGCCGGGAAGAGCTCATCCCTCTTTTCACCCCAGGGACTGGGAGAAATCGGAGTCAGGCGCCTCCAAACCATTCCTGGCTTTTTTTTAGGAATTATGCAATCCGAGGGAAAACAAACAGGACAACAYCACAAATGCAGGTTGGATTTTATTTCTGTTTTCCAGTTGTCCGAATAATCAGGGATTGGGAATTCCATTATTTCCTTTGCAAGGAAAAAGCCCTAAAATACTTCTATTCCCATAGGATAATGGAAATTTTCTTCAATTCCAGCACTATTTTTTAAGGAATACCAGAAATCCCAACTTTTGTGGGCGATGGGGATATCTGGGATCATCTCCCTCATGGTCTGAGCTCCAGAAATCCTGGAGATGTGGAAGACTTTAAAAAACAAATTAATTATTAATTCATTTATTATGAATTAATTAAGTTTAATAAATTAAATTATTAGTAATTACTTAATTTTTAAATTCTCAACTCAATCCCAAAAAATTAACTTGGAGAGGATCATTCCCTCTTTCCTCCCTCTCCCACCTCCATCCCAACCAGGAATTAGCACAAAACAGGGATTTAATTTTGGGAAATTCCAACCTTCCCACAGAACTGGATGGGAGGGAATTAGACAAGGAAAAATCCTGGAAAAAAGGGAGGAGAGCTGGGATATCTGAGAGAAGGGAGACTCCCTGTGGGATGAGGTTGGAATTCCCAGGCTTGTTCAACCCACCTGGAACCAGAAAACAGCCAGGAACAAATCCTGCCCAATCTGGAAAACCAAAAATTGGGATAAAATAGAGAGGAAAATGCTGTGGATGCATCCCGGATTTTATTCCAGCGGGAGCTGCAGGTGAGGTCAGGTTGGGCCATGACCTTCCCTTGAGGTTGGAATTTTTCCATGATCCTTCATCTTCCCAAGCCACAGGATCATGGAATCATGGAATGGTTCAGGGAAAGGACCCCAAAGCTCATCCCATTCCTTGGGCAGSGACACCTCCCACTATCCCAGGATGCTCCAAGCCCATTCCAACCTGGCCTTGGACACTCCCAGGGATGGGGAGCTGCAAGTCCATGGAGAACCAAATCCCAAATTCCGAAGGTTCASAGCTCTGCTGGTGAGGACAATTTCCCATCCTCTCCTCACCATTGGGAAAATTCCCCTTGGACAACTTCTGGGCTTCATGGAAAAATTCCAAACCTTCGTGTCCAAGTCCCCCCTGTGCCAAGGGGAAGCCGAGGCTGGAGAGGGRCTGGAGCAGGAATTCCACTCCTGGTGTGCCAGTGGGTGGACGAGACATTCCAGGCTGGCTAATTCCAAGAGTTCTGCTTCCCATTAAAGTGCTGGCGAGCAGCTGGAGCTCTGGAGTCCATTAAATGCCACTTTTTGGGAATGGGCTTGGATTCCKGCTGTTTATTTTTATATCCAGGGAGCTGAGCACTGGATGCTGAAAAAGGAAATAAAATGGATAATGGGATGAGGGATGGAAAAAAACATCGGAATATCAAACGTGGATCCCCTGCTTCGACATCCCAGGCGTGGAAAAACCCTTTTAGAAATGTCGGCATTTTCAGCACCTGGAGGTAATGGAGAATCCAGAATTCTGGGATTGGAATAGTCAGAATCCGTACAGGGAGARGTGGTTCTGGATTTCCCTGGAATGGATTGCCTGGGAATAGGGATGGGGATCCTTTTTTCCAAAGGTGCTACTGGGGAGACATCAAAACGGGGAYAAATGGGATGGAATGAACGAAAATGGTTCGAAGTTCATTGTTTGGGAAGGAATTCCTGGCTGTGAGGTGAGTGAGGGGCCGGGAAGAAATTCCCAGAGAAGTTGTGGAAGTTTCATCCCTGGCAGTGTCCAAGGCCAGGTTGGACATTGGGATTGGATCCACCTGGGACAGTGGGAAGTGTCCCAGCCTATGGAAAATGTGGAATGGGATGGGATTTAAGGTTTCTACAAACCCAAACCATTCTAGGATGGAATGGGTGCTCTGGGAGAGCTGGGAATGTTCCCCTGGAGATGGGAAGGCTCCAGGCAGCTCAGAGCCCCTGGCAGGGCCTGGAGGGGCTCCAGGAGAGCTGGAGAGGGACTGGGGACAAGGCCTGCAGGGACAGGAGCCAGGGAATGGCTCCCACTGGGAAAGGGGAGATTGGGCTGGGAMCTTGGCAAGGAATTCCTGGCTGGGCTGGAATTCCCAGATTTGCTGTGGCTGCCCCTGGATCCCTGGCAGTGCCCAAGGCCAGGCTGGATGGGATTTGGAGCTGCCTCTTTCACCGTGCAGCTCCCAACACATTCCCAAACCAATCCCTTGGATCAGGTGGTTCTCCAGTGGACCAGATCCAGCATTTCTCTGCTCCAAGGATCCCACCAGCAGCTGGGAGCTGGGACAGSTCCACTTTTCCGCACCCCACAGAGCCGGAGCAAACGCCGGCAGCCGCRTTTCCAATAAGGGTTTATGGGAAATCCATGGATTAACATCAAAGGATCTCTCCCGGCCAGGTGGGAAGGTTGAGCTCGTAACCTTTTATTGCTCCTGCTCCAGGGAATTGTTCTCCCACTGCCGGGCCTTGGACATCCGGAATTTGTTAAATCCAGGCCCCCCTGGAGCACCTTCTTCTCCCTATCCCACCATCCCATTTCCACAGGGAATGGCTTCCCACTGGGAAAGGGGAGATTGGGCTGGGATCTTGGCAAGGAATTCCTGGCTGGGCTGGAATTCCCAGATTTGCTGTGGCTGCCCCTGGATCCCTGGCAGTGCCCAAGGCCYGGTTGGATCCACCTGGGACAGTGGGAGGTGTCCCTGCCCATGGATAGGGTTGGATCTCTGGGATTTAAGGRCCCTTCCCATCAAAACCATTCCAGAATTCCAAGTCTGAGCTCTCCCAGCTGTAGAATRCCACACCTGGAAGGGGCTTCAGGCGCTCCCAGAGGGAAAAGGGGGATGTGATCCAAGGTGGCTCCCCTGGGATCATTCAGCACCATCCACAGGGAAATTTCGGAAAACCAAAGAATCCTAAAATCCCAGACTGGTTTGGGTGGGAAGGYACSTTAAARCCCATCCCYTTCCATGGGACACCTTCCACTCTCCCAGATTGCTCCAAGCCTTTTCCAGCCTGGCCTCCRGAACTCCTGGAAGCCGGSATCCATCAGCTGARGCTGACATCACAACCCTGAGCCGTCAGGACATTCCCGACTCCCAAAAATATCACTTCTCCAGAGGCTGGGAAGCAGCAGCAACCCATCCATCCTGTCAGCYCGGCTATTCCCAGCTTTTTTCTGGCTCTGGGAACACAGGGAGGGTGGGAAGTGTGAGGGAAGGGGGGTGGTGGCACATCTGGATGCACTCGGAGCCGGGGTGGTGGCAGCTGTTCCCTCATCCCGGTCGCTCCGGGTCTGGAATCAATTTCCAAGGGGTTTTTCCTGCCTAAATTGGAGCCCAAAGTCTGCTTGGCTCCTTCTCTCCCGGTTTTCCAGCTGGGATTTTATTCCTTAGCCTCGGGAGGCTTAAAAATAGAAGTGGTGGAAAAGGAGACTGAGCTGCTCTTCCAGAGGGAGGGAAAGGAGGGAATTCTGMGCTCCTCAGAGCAGGGAAGGGGAGAAATTCCGGCAGGAGATAACCCTGAGCCGGGTTATTCCCAACGGGATTGAAAATCCYCCTCCCCCATTCCTGGTTTTTGCTGGAAGCCACTTAAAGTGAGGTTGAATTCTGGGAGTGGGATGAAATCCAGGATTTTTCCTTGGGAAAATGGCATTGCAGGGCCTGCTGATGGAGCCCTGTGCTCTGGGGGAAAATCCGGGATGGGATTTGTTTAATTACGCCGGAAATTTMTCCAGGTCATTCCCCTGGAATTCCAGGGGGCTTCCTCGGTGTGAAAACTGGGAAAGGGGCACCCAGAAGCAGATTTTTGGGAAGGTGGGATATGATCCAGCGTGGGAAAGGATTTTTGTGTCCGGATTCAGGTGGAATGTGCAGCTTTATGGGAAAAGAGCTGATTTTATGGGATCGTAACCAGTGAGGGGCAGGAAAGTTGGGAATGGCTTCCCGCTGCTGGAAAACAGGGTTGGGTGGGATATGGGGAAGGATTTTTGGGAAATTTGTCCCAAAAAAGCACCAAAACCCAGGTGGTTTCACAGGTTTTCCACATCCACAGGTCAGATTCCCACTGGGAATTCATTCCATGGGTCCTTCTCCAGCGCCTGGAAAGGGATTCACCCCAATAGGGTTGGGAAGAGTCACCGGGAGCWCATCAGATCCGGAGCATTCGGATTCTGGGAGCAGGAACAGCTCCCTGGTGACATTTGTGCCTCTGGAGAGGTTCTTTCATCCCAGGAGGGAAAAAAAGTGGGATCATGGAATGGTTTGGGARGGGAAGGACTTAAATCCCAGCGAGTTCCATCCAGGAATAGCTCCCACTGTCCCAGGTGGATCCAAGCCCCAGTGTCCAGCCTGGCCTTGGACACTGCCAGGGATCCAGGGGCAGCCACAGCAAATCTGGGAATTCCAGCCCAGCCAGGAATTCCTTGCCAAGCTCCCAGCCCAATCTCCCCTTTCCCAGTGGGAGCCATTCCCTGGCTCCTGTCCCTCCATCCCTTGTCCAGTTGTTTCCAGTTG
>NDFG01000071.1:202515-247175 GCA_002167245.1 Sporophila hypoxantha | reverse complement strand
AAGAGAGAGATCTGCTCGCCAAAAAACCTGGAGCAGTCCTGGACACCCACTCTGAATCCTGATCTTTGCTCCTAAAATATCCATCGAGGAGCCTGGAAAGGCTGGGCTCTGGAAAAGGCTTTTTGGGAGCGCTGATGGAGCTTGGGATGGATACGGGATCTTCACATCCCTGCATGGAAGAAAAAATCCCAACCAAAAAGCCCCCCCCAAAAATCCTAAATACCAACAAAAATTAGGTGGAAATGCTGGAAATCAAAAGGATTTTCCACCTTTTCAACTATTTCCCTGCAGGAATTGTGGATCCATATCTCATTTTTGGGTCCTGAGAAGGGAATTCCCAACAGCACCCAGTCCTCATTCCTGCGCTTCCAAGTGTGGGAATTCACTGGAAAATTGAGATTTCATCCCACAATCACTGGGAAGGACAGACAGGAGTCTTGCAATCCTTAGGAAAACTCGGAATCCCTGGGACAAAATCCGTGTGGAACAAAAAATTATTTTTAGCCGTGGTCAGGCTCCATCTGCTCCTGCCAGATTTGGGATTTAAATCCAGGACCTCTTTCTATCCTTGCTCCTCTCTGGAATTCCAGGCTTTTTTTGCCTAAAACTCACTTTCCCAACAACCTTTTCCTGTTTTTTTCCCCAATCCAGCTCCCTTCTTCCTCAGGAAGAGTTTTCCCGTCTCTGCTCCCTTTATGGGATTTCCATGCCCTGACGCGACCCCCATTAATTCCCAATAATAAAAAATCCGGCTGAAGACAAGAACTCCTCTGGTTTTTCACCTTTTTTTTTTTTCCTCCCTCCAATCCTTCTGTTTCTGGGCTCATAATTTTTTACGAGCTGTGATTCCGAGCGATTTCATTTCCCAGCTCCTTCATTATTTCCATGTTGGGAATTTTATTGGCGGGGAAGGTAAACAAATAACATTTGTTTTCCCTAAAATCCACATTCCTCCCTTGTTTTCCGGTTATTCCCGGTCTGGCTTCTGTTTGTCTCATATCCCAGTGGCCACGTGGAAGGGATGGAGACATGTTGAATATTTTTGGATCCCTTTTTTTCTTGGTAAGGTTTGGGTTTGGAATGGTGGAGGGGGGAAGGGTTTTGGGGTAAAAATGTTTTTGGGGGATCCATGGTGGATCATTCCCAGAGAAGTTGTGGATGTCTATCCCTGGAAGTGTCCAAGGCCAGGTTGGATGGGGTTTGGAGTGACCTGGGATAGTGGGAGTGTCCCTGCCCATGGATTGGGTGGAATGGGATGGGATTTAAAGCCCCTTCCAGCCCGAAGCATCCCGTGATTTTATGAAAAGGAAAAAAGGCAAAAAAGGCAAATTCTCCCTCAGCAGCTGAAACTCCCAAAAGGAAGCAGCACATCCAGGGAATCCCAGAATTCCCACATTGAGCTGGAGCTGTGTGCACACCCTGGAGCGGGACCTGTTCCATCCCATCCCATCCCATCCCATCCCATCCATCCCATCCCATCCCATCCCATCCCATCCCATCCCATCCCATCCCATCCCATCCCATCCAATTCCATCCCATCACATCCCATCCCTCCAATCCATCCATCCATCCCATCCCATCCCATCCCATCCCATCCCATCCATCCCATCCCATCCCAATCCCATCCCCACGCCACCCCATCCGATCCCATCCCATCGCATCCCATCGCATCCCATCGCATCCCATCCATCCCATCCCATCCCATCCCACCCCACCCACCCACTCCCATCATCCATCCCATCCCATCCATCCCATCCCATCCAATCCCATTGCATTTCCCTCGCCATCTCATTTTATCCCACCCCATTTCATCCCAATTCCTCCATCCCATCCCATCCCAGCTCCCCATGGGGCAGCATTCTCAGCATCATCCTATCCCAAAAATCCAGACCCATCCCTGGGAAGCGGGGAGGGAAAACTTTGGAGCGAGAAACACTCGGAGCGGATTCCAACGAGCCGCCCTCATTCCGTCAGCTAGAAATAAATCCACGGAGCACAAAAAAGCTCTCAGGGACTCACAGGTGCTCGGAGCCTGTTGAAATTTTCCGGGYCTTGCTTTTTTTTCCATGAAAATGTGATGCAAATCCATCCAGGGCATGGAAGAGCCCTTGAAAAACATCCACCAAGTGCAGACATCCTGCCCCGAGCTGGGATGAAAAGTCCTTGATTGGAGGTTTCTTCCCGTTTTCCCTCTTGATCCGTAGGAAAAGCGGCTCCTCTGACGTGTTTGCCAATGCCTCGGGAGGAGGGAATGAGCGCAATTAGCTRGGGAATTGTTGCGGAATAAAGGTCAGCTCGTTAGCGCACGGAATTAATTCCCAAGTGGCTTTTCCAGGAGGCTCTCCAGGCCCTTGGGAGGCTCAGCCAGGTGAGGCAGGGGAAGGAGGGAATTGTGGCTTCTCCGCTGCCTCCGGCACAGAACGGATCCGGAATTTTCCTCTCGGAGCAGCTGCACAAGGCGGCACCGGGGGCAGCTGTGGGGGTGCAAAAATATCCCTGTTTTCACAGAATCCCGGGAAGGTTTGGGATGGGATGGATTTAAAGCTCAGCCAGTTCCACCCCGGGACAACTTCCACTATCCCAGGAGGATCCAAGTCCATCCCAACCTGGCCTTGGACATTCCAGGGATCCAGGGGCAGCCACAGCAAATCTGGGAATTCCAGCCCAGCCCCTGCCCACCCTCCCAGCCAGGAATTCCTTATTCCCAAGATCCCAGCCCAATCTCCCTTTTCCCAGAGGGAGCCATTCCCTGGCTCCTGTCCCTCCATCCCTTGTCCAGTTGTTTCCAGTTGGATCCCACACGGGATCTGATCCCAATCCCTCCTGTCCTCATGGTTAACGGCTCCTGCCCCTGGGAAAATGAAAGGAGCTTTATTCCCTCCCGGAATTCCGAGTGGAGATCATTCCTTTTTTACTCCCACCTTTCCCACCCATTCTGGCTGGACTGGGGTGGGATCCAAGCCCAGCCTAAAGCCAGGCCTGACCTCGCCCTGGCCTGCAGGGAAATTCCATGAGCTGCTCCCTCACACCTGCGAAATTCCTCCTTGGAAGGGCCCATCCCGGTGCCAAAGTCGGCTCCGAAGACGTGGAATTCAAATTCCCACAACACCCCGGGATTTCCCGGCCACAAAGAGGAAGTTTATCTTTTCCCTCACCTGGGAAATTGGGATTGGGAGCAGAGATCAAAGCCGTCCTTCCTCGCTTTTGCTCCATGGATTTCCTTTCTGGCTTTAAGGAGGCCCTGGAATCGCTGTTTTCCYGCAGAGCACAGGGACAGCTGAGCAGAATTCCCTCTGAATTCCAGGAAATGTTTTTCTGGGATGGAGCTAAGAGTAAGTAAACAAACCCCTAACCTCGGAATTACCCGGGAATGTTGTCCTGAACTCCACCAGCTCTGGAGCGGCTCCTCTGGGATTTCCTGGCAGTAGGTTGGTGTAGATGTTGGGAATTTGGGATTTTTCCTGCCAGGAGCAGGGATGGTCCCTGCAGGGCATGGATGCAGCATTTTGGGGAGCTCACGCCCACCTCGGAGTCGGGATTTCCATGGGACTGCAGTGTCCATGTTCTTCTTGGATTCTAACTGGAGGAAAAATTACCCAAGGTTGGATAAGACTTGGAAAAACCTGGGATAGTGGGAGGTGTCCCTGAACATGGGAAATGGGATGGGATTTAAGGCCCAAACCATTCTGGGATTCTGGAGCTGCTCTGCTCTGGAGCCAGGCTGGGAATGTTCCCCTGGAGAAGGGAAAATCCAGGGAATCCTCAGAGTCCCCAAAGGGGCTCCAGGAGAGCTGGAGAGGGACTGGGGACAAGGCCTGCAGGGACAGGAGCCAGGGAATGGCTCCCACTGGGAAAGGGGAGATTGGGCTGGGAACTTGGCAAGGAATTCCTGGCTGGGCTGGAATTCCCAGATTTGCTGGGCTGCCCTGGATCCCTGGCAGTGCCCAAGGCCAGGTTGGATCCACCTGGGACAGCGGAGGGAATGCCTGCACATCCATTGGAATCAAAGGTCTTTAAGGTCCCTTCCCACCCAAACCATTCCGTGATTCCATGCATCCCGAGCTCTGCCTTCACTTTTCCATCCATCCAAAGCCCTGGGTTATTCCCTCCTATTCCAGAAAGGCTCTGTGGGGGTGCTGGACAAACATTCCCTCCCTAAAATAGCCAGGACAGGGTTTTGGGAGGCTGCAGAGATCAGAGGTGCCCGGCAGGGAGCTGTATGGATGGATGCATCCCAGATGTGGAACGGAACGGCTCCATCCCAGAAAATTCCATTTTCCCTCCCAAAACCAACTTGGCAAAGGAGGATTTGAGAAATTCCCACTGGATTTTGTTGTTTGTTTGTTTCAGCCTTTTATTATTATTATAATTATTATATAAATTATTGTTATTTGTGAATTAGGTTTCTCCTGATTACAAAAGCAAATGGAAAAAACCTGGAATTCTGGATGGGTCCAGGGAACGGAGCGCTCTGAGAGGTCTTGAAAAAATCCTGATTCCTTTTTAATCTGGGCAGGGAGAAATGCACTGGATGAAACAAATTCCATGATTATGGCTATGGATGAGACTGGGATTTAAAGAGACAGGAATGGGATAATCCCATGAATGTTCTGAGGGGGAACTGAAGGAGGGAAAAATCTTTCATGGAATCATGGAATTTTGGAGTGCTTTGGGTGGGAAGGAAATTTAAATCCCATCCAGGGACACCTCCCACTGTCCAGGTGGATCCAAGCCCCAATGTCCAGCCTGGTCTTGGGCACTGCCAGGGATCCAGGGCAGCAGCATGGCAAATCTGGGAATTCCAGCCCAGCCAGGAATTCCTTGCCAAGCTCCCAGCCCAATCTCCCTTTCCCAGTGGGAGCCATTCCCTGGCTCCTGCCCTGCAGGCCTTGTCCCCAGTCCCTCTCCAGCTCTCCTGGAGCCCCTCCAGGCCCTGGAAAAGGTTCCAGGTTTTCCCTGGAATCCAGAGAACATTTTATTTGACGACCTTTTGCTGGACACTTCTCTTGTCCTGCATCCCAAAAAGTCTGGGCAACTCCTCATTCATAGGACAGGAATATCCTTGATCCACAGGTTGTCCCTGGAGATGATCCCGTGGCTGTGGAAGCAGCTCTGGAACTGCTGCCATCCCAGAAATCATCCTGGAGCTTTTCCTTCATTTTCCAGAAGGAAAAACTCCAGCTCCTGTTGGAAAAGGACTGGATGAAAAAAAAGCAGGATCCTGGATTTGGTACTGGGATATTTCCCAACTTGGGCTCCCATCCCACTGGACATGGATGAAATTCCCTGGTGGATTCCAGGCACGGAATTCTGTAACACTCTCTGGGTTGGGATCACTGCCCCGCTTTCCCAGGGAATATTTCCCTCAGATTTCAGGATTTGGGATTTTGGTTTCAGAATTTCAGCCTCTCTTGGGGTATCCGTGGATATTTGGGATATTCCAACGAGGAATTGGATTTTCCTTGACTCTGGAAAAGATCGGGATGAGCTTTGCCCTTCTCTCTGAAGCAGCAAAAGTGATTTTCCTCGGAAAGAAGCGGGAGGAAAAGGAGGAAAACCGGAAAAGCGGAGAATTCCTGGTGGCACCAGAGGGAGCTCTTCCATTGCAGATGAGGCCGGAATCAGTCGAATCCTTAATCTCCCATTCCAAGTTTTTCCAGGATCAGATCCCGCCTGGAACAGCTGAAGCCCCTTCCCGGTCCCTGACACCCGAGGCTCCAAAAAAAACTTTATCCCGATATTCCTGAAAAATGCCTCCACCTCCACCCCTTCAAGGATACCCTCCCCATATTCCCTCTGAAACTTCCACTCCAGGGACATTCCCAGTTTTTTAGCTGTGCTGGAAAAAGACTCTAAAGCTTTTGGATGGGAGAGGGAATCCTGGAAAAATCCTGAAAAATTTCCCCCCAACGGGACACCTGGAGCAAGAGGATTCCAAGGAGAAAATTCCCATTCCCTGCTGAGTTGGGAAGTGGGATCATGGATCCAATGTCAGGGAACTGCCAGGGACAGGTCCCTATGGAATGGCCAAGTGCTCGGATCCCTCCGAGCTTTTCCAGGGATTCCCTATCCATTGTGGAGACATCCCATAATTTACACTTGGCTCCTTCCGAGGAATTAAAGGGAAGAAGGATCTAAAAAAGGAGAGGAGAGGAGATTCCTCTTTTCCCTGAAAAGAGGAATTTGAAAAAAGTGGGATCTTGGTCAATATTCCCAGCGGCTCAAATATTTGGGGACCATTCCATGGATTTTTTTAAATAGTGTTTTCCAAAGAATTTCCTTGGGAAGGGATGATGGAGGATCCCTGGGATTTCCTGTTCCCTCCGGAATCCCTGCTCCATAGAAAAAGGTTTTCTGAGCCTCCCAAAGGTTTATCCAAGTGTGTGGATCCATCCGAGGAATATTTTCCAGGCATTTATCCACTTCCCTTCATCCCAAGATCAATCCCGAGTTCCTCTCTCCAGCCCTTGGCTTTCCCAAAGGCCCAATTCCTCGTTTCCAATGCCCTTTTCCTGATCCCTGTCCCAGAATCCTTTCCCAGCCATTCAGAGCACCCCACATTCCTCTTCCCAGCCCATGGGCTGGATTTGGGCCTTTTCCTCCTCAGCAATTCCATGATTTTATTCCTCACCTGCTTTATCCCTCCTCAGATCCAGCTGCTCTCCCTGGATCTGCTCTCCCTGAGCAGGGAATGTTCGGAACAATGAGCCCTTCCCAAATCTGGGAATTCCTGTGGATTTGAAACATCCTGAAAATTAGGAACACTGGCCAAGAATATGAAGACGTGACCTGGAGGAGCAGGGAAAGCAGCCCGGATTCCGCAGGCTCATTCCAAAGGGAAGCTCCCGAAGCATTGCCTGTGGATGGGATCAGGTGGGAGCAGATCCAGGTGGGATGCAGGACAGGGAATCCATAGGAATGGCTCCGTGGTTGGATTGGGATCATTCCCAGCTCCTTGCGGTTACAGCTCCTGGGCTGGGAATTCCCAGGGAATGTGGGAAGGTGCTCTGTGAGGTTTGGGATAATGGGAAGTGGGTCACATCATCCCTGAAAAATTCAGGGGTGAGACAGGGATTGGTCCCCAGATTCCAGAGGGAGCACAGCCAGGGTGTTCCCATTCCAACGGGAAGTTGTGGCTGCCAAAAGGGCACAGCAAATTCCAGGGGCTCCAGGAGAGCTGGAGAGGGGCTGGGACAAGGCCTGCAGGGACAGGAGCCAGGGAATGGCTCCCACTGGGAAAGGGGATGGGCTGGGATCTTGGCAAGGAATTCCTGGCTGGGCTGGAATTCCCAGATTTGCTGTGGCTGCCCCTGGATCCCTGGCAGTGCCCAAGGCCAGGCTGGACACTGGGGCTTGGATCCACCTGGGACAGTAGGATACCTGATGAGGTGGGATGGGATTTAAGGTCACTTCCAAACCAAATAATTCCAGGATTCTGGAGCCCCTCTGCTCTGGAGCCAGGCTGGCAGAGCTGGGAATGTTCCCCTGGAGAAGGGAAGGCTCCAGGCAGAGCTCAGAGCCCCTGGCAGGGCCTGGAGGGGCTCCAGGAGAGRTGGAGAGGYYCTGGGGACAAGGAAGATCCAAAGATCCTCCCACACGGACCATTCCCACAGAAATCCAAGAGCAGCATTCCCTGCTCCAAAGGCTCCTGWAAACCCTGAACTGCTGCTCCTCCTGGGAATTTCCACTTGGTTGGAATCCCAAGCTGAACTTATGGGAAAACTCCAGCCCTGGAAGCATCCAGATCCCTCAGGACTGGGAGCCCGCTCCAGGGAGGTTGGGAAAAGTGGGATCTCAGGATTTGGGATCGTTTCCAAGCAAGGCTGGCAGTTTGGATACAATGGGAAGCTCCAGGAGAGGTGCACGGCTCCTTCGGGATATTCCAGCATCCATCTCCTGCAGCTGACCCTGATCCCAGAAATCAGGAGAAGCTCCAGATCCCAARGAGTCTTCCCTCCAGCCAAACATTCCAAGGAATCTCAGTTCTTCATCCTCTACACCCTAAAATTCCTTCAATTTTTTCCCAAAAAGCTTGGGAAAAAAAAAAAAAAAGCACAGCTCCTGGGAATTGTGCTCCAAAGTCAGGCAGGGACATTTGAGCACKTCTTCCTGACCAGGTCAGAGAATTCCAAGCAGGAAGATGCTAAATCCAAGGCTTTTCCTTGGYGCAAATCCTTTCCAGTAGGATATTGTGGAATCTCGATGGGATTTTTGAAGGAAGAAAACAGGAACACAAAGGCTGGAGCAGCAGCAGCAGAGCCCCAGGGACTCTGTCCATCCTCCTTCGCTATCTCCACACATTTCCCAGTTTTCCAAGGGCCCTGATTCCCTGCCAGCCTCTGGAAATTCCACCTGGAGCACAGGGATCGAGTCCAGGCCTCATTAGGATTTGAGATTCCCACTGATTGCTTTTCCAGGATCCTGGATCCAGCTCCGAGGGAGCCAAGGGTTCAAAGATCCCATAAATTCTCTGGCAGATTTATCAGCTCCCAAAATTCCCTTATTTTCTCCCATCCCCCTCATTCCCACAGGATCCAAATTAAAGGACACCAAGAAATCAACATCACATCCCTGATTTTGTCACATCCCTGATTTTTTCTTGGATGCTGCTCCGGATCCCATCTGTGCAGAGGAAGAGGGAGCAGGCTTGGAAAAACCCAGGAATAAAGCTGGTAGGGTGGAACAGAAAGAAGGGGAAAGAAAAAACAGGGAAAGGAAAGGAAAGGAAAGGAAAGGAAAAGGAAAGGAAAGGAAAGGAAAGGAAAGGAAGGAAAGGAAAGGAAAGGAAAGGAAAGGAAAGGAAAGGAAAGGAAGAAAGGAAAGGAAAGGAAAGAAAGGAAAGGAAAGGAAAGGAAAAGGAAAGGAAAGGAAAGGAAAGGAAAGGAAAGGAAAGGAAAGGAAAAGGAAAGGAAAGGAAAGGAGAAGGAGGAGAAAGGAAAGGAAAGGAAAGGAAAAGGAAAGGAAAAGGAAAGGAAAGAAAGAAAAGAAAAGAAAAAGAAAAGAAAAGAAAAGAAAAGAAAAGAAAAGAAAAGAAAAAGAAAAGAAAAGAAAAGAAAAATAAAAAAGGAATTTACACCCCCCCTCATCCACTGTTTTCCCTGGAATTTTCCTCTGTTTTCAGGGCACCTTGGAGTTGGAGTTGCCAGATGCCTGCAGGCAGCTCGGATTCCAGGGAATCTTTAATTCCAAGAAAAGCTTTTCCCAATGTTCCAGCTTCCAGTCCTGTGTTGGCACGCAGCTGGATGGGGAAATTTGGGAATACATCCCTAAATGCACCCCCAAATCTGTGGATGCAAGGCTTGGGATGCTCCCGAAATTCAACCATCCTGGAGGTAAAGGAGAGGAGCACGGAATTTCCTTTTTTCCCAAATTTTAGGGATGAAATGGAATCCAGGACTTACAAAAAACTTCCTCAGCTTCTCCCTCTGCCCCGGGATGCCTTGGGAATGTGCAGGAATTCCCTTTCCTCACCTGGAAAACCGAGCTCTAAACTCGTCCTTTTGCCTGTGGAAGTTTCCAAGAGAAAATTCCTGGAGAAATCCTGATTTCCCAGAGCCAACAGCACCTGGAACATCCCCCAGGCTCTCCGAGGCCTCAATTCCATGCAGAAAAAACTTTGGCTTGGGAAAAATCCTTGGGAAAGCGGAATCTCCTTTAAAATTRGGGCTGAATTTTAGCAGGGATGTTTCTCCCACAACTTCCAAAAATCCCTCGGGTTAGATCCCACCCTTGGGATACTCCAGGAGCAACATCTCCTTTCCCAAGTTTTCCGTATTCCTCTCCTCATTTTTGGACTCCCGAATGAAGGAWTTTGAACCTCCCAAAATTCCCCTGGTCTCTTCCTGCTGTTTTTCCATGGATACAGGATAGAGKGGGATAGCGATGGGCACGTCCCACCGCCATCCCAGCTCCCAAAKCCTCCAATCTTCCCAGAATTTGGGAAAAAAAAAACCCTAAAAAACCCGATGTTTTCCGCATCAGCCACTTGAAAGAGCCCAGATCACCTCCAAGTATTTTTATGGAAGGAGTTTCCCTCTTATTCCCGACTGTAAATCCCTGATGTTTTCCAGCTGCTGGCTCCCCATCCAGGGGTGGGAGGTGTCGGAGCAGCTGCACCGGGCAGGTGGCGGCCACTGGGAAGCTCCYCAGCTGCTGGGACGGGAAGAACTGGAAGCAATTCCCGATCCTAATGGAGACGGTTCCTCATTAAACGGGAAGTTCCGCGGGCCTGGAGCGGATTTGCTTCCAGAGGCAATTCCTGCCCAAAACTTTGGAAGCTGAAAGGGAGACYGGAGGTTTTTGGGAGTCGGGAAGGGATGGGAGGCAGCACCGGAGGGAGGTTTGGGGTGGATTTTTGACACAAATCCATGGATGAAGGAAGAGTGGGAAGTSTTTTCCAGGCCAATGGAAGATTCTGGAAGACACAAGTCAAGGAACAAAGATGGGATTGGGAATGAGGAAGGGAGAAGGCTGGACCCACCTGGAGTTTTAGGACTTTAGAGGAGGGGAAATGTTCCCTCAGGTTGGGAGAATCCAGGCGCTAAATTCCCTAAATCCCACTGTGGCACGGGATGATCCCAGCCCACACCAACGGCTGATCCCAATTCCCCTGCACTTCCTGATCCTGAGATTCAGGACCCAGCAGAATCCTGGAATGGTTTGGAAGGGACCTTAAATCCCACCCAGTTCCATCCAGGGGCACCTCCCAGTGTCCCAGGTGGATCCAAACCCCAGTGTCCAACCTGGCCTTGGACACTGCCAGGGATCCAGGGGCAACCACAGCAAATCTGGGAATTCCAGCCCAGCCAGGAATTCCTTGCCAAGATCCCAGCCCAATCTCCCCTTTCCCAGGGGGAGCCATTCCCTGGCTCCTGTCCCTGCAGGCCTTGTCCCCAGTCCCTCTCCAGCTCTCCCTGGAATTTTCCCTTCTCCAGGGGAACATTCCCAGCTCTCCCAGCCTGGCTCCAGAGGGGCTCCGGGGCCTTCTCTGGATTTGCTCCAGCAGCTCCATGTCCTCCCGAAGTTTGGATCTGGGAGCTGGGGCAGCTCTGCAGGTGGGCTCTCACCTGAGGGGGCACAGGGACACAATTCCCARTTTCCTTTGGGATCTGCCCAGGGCATGGAGGGGTCTGGGCTGGGCCATTCCAGCCTCATCCACAACATCCCAAATCCRTCTCCCAGGGCTGCTTCCCAMCCTGTGTCARGGTGGAAAGACCTCARTGAGCTGGTGGRGGTGTTTTCCATTGGGATGAGATTCCATGCAGGGAAAAGAGCTCTTCCGGAAATAATTGGCTTCCAGTCATCCTTGTGATTCCATAGAAAATGTTGTGTCCTTGTCATTCTCTAATAACCAATATTGGGATTATCCCTAATCCATGGGATGTATTCCCATAGGTTTTCCATGGTTTATGATCCCAAAATCTTTTAAATATTACAATTTATCCTCTGTTCCCCCCTGCTCTTCCCAAGGAGCCATGGGATACCAGGAGAGAGGGAAACCCCCTTCTTTTTGGGAATTGCTGCCTAGGGCATCATCACTGAGGGAATTATAAACTACAATCATTCCATATTTAAGTGATTCCAAGGTTTCCTGAAGCCACAGGTTTGGATGCACAGAGCCAGAAAATTATTCCAGGGATAGTTAAATCCATCCAGGAAAAAGAATTCCTGGTTTGGAATTCAGCGGGATTATTTCAGGTGGAGAYGAGAGATAGAAGGGAAAAGGAAAATCCAAAAGTGAAATCCCATGGGAATTCCAAGATTAAAAAAGTGACTCTCTGGCAGTGGAAGCCATTCCCACTTTTTCTGTCACTTCCAGAGCCTTATTCAGAGTCCCTCTGCCCGCTGTCCATCTCGTCCGCACATTGATCTCCAACAACCACCACATCCCTTCATTCACGGAGATGAATCTTCCCACAAAACCAATCGGAAGCGCACTTCCACAAGGAAACAATGGAATCTCACTTTTTGGATCTGCATGTCCTCACTATCAGCGGCTTGAATGCCTTTGGAGATTCCCAGCCTCAGCCTCATCTCCCTCCATGTCATCCCAAGATTCAGGTCAGGAGAATCCAGGGGGTTTTTTTGGAAATAAAACAGAGATTCCATGTGTTCTCAGCCTCCCGGAAGGTTTGGCTCCTTTGGCAAACTTGTCACCGTTGGCAGCCTAAACCAGTGGGAATTGCCGTGGGAATTCGTGGAGAAATTGAGCTTCCCGTGTTTATTCTTGCTCAAACTCGTGCCTGGAAAACGTGAAAAATGGGGAGAGTTGGAGAAGAAAAAACAATAACGGAAGTGCTTCTTGGGAACGCAAGATTTCCATGGATAATGCGCTGAGAATCCTGAGATTTCTGATTTGGTTGAATGGGACCCCTCCCAGACATAAGCGTTGGACTGATAATGCTTAAAGACAGGGAATGGGAAGTTGGAAAAGTCATCCGAGCATGGAATATGAGTTGGATGAGTGGGGATTTTGGCCATCCATGAAATCCATTGGGCCTTGGGAATGGTTTCGCAGGGAGGTGTGGGGGTGGAATGGTTCCAATGGGGCAGAAACCAAGGAGACATGGAAAGGACGATCCAATTTTGATGTGTTTGAAATCCTAATTTTTTATTTAATTTTCCAAACTAGGGAACCACTGCAGGATGTGGAATTTTATCCACGAGGCTTCCTCAAACCAACTGGGAATTTCTTATTGTTTTTCCTTTTCCCCCTTTTCCAAGCTGGAAAAGTTGGGAGATAACTGGACACGAAGCAATTCCAGTTTTGGGAAAATCAGAACATTAACTTGATTTCATCATCACTTCACCTGGAAGGGGGGAATAAAAAATAATCCCACAACTCATCCAATTCCTGCCACATCCAGAGGGAAGCATCTCTTTCCTCATGGTGGGGGAATAATCAGAACAGGAATGGAAAATGCATTCCTGAAAAACCAGGGATTGCCCAAGGACAGGACATTTTGGGATGGGAGAATTTGATCCCGTAATAGGTGAACATCCCTGTGTTTCCCAATCCCTTGGAGTTTTTTTTTGGAATGCTTTGGTGGAATCCGACAGGTGCATTGGATTGGAACAGATTTTTCCCATTATGCTTCTGGGGGAGCCTCGAAGTTATCCCGGAGATCTCGGTCGGAGGCTGGCGGTAGTTTTCCAGCGAGTTTCTGAGATGGAATTAGCTGGCAGACTGTGGGTCATGCCATGGCCTGCTCCATGAACTTGGATCCCGGCCTGGAGCAACAACTGGGAAAAACTCCATGAGGAGCTCTCCCATTTTCTTCCCTACTTCTTGGGAGATCCATTTGTTTCCCTTTTCCTTCATTTTTGTTTTTGTCCGTGCCGGGGGAGAAATGAAGGTTGGAATCAGCGTGGGAAGAATCCTTGGAAAGAGTGGGGCTGGAAATTCTTCTTGAGGATTTATTATCTCAGGCGGAGCTGAAGAAGACTGGAAATCAAATCGCTGAGGGCATGTTGGAAGCAAGGAATTTCTCCTTGAAAAGGTGAATAATGATATCGAAATGGGCTGCCTCGGGAGGTTTGGGTCCCCATCCGTGAGGTGTCCCAAGGAATTCCTGATGTGGCATCTCAGGCCAAGGGGGGACTGGAATGACTTGGAGGGACTGCTCCCGAAGCTGAAATCTTTCTGGAGATTCTGGATATTTTCCCTGTGGGGTGGGGAGCTGGGCTGAGAATGGAATTTCCCAAGATTTGCGTGTGGCTTGCCCCTTGATCCCCTTGGCAGTGCCCAAGGCCAGGGCTGGATGGATTTGGATCCACCTGGGATATATGGGAGGTGTCCCTGGCTGAACTGGTGTGGGATTTAAGGTGTATTCCAACCCCAACCATGTCCAGTGACTCCATGCATCCCACAGGTTGAGTTTGTTCAGCACACCAAGAATTTTTCCAAGCTCCAAATTGAGAATAATCCACCTGATTGGAATGGGAAAATTATGGAATTGCTCCAACATTCTGCGTTCCTGTGGGAGAACCGGATTTGACTTGCCTCAGGTGAATTTTGGCCCAGAGGCAGCTTCTTGTGGCATTCCTGTATCCCAAGAATTCAGGTGGGACTTTGGATCTCTCCTCTGGCTCTCCCTGAGCTTAGGTGCGCTCCAGGGTGTTTTCCATCTTTTCCTTGGATGGAACTCCAGAGCGATGAGCTGGAACCCTTTGTTGAGGCACCCCCACATTCCATGAGGATGCCCATCACAGGATCAGCTTAAGGGACAGCTGAACACGGGACAACAGGAAAAAGAGGTGGGAAATATTAATCCTGGTTTATCCATGGAAAAGGCGTGTTTAAAATAATCCTGGTCTGTTTTATTTAGAAGGAATTCTCTGGGAATGGCCAGGAGCAGCTCGGGAAAACCATGGATGAAGAGACTCCAGGTGGGCTTTGATCCATCTTGAGGTTCCTCCTCCAAACCCAAATTCAAGGAACGGTTTGCTTCATACATCCCATGACTTCATCATCCCTCCCTCATCATTGCCAGATTCCAAGGGAGCTGTGGATGTCTTCCCAGCCCTTCGGGTGATGGAAGAACTGGCACATCCACGATGGGTCCATAAAATGACCTCATCCCGGGAATGTCTGCTGTGGTTCAGAGGAGTTCAATCCTTTTCCCGCTCCCTTCCTCCCTCCCCGTTCCCATTTTGTGGCTTCTTTGGTGTTTCCCGGCTCCAGCTGGGATCAAAAGCAGAAGGGGTGTTGGAAAGGATGGATATTTCAGCAGGACAAGGAAAATGGGGTTCTTTTGAAAATCTCAGTCAATCCTTTCCCCAACAATAATCAAAACCAGGGATTGTCTCGGAGCAAGGGATGCTTCCCCTGAGCATGTTGTTTGGGAAAGATCCAGGAATTCAACGTTTTGTTCATTGATGAGCTGAAGGTTGGAATAATCTGTTCCAGACTGGCTTAAAATGGCTGGGATTAGATCCAGCCCCTTTCCTTTGGGAATCTGGGGGTCCTGATGGATCAAAACCAAAAAAATCTTAAAAGAAAAGATTTCCAAGGAGGGATTGCGCCAGACCCTTTACGGCACCTTAATTTTCTGTGGCTGCCCTGGATCCCTGGGAATGTCCGAGCCAGGATGGACAGGGCTTGGACCCACCTGGGACAGTAGAATTTTCCCTGGATGGAACTGGTTGATCATGAAGGCCCCTTTCAGCCCAAACCATTCCATGATTCCATGGATTTCGTTCCATGACGATCCAACAGCCAGGAAAACTTTTTTCTCTCAGGGTGGATCCCTCTGCTCCTCCAACATCCTCATCAGGAGCAAAACCTCACCTCAACCCAAATCCTTTGGGAAGCCACAGCTCTGCAGGAATGCTGGATCGGGATCGACCCTCCATAGGTATTTTTTTTAAGGAAGAAAATTTGGGAAAATTCCCACATTTTACTGTAGATGCGAATCCCAAAGAAGAATTAAAATCCCAAACTCAAAAAAAATTGTGAATTATTTCTCCCATGTTCTGGCTGGAGTCAATTTTACTCAGGGACACCTCCAGGAGAATTAATCCCTGGATTTGCTGAGGGGCTCCGTGCATCATGGAAAAAGCACCATGGAGAGATTTATTGGGAGTGAATCCATTTCTTTTCCTGGATGCCAAATTCTCACCTTCCCTGGAGCAGCCACTGAAGTGGCTTCGCTCTCTTTAACAGTCAGAGAGTGTCTGGAGAGTGAGAAACAGGAATTCAGGCCCGGAATTTCAGCTCCTGGCAGACGAGGATCACCGGGGAAGCACTGAACATTTCTAGGAAAAATAAAAACTCCGTGGTGTTTTCAGCTCTGTTTTGGCTAAAAGGGTTTCATCCAAGCAGAGGCTGATCCCAAAAGAAAATAGAATTTATGGATGTTCCCAGACAGAGGTGGCACCTCTGTGTCCCCTGAGGGACATTGGAGGTTCATCCCTTTTTCTCCTTGGGGGTGGGTGTGGAA
The DNA here is from genome assembly GCA_002167245.1 of Sporophila hypoxantha. Taxonomy (NCBI): domain Eukaryota; kingdom Metazoa; phylum Chordata; class Aves; order Passeriformes; family Thraupidae; genus Sporophila; species Sporophila hypoxantha. Next base: position 231,234 of record NDFG01000071.1, on the reverse strand, counting down.
TCATGGAATAGGTTGGGCTGGGAACAGGACCATTAAAATCCCATCCCATTCCATGGGCAGGGACACCTCCCACTGTCCCAGGGGATCCAAACCCCAATGTCCAGCCTGGCGTTGGGCACTGCCAAGGGATCCAGGGGCAGCCACAGCAAATGTGGAATTCCAGCCCAGCCAGGAATTCCTTGCCAAGATCCAGCCCAATCTCCCCTTTCCAGTGGGAGCCATTCCGTGGCTCCTGTCCCTGCAGGCCTTGTCCCCAGTCCCTCTCCAGCTCTCCTGGAGCCCCTCAGCCCTGCCAGGGCTCTGAGCTCTGCCTGGAGCCTTCCCTTTCTCGCAGGGAACATTCCCAGCTCTCCAGCCTGGCTCCAGAGCAGAGGGGCTCCAGCCCCGGAGAAGCTCCAGGGCCTCCCCTCTGTCTTCCTCTCTCTGATCCATGACAGACATCATAAGGAATTCCAGGATTGTGGAAATCCTTGGAGAGCTGCAGCCTGGCTTAGAAACCAGATTTAGGATAGGTCCACATCACTCACATTGCTCCAAGTTGCCGCTGGGAACCCGGAATTACAAATGTGAGCTGAGGAAAAGTTTGGTTTCTGACTGCAGAGCAACATTTCCTGAGTGTCCGGAAACTGGAAAAATGCCTCAGCTTGAGAGGGGCTGGGACAAAGCCCTGCAGGGACAGGGAGCCAGGAATGGCTCCCACTGGGAAAGGGAGATTGGGCTGGGATCTTGGGCAAGGAATTCCTGGCTGGGCTGGAATTCCCACGATTTATGCTGTGGCTTGCCCCTGGATCCCTGGCAAGTGCCCAAGGCCAGGCTGGATCGAAACGGCTTGCGTGCCGAATACGTGGCGCGTGCGCTCAAAGTGTCTCCCTGCGGCCCTCCCATGCGCACAGAGGTGTGGGCACACAATGCGATGAGTGTTTCACAAACCTGCAAATCAACTGTTTCAGCAGCACCCTGCAAAAACCAAGGCAGCTGAACCTGCCAGGGATAAGTTAAGTGGGAACACTGCCAGCACGCCAGGCTCAGGGAGAAGCTGGAGCAACCCTAGACCACCTGGAATTCCATGACTTGGAGCTCTGGTGAGATCAGGATTGTTCAGACCAGGTTGGCATTCCATGGAGCCACTCCATGGATAACAACAACTCCAAAAACATGGAAAAAGATAGAACCACCCTATCATCCACAATTCATGTACATGCTCCACACACACCAGCAGTAGCGAGGCAAGAGAGAGGGGTGACCAGTACATGAAGCAAGTGCCCAAGGCAAGAGCAAAGAGTAATAATACCTGCTTTCCACAATATTTTTTCTACTCTTTGGTAATAACACATAACCCGACAAACATGTATGCAACACTACTCGTGCGGGCTGCTGTGCAGGCTGAGCGTGACATACGAGCGCATCATGCGCGCTGCTAGGACACACTCCATCAGATGCTGGGACCATCTCTCCGTCGCACTGTTTCTGCAGAGCCCAAAGCCCCAGAAACCCTGATCCCTCTCTCCGCTGCTCTGCCGATTATTTCCCACTGCATACCGCGTCGAGAGTATCGGTTGGTGAGAGCTAGCCAGGAATGGCGACCTTCCTACGGACTGGAACACAGGTCCGCGAGTGTACTCGGCACTCGGCAGAGGGGAGAAGCTCAGAGAGAATTTGGGGAATTCAGACTGCCATGGGCAACTCCACGTGCCAGCTTCCTAAACTGTGCGCAGACCACTTCGAGAACCGACTGCGCCCGCATGAACTTCCTGTTTCTAGAATTCAGAGCCCTACGTGAGGACGCGAAGATACAGAGACTATCGCCAACTGCGAGTGTCTCGCCTAAGCAGTCCATTTTGATTCATGGGACACTCGGTGCGACGCGAGAAATCAGGGTAGAGGAACGGCTCAATTCCGACTAGTCATGCACAGCTCGAGCATCCGCACTGTTGAGCGCTGCACACATTGGGCCAGAATATCACTCAGGTGCGCGATGAGACTAAATACCACAGAAAGCCAGTGCACCTTGAAGGAGTTGTGCGAGATCCGCACAGTACGCGACTCAACTGCTCGCGCAGCATGTGAGAGCAGCCTCACACACACCACGCGTCTCGAAAATGGTTTCCACTTGCGCGCACAGAGGTAAGTGTTGTACCTACTATCGCGCAAAGCTGGACTGATCGCGTCCCTCGGAGCTGTCGACTCCGCGAACGTGTGCTCGAACAGGAGGATGAGCGCTTGCTCGATCGACCACTGCGCGAGAGACAACACTCGGTATAAGTGTTTTTGGGTGCAGAAGCCTGGGAATTGCCATCCCTGGTTTTCCTTAAGGATGTTTAGGCTTGGGATTTGTCCCCTGAACAGGGGAAAGGCTTCTGCGTGCCCTCTCGTCCTCCCTGATTTGCTGCTGGATGGATTAAAGGGTCAGGAGAGGATTCACTGGAATTAGGAATCTGCTCCTAGCAGGAGGCACATTTGGGGGCCTGGAGGATGTTTGGAGCTCCTGATCGGGGATAAAAGTTTTGACTGACAGAGCTCCTTTCATTACCCACCTGATTCCAAATTCTGGAAGTGTCCAAGGCAGGTTGGACAATTGGGCTTGGAGCAGCCTGGGATAGTGGGAGGTGTCCCTAAACATGGATGGGGTGGGAATGGGATGGGATTTAAGGTCACTTCCAAACCCAATGATTCCAGGATTCTGGAGCCCCTCTGCTCCAGGAGCTGGAAGAATTTCCCCTGGAGAAGGGAAAAATCCAGGGAATCCTCAGAGGCCTGGAGGGGCTCCAGGAGAGCTGGAAGGGACTGGGGACAAGGCCTGCAGGGACAGGAGCCAGGGAATGGCTCCCACTGGGAAAGGGGAGATTGGGCTGGGAGCTTGGCAAGGAATTCCTGGCTGGGCTGGAATTCCCAGATTTGCTGTGGCTGCCCCTGCATCCCTGGCAGTGCCCAAGGCCAGGTTGGACATTGGGGCTTGGATCCACCTTGGGACAGTGGGAATGGGATGGGATTTAAGGTCCTTTCCCACCCAAACCATTCCATGATTCCAGGATCCCTCCTGATTTCTGGACATCACCGAGGAGCCCCCTGGATGCAGCATCTCCAAGAGAAAATTCCAGGGTGTTGTGCGGACCTTTCTTATCCTCCATGATGGAATGGAGGCTAAAAAACCCTGGAAGTGCTGGGTGAAGGCGGGATCACAATCCAAACCCCTCCTTCCAACCCTTTTGTGCCCCAGGATCCTGGACACGCCTCCGAAAGGAGAACGGGGCCTTCCCATTCCTTGTCCTTTTCCAACTCRTTTTCATCCCGAAGCGTTTATAGCAGGAACATTTCTTTTTATAGCCTCTTCCATCACCGGATGCGGGAGATGTTGACACATCCAATTATCCTGTGGTTTGGGTGGCCCGGGGACACGGAGACGGGAGTGGGAACGTTGGAGCAGGGAAGGAAACCACTTCCATCAAAGCGTTCCCGGGATCCTGCGGGCGGCACGTCCCGGCTGCTCCGCGGGGAATGGGAAGGGCGGGAGCTGGGCGTGTTCCGAGGTGGCCCCGTGCTCCATCCCACGTCTCCTCCTGACCTTCCCGGGGGTGCTCCGGGACTTCTGGTTGTTCCTCTGCCCTTCCTTGGTTGTTTTCCGTGTCTCTGCTCTTCCCTGTTCTGGCTGGCAACTCCGGAATTCGTGCCAAGGAAGTCTTTTTTTCGTGGCATCCTGGCGCAGCCCTGTGAGATTCCCGCTTTTATCCAAGAGTTTGTCCTGCTTTCAGGCTGGAATTGGGAATAACTCGAGGAATGGAAGATTTTCCCTCTCTCCTCCTGCCCGGGGGATTCCCTGCAGATCCCACCTCTCTGTTTGGAGCATTCCCAGTGATTCCCTTTTCCTGGTGCTTCCCAGCTGCTGGATGTGTCCTTGGCTGGGGTTTGTGGAGTCAGTGGTGGGCATGGAATTATGGAATAGTTTGAGTTGGAAAAACATCAAGGATCATCCAATTCCACGGGCAGGGACAAATTCCAGTGTTCCAGGTGAATCCAATCCCAATGTCCAGCCTGGCCTTGGACACTTCCAGGGATCCAGGGGCAGCCACAGCTTCTCTGTGCCAAGATCCACCTGGATCCATGGTGGACAGGATGCCTCCCACCTGGAATGAAGGAAGGTGACTTGAAGTGTCCAAGGCCAGGTTGGACACTGGGGCTTGGAGCAATCTGGGACAGTGGGAGGTGTCCCTAAACATGGATGGGGTGGGAATGGGATGGGATTTAAGGTCACTTCCAACCCAATGCATTCCAGGATTCTAAAGCCAGGCTGGCACAGCTGGGAATGTTCCCCTGGAGAAGGGAAAAATCCAGGGAATCCTCAGAGTGCCTGGAGGGGCTCCAGGAGAGCTGGAGAGGGACTGGGGACAAGGCCTGCAGGGACAGGAGCCAGGGAATGGCTCCACTGGGTAAAAAAGGGAGATTTGGGCTGGATCTTGCAGGAATTCCTGGCTGGGCTGGAATTCCTCAGATTTGCTGTGGCTGCCCCTGCGATCCTGGAATGTCCAGAAGGCCAGGTTGGCACTTGGGCTTGGATCCACCTGGGACAGTGGGAGGTGTGCCTGATGGAACTGGGTGGTTTTGAAGGTCCCTTTCGCTACTCAAGCAATTCCATGATTTCATTGATCCTCGGTTGGTTTTGGCAGTAGGGCTGACAACAATTTTCTTTAAAAAAAGGATAATCAGGTAATCAATCCGAACTAAATCCTGTTTCATGGGATCCAGCACATCCGTGTTTCTGTGCTCTCCTGGAGAAAGTCTCCTCCCTGTGGATTCCAATCCTGGAAGCTGGGCAGGTCGCACTGTCGGTTTCCGGAGGCTTGGATTTGGGACAGTCTAAGGCCGCCGAGGGGGGATGAGAAACACACATCCAGGAAAACCTGGAAAGAGAGGGCCAAGATGGCTCCAAATTGGAATAAATCCCAGAATCCTCTTTTCCCAAATTTTCCTTCTCGCTCTTGCTGCCCCAGCGCTGACTGGAAACAGAAAGTTTCCAACTTCCCCAAAAAAAATTAATGGATTTGCTGACAGGCACCAGCCTGGAGCGTGACTGAACCTATCCGGAGGATTTGTGGTGAGCTCTCAGGGCCAGGGAATTTTTTTTCCCACAGCAAACCACAAACCGATTTCCCAGTGCCAGCTTGTGATCCATCCCTGAGGAATGGGAGCAAGGAGAGATTTACTCCTCCCAACCGGAGAAATCGTGGAAACAAAAGAGAGGGAATTTGTGGTCTTCCTTCGAGTTTTTGAGGACACGGAGCTTCCGGTGAAAATGGATGTTGTGGCGATATTTGGGATTTATGACAAATTTAAACCTTGAATGAAGTTTATCCGAGGCGGATTGGTGGTGGCACAGGCCTTTTCAAAGGCACACCTTGGATTTGGATTTCGTATCTCCGGAACGAAAAACGTCCCAAATCCATGGACAGATATCATTTAAAGCATAAAGAAATCATGTTTGCAGACCTGATGATATCCAGATGTGGCTGCAGCTTCCAGCAATTCCAAGCTGAAATAATCAGGGGGAAAACAGGAATTAAGATCCCATAGATGAGGTTTTCTCTGGGAACCGGCGGTTGTGCCAGAAAAATCACAGGGTTCCGCTGTGGCAGAGATCCCATGATGTCTTGGAAGAGAACCCAGCGCTTCATGTCCCTGGATGCTCCGGGGTCTCCCAGAAAAAGGGAAGCTTTTTGGGAAATAATTGCTGCTTCCAAGAGGGAAATGAGAACAGGCTTGCTCCAAGGAAAAGCAGGAGGAAAAAGAGAGCTGGGAAGTGGAGTTTTCCAAAAAGGGGCGATGGCTGAAGTTCCATGGTGGAACTCCATTCCAAGCATCCATATATTTCCTGGGAATAATTCCCTCGGGAAAGGCTGAGGAGCGGCACAACCACAACATGGAGTGGAGTGGGAAAGGTTTTTCCTTTAATTATCCCGGGATTTGTCAAAGGTTGCCTCTCACAGGGATTTCCTGCTCTCTKCGGAGTTTTAAACCCTCGGAGTTTGTTGTTCTTCTGTTTTTCCATTGGCAGCACTGCATCCATGAATCCCAAATATTTTGTGGGTGTAGTTCCATTTCCATGAAATTCTGCACAAAAATTGTCCAAACCCCTCTCCCCACCGTGAATTTGCCATTCCAACTTTTCTTTTATTTTTAGGATTGTCCACAGGCTCATTTGCACTTTTTTTTAGTTTTGTAGGATTTTTTTCACTCTTAGGAATTCCTTAAATATTTAATTTTCTGGGATGGAAAACATTCCTATCTTTTTAAAATCAAATCGCCAAGATTGTCCAAATCCAAATATTCCCACCTTGCTATCCACAAGGAATATTCTGCTATTCCAAACGGAGTTTTTTGGCATTTCCATTTCCACTTTTGGCAATTCCAGCTTTTCACCTCTGGCTTCCAACTGGGAATTAAAACAAAAGGAAAAATTCTGGCATTTTCTTTGGGAAAGAAATGTGATTTTCCAAGAATTTTTGGGAATATTTTGGGTCAGAATTATTAAAAACAAGTGTTCAGGCATAAAATGGTGGGAAAGGAACGGATTCCAATATGGATTTCCCGGGATTTTATTTTTCTCCCTCTGGTTCTTTTTAAGGATCTACCTCACCTTCCCAACATTCCTTCTTTGTTCCAAGGGCTGGAATTTTGATGGAGATGCTCTGATGGATCTGATCCTGATTATTCTTCAGTTAACTGGGAAAAAGCTGCTCTGATCCCAAAAATGGAAAAGGATTTGMGTGGAAAACCAGCCTGGAATTTGATTTCTTGGCAAAACACAGCAGCAAATTCCATAGCTGCATTTTTTTTTGGGATCATGAAATAGCCCGAGTTGGAATGGATCCACAAGGATCATTGATCCAGTTGCCAAAAATTCCAGGCAAAGTTTGGATTCGTTTGCAGGTAAAAAAAGAAAAAAGGAAAAGAGGGACTAATTCACTGAAAATATCCTGGAAAAATGCATGGCTGGGAGCTCTGGAATTGCATTTCCAGCRCTCTGGAATTGCATTTCCAGCCCTTGGAATGATCCATCCCAGAGGATGCCAGAGGGCCTGTTAATATCCCTTTAATTCCCCCCAGAAAAAGCTCTCCCAAAAAAACCCGGTGTTTATTTGACAACACCAACACTGGGAAATGTCAGAGCGGTCAGGGCCGGAAAATCCATGGATGGAAACAAACAATGGATTTAATTTGGGATGTCAACACCCGGGTCGGATCCGACTGTTTTTTTTCTGGGAATTAAACATTTGGGGTTTTTTGGGATTAGTTGGACTGGAGCTGAACCCGGGCTGGATCCAGCTCCAAGAGGGATGGAATTCTGTCCATCTTTGGAGTTCTTAGGGATTTAAAGTTCTCTTATCCTATGGGAATGGCTTCCAGAGTGAGTTCTCATCCAATGGGAAATGGGGATAACAGATTCCTTGTTTTCCTCAGGAATATCCACTCCAGGTGCAGGAGGACACAGACTACTGGAATTCTGTCTCGTGTTCCTGTGGGAAATATTCCCATCTGCCTATGGATATTATGGAAGATTATGGAAAAAGGTTTGGGGNCTCTGGAATTGCATTTCCAGCCCTTGGAATGATCCATCCCAGAGGATGCCAGAGGGCCTGTTAATATCCCTTTAATTCCCCCCAGAAAAAGCTCTCCCAAAAAAACCCGGTGTTTATTTGACAACACCAACACTGGGAAATGTCAGAGCGGTCAGGGCCGGAAAATCCATGGATGGAAACAAACAATGGATTTAATTTGGGATGTCAACACCCGGGTCGGATCCGACTGTTTTTTTTCTGGGAATTAAACATTTGGGGTTTTTTGGGATTAGTTGGACTGGAGCTGAACCCGGGCTGGATCCAGCTCCAAGAGGGATGGAATTCTGTCCATCTTTGGAGTTCTTAGGGATTTAAAGTTCTCTTATCCTATGGGAATGGCTTCCAGAGTGAGTTCTCATCCAATGGGAAATGGGGATAACAGATTCCTTGTTTTCCTCAGGAATATCCACTCCAGGTGCAGGAGGACACAGACTACTGGAATTCTGTCTCGTGTTCCTGTGGGAAATATTCCCATCTGCCTATGGATATTATGGAAGATTATGGAAAAAGGTTTGGGGGTTTTTCCTTCTTTTTTTTTTTTTGGATGGCTGTAATTTTCCAAAGGAAAAATTCCATGTTGCCCATGGATAAAATAAAATAAAACAAAACAGAATAAAATAAAATAAAATTTTAAAATAAAATACAATAAAAAAGGAAATAAAAACCAAAATAAAATAAAATAAAATTTTAAAAGTATAATGAAAAATAAAGTACAAAAAATTACAGAATAAAATAAAAATTAAAAATAAAATATAAAAGATGTAAAATTAAAAGAAATAAAATAGAATAAAATATAAAATAAAATAAAGTAAAATATAAAATAAAACCAAATGAAAACAAAATGAAATAAGATAAAAAAATAAATTGAAATAAAATTTAAATATATTTTTAAAATTAAAAAATAAATTAAATTAAAATAAATAAAATATACAAAAATTTCCCAGTTTATAAATCAGCTTCAATCAACTTCCAAACCCTGGCAAAATGGTTTAACCATGTTTTTCCAAACAATTCTGCCACATTTAATGGATCTTTTTCCTTTTTTTTTTTTGCCAGGAAAAAGAAGTGGAGATGTTCATGAGCAGCTCCTGAGCTCCAAGGCCATGTAAACATTCCCTATAATCTGGAAATTAAGGAAATTCCGTCAGCAGGCAGGAAAACTGGGATATGGGAAGGGAAGATGAGGCACAATCCCAAGAACCCAAAGGATTTTGGGACAGGGATAGAACAGGACAAGGAATTCTCAACCTGCTGCCAATGGAGAGGAGCAGGAAGCAAAGGACAAATCCCAGGAACTGCCAATTCCTCCTGGATTTTCCACGCTGGAGAGATCCAAACAAAACCCCAGTTCCTAAGCTAATGGGGCTCTTTCCCATGATTCCAGAGGGAAAGGAGAAAGGAAAACCTCGGTTCTCTTCCGGATGTCAGAGCCGGGCTGGAGGAGCCAAAATGAATGGATTGGGAAAACAGTGGGATCGTTGTTCCCGTGATCCCGCTGTTTTCCCATGGATGGTTTGGAGGGGAAGGTGCCATTAATGACATCACCCGTTAAAGGGATTTGGGATGTCACCTCCTGCATCACCCCCCATCCCAGGTCATGGAAAAATCTTGGATTGCCAGGAAAATGCCCCGAGTTGGAGAAGAAGAGAAGAATCAGGCAGAATTCCTGTTTTGCTTGAAAAGGGGGAAAAACAGAGCWGGAGTTGCTGGAGAYTTCCATGTCCCAYAATCTCCTGGAATTTCCTCAAGAAATACAATCCCAGCTTGGATTTTGAAGGTAAAATTCCTGTCTGGAATTAAATGAATTTATCCCCATTTTGGTCCAACCGGGACCAAAATTCCTTCTCCATCTGTGGGTCCCCAAGTCTGTAAAAGCAACAAGAAGTGAATTATTTCCAGCGCTTTTGTTGGAATCTGGGATGAAGAAAAGTCCCTTTGGAAGAAGAATTGACTCAGAAGACTCTTCCAGGAAAAAGGCAATCCCGGTGGGATTGATAAACGTCCYGAATGTCCATCAGGAATGTGATGTCAGTGACAAAATCCTGATAAGTGGGAATTTTGGAGAGGCGACTTAAGAGAGTGGGAAAGGGGCCCAAAACCACAGAGCACCGGGGTCTGCTCGGGAACGGCTCCGGAATGGGATGTTCTGGGCAGGATCCGAGGGAAATGTGGACAAATTCCATAAAACGGAGAGATTAGAAAAGGGGATTTCACATCAAAGGCCTGGATGGGGCAGGGACGGAAAACACCGGAATGTCCTGGGATTGCTGTGGGGATCGAGCCTTTCCGAGCAGAAAGGCTGCAAATCCCAAAAAACAAATGGAAATTTGGGGTGGGAAATACAGATGGAGCGGCCGGGAGAGGCTCAGTGGGCAGAGCAGGAGAGAGAAAAGTCACGGAACAAAGTCACGGAGATTCCCAGAGAAGCTGTGGCTGTCCCTGGATCGCTGGGAGTGTCCAAGGACAGGTTGGATCCACTGGGGATAGTGGGAGGTGTCCCTGCCCATGGAATGGGGTTGGATGGGACAGGATTTAGGGTCCCTTCCCACTAAAACCATTCCAAGATTCCTTGGAATCTGCTGGGATAAAAACACTGCCCAGTGTGACCCTTTTGTTTCTTCAAAGTCCAATCCACTCTCCAAATCTGATCCCACTCTCGCCGAATCCAATCCTGCTCTCCCCAAATCCAATCCTACTCTCCAGAATCCTATCCCACCACCAAAATCCAATCCCACTCCCCAAAATCCCAGTCCTCACCTTCCAAAATCCAATCTCACCCTCCAAAATCCCCAGTCTCACCCTCCAAAATCCCAATCCCGCTCTCCGAAATCCTCCCACTCTCCAAAATCCAATGCCACTTTCCAAATCCTATTACTCTCCAAAAATCCTGTCCCCCTCTCCAAAATCCATCCATTTTCCAGTCAATCCCACTCTCCAAATCCAATGCCACTTTCCAAAATCCCAATCCCACTCTCCATAGTCCAATCCTGCCCTCTGGAATTTTCCCCCCACTCCTGACCACTTTCCCCCTTTCCATTTTTTTTCCCCTTCCGTGGATTTTTTCCCCAGATTTAATTCCCTCCCGGGTGTTTTCCAGCCGTGTTTATCCAGGAGGAAAGCTTCCGCCCCTTCCCTGCCCTGCAACACAAATGAATCGGAGGCTTTGTTCCCGGAAGGCACTCCAGGGAGCAGCAGGACATTATTTTGGGAATGTTTGTCCGTCGGATCAAGCAGGTCCAGCAAACACCCACAGGCTGGAAACCCATCCCGATTTTTGGGAGGTTTTTTTGGGGTTTTTGCTTTTTTTATCCCTGCTGGAAACAAATCTGGTTGTTTATTAATCCCGGATTTCGCAGGGATGGCAGTGTTGCATCCCAGAAAATTGTGGGAAGAGGTTGGATGGTGGGGTGGAAGTGAGACCTTGGCTCCAGGGGTGTTTAAGTAGCTCAGCTCCTCCAAGCTCCTTGTTCTCCATGGACAAAGTCAATTTTTGGAATGATGGTGCCAGTGGGATATTTATTCCAGATATTCCCGGCCCACCCGAGTTCAACTTTCTCCTCATCCTTCCAAATCCAGAAAAAACAAGGGAATTTTTTCTGGATAGAAGAAAATCTGGAGAGAAATACTAAGAAATTTATTTGGTTATTATCCTCTCAGATTTTCTCCTCTTTTCCCATTAATTTTCATCTTTCCATTGGCTGTAAAATATGATGAAATTGGAGATTCATGGAATGGTTTTGGTTGGGAAAATTCCATCGGGTTTCCATGGGCAGGGACACTTCCCACTATCACCAGATTGCTCCAAACCAGTTCTGATGGAAAACCCAGACCTGGGAACACCGGAATCCCTGTCCAGGCTTCTTGGTGCTGATCCATCGGGATCCAACCTGCAATCCATTGGGATTTTCCCTCACGGGAGGATTTAGATTCCTTGTTTTCAGCTGGTGCAGATGAATCTGATTTTTGGGATTTGGGAAAATGGTCTGTTCCTGGAGTTACACGGATGGGAAGGGAAGGGAAGGGAAGGGAAGGGAAGGGAAGGGAAGGGAAGGGAAGGGAAGGGAAGGGAAGGGAAGGGAAGGGAAAGGGAGGGAAGGGAAGGGAAAGGAAGGGAAGGGAAAGGGAAGGGAAGGGAAGGGAAGGGAAGGGAAGGGAAGGGAAGGGAGGGAAGGGAAGGGAAGGGAAGGGAAGGGAAGGGAAGGGAAGGGAAGGGAAGGGAAAAAGGGAAGAAGGGACACCTTCCACTATTCCAGGTGGATCCAAGCCCCAATGTCCACCTGGCCTTGGGCACTGCCAGGGATGCAGGGGCAGCCACAGCAAATCTGGAATTTCCAGCCCAGCCAGGAATTCCTTGCCAAGATCCCAGCCCAATCTCCCCTTTCCCAGTGGGAGCCATTCCCTGGCTCCTGTCGCCTGCAGGCCCTTGTCCCCAGTCCTCTCCACAATTTCTTGTCCCCTTTCTCCTGGATATCCAGAAAAATGGCCCGGAAAAGATTCCCAGCCTATTCCATAAGGGGGCTTCCCACCAGATCCAGATCCAGGTTCTGATCCAGATTCAGATCTTGATCCCAGTCCAGATCCATGCTCGCTCCTATTATTATTACAGAGCAGAAATCCCAAATTTCTGGGGAAAAGGGACAATTTGGTGGGATTGGACTTCGTAAACAGCTGGAAAAAATAGGAAGATGAAACTCTTCCATTGTATTCCTTCCTGGTTTGGAGCCCAAAGCAAGAACCTGGGTGGTGTTTGTTTAACCTCCCGAATCCGAAGGTTTTTCATTCCCCATGAATCAGCTTCCAGCTGCTCCAGAAATTCCAGGGAGGAAGAGGCTTCATCCGTGGGTGGGTTTTTTTTGGGATGAGTTTTCTTTATTTTGTTGTTTTTTCTTTTCCAGGGTTTTGGCCCATGGGTTGTCCGGGATGTCCCAAAATGGAAAGAGTTGAAGGTGGAATGAAACGTGGAGTTGGGAAAATTTTTATCTCCGACTTTTCCAAACCTTGGAATGAGGTTCAGGATTGGTTCACTCCAATGTTATCTTCAGTGGCTTCTTTCAGCTTGGAATATTTGGGATTTTGGATAAAACCCTTAAGTTATTCCCAACACAGAAGGGCTTTGGACCTGGATTGTGAGGAATTGGGGATTGTGTTTTCCACCTGGAATTTTTCCCAGTCTTGGAAGCTGCTCTTAAATCTCCGATAAAAGGGGAGATGGTCAAACCACCAAAACTCGTGAATTCCTTAAATAAAACCTGGAAAAAAGGAGTTAAAAGATGAAGGAAATCCCTTTTTTCTGCAGGTGGGGGAGACCACCAAGAGTCCCAAAGTGGGGAAAATTTTATGTTTTGGAGATGGTTTAATGGAATCTTTAGGAGGAATTGCTACCGAGTGGAAAAATCCATTGGCCATGGAGTGATTTCCCTTATGCCAATTCCGATGAGTCTCCCGAGTCAGGAGGCAATCGGACAAAAAGGGTCCAAAAATGGCCGTGTCCTGCCAAGGATTTCTTAGGAATGGCGTTAAATCCTTAATGGGAGCTCTCTTCCCGGAAAAGCGAAACTGCAGCTCTCCGTGGAAAGGTCAGCAGTGGATTCCAAAGGAATTTCAAACAAAATGTCGGATCTGAAATCTTTCGGCTTTAGCAATGAAAAAAAGCAGGAAAAAGATTTTAAAAAAAAGGGATTGGTTTCATCAAGATCCCCCAGTTTGTCATGGAGGATCCCTGGAGAATCCAAGGAACAGGGGGAGTTTTGGGAACATGGGGAATTGTGGCTCCTGAGGGAATGGGAAATGAGTTATCCTGACATTTTTTTGGGAAAGTTGGATCCATCCGTCATTCCCAGCTCCTTGGAGAAGGAGCAGTTTAGTGGGCAGGGAATCAAGGAATGGTTTGGGATAAAAGAGACTGGAAAGTCCCATTCCAACCCCTGCCAGATCCAGGGGAGCCGGGAGGTTTTTTCAAGAATCTGGAGGGACAGAGATGAATCCACTCTTGGGTCATCCCGATCTCCCAGGATTCCTGGGAAATCCAGCCCCAGAGCCATGGGAGAACAGGATCCACAACTCCAAGAGGAGTTGGTCCATGTCCATCCGTGCCTCAGTTTCCTTCTCTTTCTGGAGAAGTCCTCCACTCTTTCCTTTGGAATGGGACACGGCCCTGCTTGGAAAAGTGGGATAAACTGGGATTCACTCAGGAATTTTTCCCAAATCTTCTTTGGATTCCCACAGGAATTAAGAACCATCAAGGAATCCACAGGACCACCGATCCCTTCACTGATGGGTGACAAAAAATTCCTTGGAGAGCCATGGCTGGTGGATGTCCTGGATTCCGCAGCGCAGTTATTCCTGAAAAACATCGGATGGTTGGTGGTGATGGAAAAATGGATCCACCGGGGAGTCCTGGCCAGGAGGTCACGGACAGGAGGCAGCCAAGGGGCTCCTCTTGGGATCAGTGGATTTAAATGGAAAGGAGGTAGGGGATAGATGGGAATTTGGGAAGGAATTCCTGGCTGGGAGGGTGGGGATGGAATTCCCAGAGAAGTTATGGCTGCCCCTGGATCCCTGGCAGTGTCCAAGGCCAGGTTGGATGGGGTTTGGAAAAACCTGGGATAGGGAAAGATGTCCCTGCCCATGGATGGGGTGGGATGGGATGGGATTTAAGGTCCTTTCCAAACCAAACCATTGCAGGATTCTGCCCTGGAGCCAGGCTGGGATAGCTGGGAATGTTCCCTGGAGAAGGGAAAATTCCAGGGAATCCTCAGAGTCCCTGGAGGGGCTCCCAGGAGAGCTGGAGAGGGACTGGGGACAAGGCCTGCAGGGACAGGAAGCCAGGGAATGGGCTCCACTGGGAAAGGGGGAGATTGGGCTGGGATCTTGGCAAGGAATTCCTGGCTGGGCTGGAATTCCCAGATTTGCTGTGGCTGCCCCTGGATCCCTGGCAGTGCCCAAGGCCAGGTTGGACACTGGGGTTGGATCCACCTGGGACAGTGGGAGGTGTCCCTGCCCATGGATTGGGGTGGGAACGGGATGATCTTGAGGTTCCTTCCAACCCAAACCATTCCATGATTATTAAAAAGCTGGAAAAGTCCCAGGAGAAGCAGGCAATCCACCGGGATGTTTTGGATGGATCGGAGGTGCTTTTCCCAGCCGGACACACTTGAGATCCTTCATTTTAGAGGAAAATTCTGGGAGAAGTTCAGGCCCCACCGGATCATCTCAGGCCAGTGGTAGCTGAACAAATAATTCCCTTTTCTCACAGCAAAATTGGAATTTTCCCTTCTATTTTCCAGATTTTCAACACCTGGACCCACAACCTCAAGCGCCTGAAATTCAAAAATCCTTACAAACGCAGATAATTTCAAATGCTTGGATCAAACAACTCCCTGTTTTTAAGGATTTCTTTTCCAGCATTTATAAAATCTATTCTTTTTCTCGCCGTTGTGCCCAAACCACAATCCCAGACACTCCAACTCCATCCAGAAAAAAAAAATTCCGTGTCTTCCTACAGCCCTTTGATTCCTCGGAAGCATCTGGCCTGCAGGAAAACGGACAGGCTGCAAAATTCCCTTGGAGTGCCGGAGCATTTTATGGATTATCCGGACAATGGGAACCAGGAGGTTTTCGACACCTCGTAAATCCCGAATCCCGCGGGCCGCCTCGCGCTGACACGTTCGGAGCTGGAAAAGGGGGAATTTCAAAATCACGGGTTGATGGCACGAACACAGCCATGGGAATTCATCAGCCCGAGTCCTGGGATGATCCCGCGGCGTGGGCAGCAGGAGAGGCGGGAATTCTGTCCGTCTGTCTCATGGAGCTGCATGAATCCTGATATTTCCCTGGATCAGGGATGGGCACAGATCCTGCAATTCCCTGGATCAGGGATGGGCACGGATCCTGATATTCCCTGGATCAGGGATGGGCACGGAATCCTGATATTCCATGGATCAGGGATGGGCACGGATCCTGTCATTCCCTGGATCAGGGATGGACATGGATCCTGATATTCCATGGATCAGGGGATGGGCAGCAGATCCTGCATTCCATGGATCAGGGATGGGCAACAGATCCTGCAATTCCCTGTGATTCAGAGGGATGGGCACAGATCCTGCTATTCCCTGGATCAGGGATGGGCAGGATCCTGCAATTCCTGGATCAGGGATGGGCATGGATCCTGATATCCCTGGATCAGGGATGGGCATGGATCCTGCAATTCCCTGGATCAGGGATGGGCACGGATCCTGCAATTCCTGGAATCAGGGATGGGCATGGATCCTGCTATTCCCTGGACCAGGGATGGCACAGATCCTGCAATTCCATGGATCAGGGATGGGCAACGGATCCTGCTATTCCCCTGGATCAGGGATGGCATGGATCCCATTTCCCAGGAATCTGCCCAGATCCCCTCTTCTCCCATGGATCCCACACCTGCCCACCCCCTGTTCCACACAATCCCGGGATTTTCCCAGCCTGTTCCCAGATGAGCCAATTAAACAGAAAACTCCATTTTTCTCCCGCTCATTTTCCCGCCCTGACACCCGGCCTGGCAAAGGATGGGATTTTTCCCTCCACTTCCCACCCTCCCCTTTCCCAAGGCCTTTCCAGACGCCTCGTCCCGCTCATCCTGGGCGATCCCGAGGGCTCCCCGTGCGTTTGCCTGTTCCCCATTAAATCCCATCCCCGGCTTCCTCTCATTAGGGAATGAGGGCTGGAATGACTTAAATCCATGGAGCAGTTCAATCCCACATCCCTGGCTGCAGGATCCACGGGAAAAAGCGGGAATTTTTCCCGCCCGGATACCCCCGACCCTCCTGGATTTCAGACCTCACATTCCAAGGATGCGGCTAAAACTGGGAGCAACCCTGAATCCCTGTATTCATACTTGTCAAAAAGCCTTGGATTGGGTTGGTGATTCCATGTGGGAATGTGGTGATCCTAACCGGATATTCCAGAGGTCCATGGCATCAGCCATGGCCGGGAATGTGAGGAATTAGAGCAGAGCCCATGGGAACACCGGATCCCTGGAAAGCGTGTTAACACCTCGGCTCTGCCTGTCCCACATGGAAAACCGAGGGAAGTGGGAGCTCTGCCGAGGTAAAAGAGCTGCTGCTCCCGAGCAGGAGGCTCCAGGGATCAGGAATGGTGTCCATGACGTCATCTGGGGTCATGGAATGGGGTGGGATAGAAGGCACCTGAAGGATCATCCCATTCCCACCCCATCCATGGCAAGGGACACCTCCACTGTCCCAGGTGGATCCAAGTCCATCCAGCCTGGCCTTGGGCACTGCCAGGGATCCAGGGGCAAGCCACAGCAAATCTGGAATTCCAAGCCCAGCCAGGAATTCCTTGCCAAGATCCCAGCCCAATCTCCCCCTTTCCAAGTTAAATAAATGTAAGGTCTCATCCCACCCAAAGCATTCCATGACTCCATCCTGTAATTTTTCCCTCATTTCTAAAGGATTTTGGCCCTTCCGGACCCTGGATTTCTGTCGCTCCCGTGAAATCATCCCCATCCACTCCAGCCTCGGCACCACTCTCATTCCCTAGGAAGAATCTTCACTCCAGGTTTTATGGGGCATTGGGATAACAAATCAGGGAATGAGACCTTAATCAGGGAAGGACCTTAAAGGTTCTCCTTGGTTTCTCCCAGGAAATGTTTTCAAGGATACTCCATGGATAAACACATTTACCGGAGTCCTTAATCCAAATTATCCACACCGGGGCATGATTGGGATGGGGAATTTTGATTTTTAATCTCGATATAAATCCTGGGCACTTCCAAATCTTTGCAGGTTCTCCCCAGTCAGGGAACTCTGAAAACTTTTTTAGGAATAAACCCCATCGGTCTCGGTGGCTGCTTCACTCCCATGGAATTGGAATTCCTGATTTGCTGGGTGGTTTTTCTAGGAAAAATTCTGGGGCTGGGGGGTTGAAGGGCCGGATCCATTCGGGAATAACAACCATAAAATTCCCTCCTTGGGAGGGATCCTGGTGGTGGGGATCTCCATTTTCCCAGGATCCGGAGCTCGCGGGGCTGTGAGTCAGCTGCGGGCCAGAATTCCCACATAAAACGCTTGAAATGTTTTTGAGGAGAGCCATAATCCTTGGGAAAATGATGGCCTTGGACACTTCCCACCCTGTAACGGGATGAAAGCTCTCAGCACCAAGCCTGTGGCGGCTTCCTGGGAATAAATCATCCCAACCCCTCCTTCCAGGATTCCGGGATCAGCCCTGAGACATAAATTAGGAGCAAGTGGGAAAAGCTCCGCTCCGAATGCCGGCACAGGCTTCGGATGTGGAAATACCCTGGAGAGAGTTGGAATTTTCAATGGATCCTCCTCCTCGCCTGCTCCGGATTTAAACAGGAGCTGCTCCTGCACCGAAACATTCCCAGGTTCCTCTGGAGGGGATTTTGTCCCACTCAGCCCCTGGGGGTGTTCCCAGATCCATAAATCTCCCAAATGTCTGGGAAATGTTCAGCCCATTCCCTGTGCAGGGGAGGCGGGAAAAACACTTCCAGCCCTTCCTTATTCGCCCTTTTTCCACTCTTTTTCCTTCTTTTTTCCTTCCTTTTTTCTTTCTTTTTCCTTTTTCTTCCCCCCTTTTTTTTTTTCCTTTCTTTTCCCTTTTTTTCTCCCTTTTTCCTCCTTTTTCCTCTCTGGAATGTTAGGGAAGGTGCTTGGAGTGACTGGCACTGCCTGCTTGGAAATGTGGGGAAGAAAAATATTGAAAAATTCCAAAGTATTGCTCTTTTATTATTTATTATTTATTATTTATTATTTATTATTTATTATTTATTATTTATTATTTATTATTTATTATTTATTATTTAATATTTAATATTTAATATTTAATATTTATATTTATTATTTATCTTAATATTATTTAATAATTATCACAATTATAGTTAATATTAATTTAATATATAATTATATCGATTGATCTATTTATTAACATATTATTAAATAATAACAAACAATAATTAGAACAGAATCACTGGTTTGGGTGGGAAAGCTCATCCCATTCCAACCCGGAACAGCTCCCACTATCCCAGGTGGATCCAACTTTCCTTGGACACTTCCAGGGATCCAGGAGCAGCCCAGCAAATCTGGGAAATTACAGCCCAGCCCCTCCCCCACCTCTCCCAGCCAGGAATTCCTTCCCAAATTCCCCCCGTCCCAAATTCCCACCCATCCCTGCTCTCCATCTTCTCAGGGAATATTCCAATCCCCTTTTGCATTCCTGACTTTGCAATCCATCTCGAATATCTAAAAAGCCAGGAAAAAACAATTCCCAAAATTCAGCCAATGCTGAGTGAGTCTGAATTTTGGGCTCCTTAGGCTCTGCGAGCTTCCTAAAAAATGGAAAATTTTAATCTCTTTCCTGTGAACATTCCACAGTTCCCTTTGCTCTTCCCAGAATTAAGAAACTCCTCATCCCTCCCTTTTCCTGGAATATTATCCGTGGCCCTGGAATATTCCACTCCAGCCTCCCGGAACGTTATTAACAACCCCAGCAATGGAGAGAGCCGTAAATCCCGGCATCCCCCGGAATTTTTACGGCGCTCCTAAGGGTTGGGTATCGTCAGGCGCCACAAATCATCGAGGATAAATCGGATTTCTGGGATGGCATTTCATCAAAATATTTTACGGCTCTGCCAACTTCCGAGCTTGGATTTACGGCAGCGGCGGCTCCGCATGGAAATTCAGGGAAAAAAGGGAAAATAACTCCGAGGCAGCTCCGAGCGGGAGACTTTAAAGAATTCTTGGTTTTCTTTCCCAAACTTTCTTGAAAAGGTGAGATTTTGGGGATCTGAGTGGGGTTGGTCAGTGTCCTTTACCGGGGAGAAATTGTGGATTCTCCATCCTGGAATTGTCGCATGGATAGGTTGGAGCAAGCCTGGGACAGTGGGAGGTGTCCCTAAACATGGATGGGGTGGGAATGGATGGGATTTAATGTCACTTCCAACCCAAAAAAGTCCCGGATTCTGGAGCCTCTGCCCTGGGAGAGCTGGGAATGTTCCCCTGGAGAAGGGAAAAATCCAGGGAATCCTCAGAGTCCCTGAAGGGGCTCCAGGAGAGCTGGAGAGGGACTGGGGACAAGGGCCTGCAGGGACAGGAGCCAGGGAAATGGCTCCCACTGGAAAGGGGCGATTGGGCTGGGATCTTGGCAAGGAAATCCTGGCTTGGGCTGAGATTCCCAAGATTTGCCTGGGGCTGCCCCTGGATCCCTGGGACAATTTGGATCCACCTGGGACATGGGAGGTGTCGCCTGCCCATGGACATGGGAATGGGATTTAATCTCCCTTCCCACCCAAATCATTCATAATTCCAGGAATTCATTTACAAGAACCAATTACAAAAGCTGGAAAGCCCAAATTCTCCTGAAATCTGAAACCAAATTCTTTCAGAAATAAGGGAGAGATTTCCTGATTTTTTTCTGATTTCCTTCCCTTTTGTGTGTCCCTGGATCCTGGAGCACTCGAACTCATGAGTTCCTCATCCCCAGGAAAGATATTCAGGGAATCCCCAAGGCTCTGTTCCCACTGATTCCCCACTCATCCCCCCTTTTCCTGCTCTATTTCAACCTTCCCCTGGTGTTTGTGCCTGGAATGCACAAGACGCGCAGTCCTCTTGTTCTCACCTTTCCAGCCCCCAATGCACTTTTTATTCCCACAGAAAACCACAATTTGGGGAATTTTTTTTTGGGATGGCTTTTCCCTTCCTCATCCCATCCCGTCAAACCTCGGTTTGGCCCTTTCCCAGGGGTATCCCTCTGCTCCAGCACTGCCACGGGGATAAAATCCAATCCTGCGTGAAAAAGCGGGATGGAATCCCGCAACAAGGAAACTCAACCTGTGCCTGTTGACGCCTTGGCTGTGTGATTGTATTCCAGAGAGAATTCAGAGGCCAAATTCCAGAGGCAAATTCCAGGGGGACCGTACAGGACCTTGAGACCCATGATGGAGAGCAATTCCAGCATCCAGCACCGCTCTGGAATTCCAGCATTTCATGGAAGAGACTAGGGACAGGAGCGGAAGGAGAGGCAGAGCCTGGGAGAAATTCCAGGATTTTCCAGGCCTTGAGGGTGAGGATGATGGCTAACCAAGCTGGAATTGTCGAGATTTAATTAAAGCAAAACCAGAGTTCCTGGGCTAAGCCAGACTTTAGTCACTGAGTGGAGAAGGTTTAATTCTGCCCTTTCCCTGTTTTTCCCCTGTTTTTTCCACAACTTCCCACTTTTCCAAGGAGCCAGGAATCCGTTGGGGCTAATTACCCTTGTAATTCCCGTTAATCTATCATATCCAACGCATTCCTGGGAATTCCTTCCGGGATTCCCTGCAGGGGTAAAATCCCTGGAATGGGAAAAAAAACACCTTGGAAAGTGGCACTCCCCAGGAACAGGCGGGGATTGAGGATCCCAGAGGAATTTTTCCAAACCTTAAAAATCCTGGGATTTGGGGATTCCTCTTCCTTCAATGCAGCTGGAGGTTGGACACAGCTGGAGAGGCGGAAATTATTAAAAACGGGGGTTTTTGTAATTTTAAAATTGGGTTTATCAAAACTTAAAACGGCACTTGTTGTCATTTAAAATCAGGTTTTATTCCTGATAAAAAACTGGTTTGATAATTAAAACTGGAATTTATATATATTTAAAAACCAGGTTTATATCACTAAAACCAGGATTTAGCGTTAAAATAGAACCCTGTTCATCCCTTAAAAACCAGGTTTATGGTTATAAAATATCTTGTTTTGTCAATTATCACAACAAGGGTTAATCAATTATTGAAAATCAGATTTTTATCATTTAAAACCAAGGTTTAATTCCCTTAAAAACCCAGGTTTATTGTTAAGAAAACCAAGGTTTTTATTGGCTTACAAACCCGGTTTATCATCAATAAAAAAAAAAGCAGATTTTATAACATCAAAAACCAGGTTTAATTAATCCAACTAAAAAAAAACCTGGGGTTTTAGCATTAAAACCGAGGTTTATCTTCAATTAAATCCAGGGCTTAACAATTAAAAACAGGTTTATCCTTATAAAAACCAGGGTTTGGGTCATTATTAAAACCAGACTTTATCATTAGCCTGGGTTTAATTCGTGACAAAAACCCAGGTGTGATCCTAAAATCAGGTTTTTCATGATAAAAACTGCGTTTATCATTAAAATCCAGGTTTCATTATTTAACAAACAATGAGGGGAAGAACCCAAGAAAGGAGGAGAAGGAAAACATGGAAATGGCAGGAGGGAAAAACCATGTAAAGGAGGAGGGACAACCATTGGAAAAGAAGAAAAAGACCATGGAAAAGGAGATGGGAAAAACCATGGAAGAGGAAAAGGGAAAAAGGAGGAGGGAAAGGAAGAGGGAAATCCATGAAAAGAGGAGGGAAAACCATGAAAGAGAGGAGGGAAAACCATGGAAAGGAGATGTGGAAAACCATGGAAGGAAGGGGAAAATGAGGCGGGAAAACCATGGAAAAGAGAAAGGGAAAAGGAGGAGGGGAAACCATGAAAAGGAAAGAGGGAAAACCATGGAAATAAAGTAAGAGGGAAAACCATGGAAAAGAAGAAGGAAAAACAATGGAAAGGAGGAAAATGCATGGAGAAAGGAGATGGGAAAGACCTTGGAAAGGAAAAAGGAGAAAGGAGGAGGGAAAACATGGAAAGGAAGAGGGAAATACATGGAAAACCAGGAGGAAAATCCATGGAAAAGAGGAGGGGAAAACCATGCTGTGTCTCTCCTGTCCTTTTCCAAGATCCGTATTATCACCAAAAACCAGTCCCTGGGCTCATTCCTGCCCTACGAGGAGAAAAGCAGAGCAATGGAATCACTTCCGGAGGCTCCCATGTCCTTATCCACCTGCAAGAAGTTTTCCAGGCAGTTGGAAGCTGGAATTCTCTTGGCTTGAAAAAGTTTGGGAATCTAGCTCAACCAAGTTGCAAGTTTGGGAATGCTCACTCACTCCCGATTCCAAGTTGGGAATTGGTTTTTTTGGGATCCATCTGCAAAGGAATGGGAGAGAAAAACTCCAGAGGCCACCCTGTCCTCCCGTACAATTGGTTCCTGTTTGCTCCACAGGACAGGACAGGAAGCCTCTGGAATGGGAAGGAAGCCTTAAATCCTGGGAATGAACAGGAGCCGGAGCTGCCGGGAGCGGCACAGGTTCCGAATTTGGATCCATATTTTATGGCTCCCCGCCTCAGCAAACAGAGGGAAAATGGATTTTTTTCCATTGGGAATGAGGCAGGTGGTCACATCCAAGGGCATGGGAACGATTCCATTGTCCAGGTGGATCCAAACTTGTCCCAGGGATCCAGGGGCAGCCACACGCAAATCTGGGAATTCCCAGCCCAGCCAGGAATTCCTTGCCAAGCTCCCAGCCGCAACTCCCCTTTCCGCCAGTGGGAGCATTCCCTGGCTCCTGTCCCTGCAGGCCTGTCCCCAGTCCCTCTCCAGGCTTCTCCTGGAAGCCCCTCCAGGCACTCTGAGGAATTCCCTGGATTTCCCTTCATCCAGGCGAACATTCCCAGGTCTCCCAGCCTGGCTTCAGAGCAGATGACTCCTCCTCTCCATGGACTCATCACAAATTTCCAAACCGAGGCCCCTTCCACAACCAACCAAGGCTGGGCTCCTCCATCCTAGGCCAGGATTTGGATAAGATTCCACGGGACACAGCTGTGCCGGATGGGTTTTATGTTGATCATCCAGCCTATCCCACCTGGCACATTCCCAGGATCCACCAGAGCTTTAACTGGGACCGTCCCAGCCCAAACACCTACCGCGGCCATTCCCATCCCAGCCATTCCCTCATCCTGTACCCATTTTTTATGGGAATGGTGCATCCCATGTGCGGAGGCAGGCATTGCCCTGTTCCCGACACATGCCCGGCCGGGGATGAACAAAGGGAGGGAATTTTCCGCCTCTGGAATGTCCGGGAGCAGCTGGGCTTCGTTAGGGATCCCGGGGCGCCATGTCTGGTTTGAGTTGCACCTTTGGGAATTGGGCCTGGTCGGCTCTCACCTCAATCAGCCGGGCTGGGATCGGCATTCCTGCCTGGCCTGGAAAAACCTGGGAATTGGAGAAGGGTTTTATGGGGATTGTGCGCTCTGGAAGGGCTTTAAAGGGAAAGAGGGCAGGGATAGATGGGATTTTGGGAAGGAAAGCTGTGGCTAGCCCCTGGAATCCAATGGAAGTGTCCAAGGGCCAGGTTGTGACATTGGGAATTGGATCCACCCTGGGATAATGGGAAGTGGCCCCTGCCATGGATGAGATGGGAATGGGATGGATTTAAGGTCACTTCCCACCACAAACCATTCCAGGATTCTGCTCTGGAGCCAGGCTGGGGGAGCTGGGAAATGTTCCCTGGAGAAGGGAAAATTCCAGGGGATCTCAGAAGTCCGCTGGAGGGGCTCCAGGAGAGCACTGGAGCAAGGGACTGGGGGACAAGGCCTGCAGGGACAGGAGCCAGGGAATGCTCCCACTGGGAAAAGGGGAGATTGGCCTGTGGGAGATTGGCGAAGGGAAATTCCCTGCTGGGCTGGAATTCCCAGATTTGCTGTGGCTGCCCCTGGATCCTGCAAGTGCCCAAGGCAGGCTGGATCCCAGCTGGGATGTGGGAACCGTCTGACCATGGGCGGGAGGTGCAGGAGAAGATTTCACCTCAGGCACAATTAAATTACATTAATGAAGGACATTAATTAATAAATACAATCCCATTTAAGGGCATCTGCATACTCCTTTCATTTGCTTCTTTCCCAAATTTCCTCTCCCACCTTTCATCCCAAGCTTTTCCCTGTTTTCTCAGCCATGTTTCCCCATGCTCCTGATAATCCCAAACTGGAAAAATTCCCATCAGAGCTTGCCAAGGAATCGCTCAGAGTCCCCTCAATACCCTAAAGAATGCAGGAAATCCCAGTGATCACTCAGGGGTAAAATCAATTTTAAAAATTGGAAATTTTTTTCAACAAAAATCATAAAAAATAAGAATTTTTCCCCCAAAACTTCGCAGGGGCATCACCAAAATCCCAGGAGATCTCGGGTGCCCGAAATTCCTGGCTGAGGGAGGTTAAAGCCTGCCACACTAATTCCCCCCATTTGACCTCCCTGAATGGAATCAATGAGCCGGAAATTCCCGTGATAATCCAATGAGGTGGAATAAAAAGGTCCTGCAACCTACCTTGGGCAAATGAAGTCAATTCCAAGAGAATCCCTTTCCCGCCATCTAAATCCCTGCTGGCAAGAAATGGTCCATATCCTGGCTTTTCCCTGGAATTTTTAGGGCATTCCCCAAGCCCTGTATCGATTTTTTTCTGTGTTTTTTTGGGAAGCAAAATTAATAAATTAATAATAAAATTACTTCTGTGCTGATCAGGAGGAAAAATTCCAAGAAAAGGAGAATGTTTGTATTCTGATTTAATTCCTTCTTGTTTTTTTTTTATTCCAGTATCCATCAGGAACCCTAAATTTAGATCCAGGATTTGCTGGTGCTGAAGTTTACCAAATTTAAGCCAGTTCAAGGTTCCAGACTGGGAAAATCCTGAATTTTATCCCTGCTTTTTAATTGGTTTTGGATCTTAAAAAAATCCATAAATAAAATGGAACGCTTTGATGAAATTCCAGGATTTTTTTTTTTTCCATCCCAAATCCAAAAGAAATCCCTAAAAAATGGGATTTTCCTGCTGGGTTTTCAGTGAATTTTTACTCCGCAGGGTTTAATTCCACTTTGGATCCCACTCCATCTTTTTCAGTCCTTCAGACACTTCCATGCATTGAGTCCAGTCCTGTCCCCGAAACTGCTCGCTGCTTTCCCTTTTTTCTGCTGCCAGCTTTCAGCCCAAATTCCAGGATTGTTGTCAACTGGTTCGCAGATAAAACCTTGGAAGCTTTGGGATTTCATTTTCCCCAGAACGATCTGGATGTTCAGGAGCCTCAGGTGCTCCAGAGGAGGTTTGGGTTGGATATTGGGAAAAATTCGCTCATGGAAAAAGCTCTCCATGCCTAGAAAGGAGTGGAATTCCCATTCCCAACCTTCTTTAGCCCTTATTCCTGCTCGTCCTCCCTCCTATTCTTCCCCCTTGTTTCCCCTTTTTCCCCCCTTTTATTCCTTTTTCCTTTTTTTGCTTTTTGCTTTTCTCCTTTTTGCTTTTTTAGCCTTTTTACACTTGCACCCCTTTTTCCCTTTTGTCTCCTTTTTCCTCCTTTTCCCCCTTCCCCCTTTTTTTCCATCATTATCCCTCTTTCCCCCCTTTTTTCCCTTTCCCCCTTTCCCCCGCTGTTCTTCCATATTTCCCCTTTTTCCTCTTTTTTCCTTTCCCCCGCTTTATTTTACCCCCTTTTTCCCTTTTTTTTCCCACTTCTCCCCTTTTTTTTCTCTTCTTTCCCCCCTTTTTTCCTCCTTTTCCTCCTTTATCTGCTCTTCCCATCTTCCCCCCCCTTTTTTCCCTTTTTTTCTTTCCCCCCTTTGCCCTATTTCCCCTCTTTGTTCGCATATTTTCCCCTTTTTGCCTCTTTTTTTCCTTTCCCCCCTTATTTTCCCCTTTTTCCCGGCTTTATTTCTCCTTTCTCCCGCCTTTTTTTCTCTCTTTCCCCCCTTTTTTTCCCTTTCCCGGCCCGTTTTTGTTGGCTCTTCCCTCTTCCCCACCTTTTTTTCCCTTTTTTCTTTTTCCTGCCCCTTTGCCCCTTTTCCCCTCTTTGTTCCATTTTCCCTTTTCCCCCTTCTTTCCTTTCCCCTTTTTCCCCTTTTTTCCCCTTTCCCCCTTTTTCCTCCTTTCCCCCCTTATTTTTCTCCCTTTCTCCCCATTATTTTCCTTCCCCTCCTTTTCCTTTTTTTCCCTTCTTTTCCCGCCCCTCTGCCCGCTTTTCCCCCCTTTCTTTCCATATTTTCTCCCCTTTTCCCTTTTTCCTTTCCCCCTTAGTTTCGCCTTATTTTCCCTTTCCCCCTCCTTTTTCCCCCTTTTTCTCTTTTCCTCCTTCTTTTTTTTTGCTTTTTTTTTCCTTGTTTCCTCCTCTATTTTCCCTTTTTTCCCTTTTTTTATTCCTTTTTTCTCTTCCTTCCCCCCCTTTTTTCTCCTATTTTTCCCCCTTTTCTCCCTTTTCCCCCTTATTTTTCCCTTCCCCTGCCTCTTCCCCGCTTTTTCTCGACCATATTTTCTCCCCTTTTTCTTTTTTTCCTTCCCCCACTCATTTTTTCCTCCCTTTTCTCCTTTCTTCCTATTTTTTCCGCCCCTTTTTTCCTTTTCCCCCTTATTTTCCCTTATTTTCTTTATTTTCCCTTTTTCCCCCTGATTTTTTCTCCCCTTTTCTCCTTTCTCCTATTTTTTTCCTTTTTCCAGAGATCTATTCACTTTTTTCCTTTTTTCCCTCTATTTTCCCTTATTTTTCTGTTTAATTTTCCCTCTCCCCCCGCTCACTTTTTTCTCTGGCTTTTCTTCCTTTCTCCCTCTTTTTTTTTCCTTCCTCCTCTTTTTTTCCCCTTTCTTTCACTTTTTTTCTCTTTTTTCCCTTTTTCCCCCCTCAATTTTCGCCTTTTTTCCTTATTTTGCATTGGTTCTCCCTTCGCCCATTGCTCCCCTTTTCCCCCCTTTTCCCCTTTTCCCCCTTTTTTCCCCCCTTTCCCCTTTTCCCCCGGCATTTTCCCGGCTGGATAACGAAAGGCTCCAAAAGATCATTTGTTCCAATAACATCACGAGGGTGAGAGGGAAGCGAGAAAACCGGGAAATGGGATATCAGGATGGATCCTGAACCTCCCCCCGACCTCTGCTCGCGGAATTCCGTGCTCAAAAATCCATCATTCCAAACGGATGGCCGGGAAATGTCCCCTCCGGGGTCCCAAGGGTTTACTCCAGGGGTGGGCTCCACATGGTGCAAGGCTTTGGATCATTCCGGGAACACTCCGAATCCGCAAGTCCGGAGCTGGGTGTGGAGTGGAAAATGGGAATTTTCCCCCTTCCCAGCTCCCACGGCAGGGTGGGAATGGTGGTTTTTGGTTTGGGCATGAGTTTTTCCCTTTTCCGGAGAAATGGGATTAGGCAAGGTTCCCAGCGTGATCACAATTTAATTTTAATTCCGTGTCCGGCGAGGAATTCTTCAGGAATTCCTGAAGTTCAAGGAGCACTGGCCCAGAAGTTGTTCCACGGAGCGGAAAAAGATGGATTTGGGAACAGCATGGGAGAGGAGGTCATTAGGGGTGACCTGTCACCTCCGATCCGTCACCACATTTCCCAACCAAGGAAGAAACCACGGGGAAATGTTTTCCCTTTTCCCCTTTGCGCAGTGGAAGGATATTATTTGTTTATTCCATTTATTCTGTGATTATTGTTTATTTTATTAGCACCGATTTTGGTGGAAAATTCAGGAATCCTGATGGACACACTGGCAATGTCCGCTCTTCCTGTTCCCAAGAACATTCCCATTTTTCCTAGGGAAGGGAAATATCTGCGCTTTGCCAACCAGCAACATCCAGGATTGTGTGGAGCTGGCATCTCCTGGGAGTCCAAGAAAGCATCCCACACCATTCCCTCTTTTCCTCAAGGGTCTTCTAGTGGGAACACAGACCAATTTTCCAAGGAAATCGCCAGCAGTTTTCCAAGAAAACCCAGCCAATTTCCCAAGGAAATCCAGTCCATTTCCAAGGAAACCTAGCAGTTTTCAAAAGAAAATCTGGCCATTTCCCAAGGAAATCCAGCGTTTTCCCAAGAA
Organism: Sporophila hypoxantha; assembly: GCA_002167245.1. Classification (NCBI taxonomy): domain Eukaryota; kingdom Metazoa; phylum Chordata; class Aves; order Passeriformes; family Thraupidae; genus Sporophila; species Sporophila hypoxantha. The sequence continues at coordinate 202,932 of NDFG01000071.1, read as the reverse complement.
AACCAGCCGCCATTTTCCAAGGAATCCAGTCATTTTCCAAGGAAACCCAGCAAGTTTTTCAAAGGAAACCGGCATATTTCCCCAGAGGAAACCGCCATTTTTCCAAGGGAAAATCCCTATCTCCTCTGTGCCCATCCTTATGGATATTCCCTGAGAAAAGTCTTGTCCATTTTGAGGGATCCTTGGCCTTTTTTCCCCACTTTCCAACTGCGGAGATTCCTTTAGCAGGAATATTTCCTTCTCTCCAAGTGCTTAACTCTGGAAACCTTTGAATTATTTCTCCCATTCCATTTCTTCCGCTTCTTTTTTCCCATTCCAACAGCTATTCCAGCATTTCCAAGGCCACCAATTAAAGCCTGTCCCTAATCCGATTTTAAGGCAGTTCCCAATTTTCCAGGTAATTCCTGGAGTTAGAAA
>NDFG01000071.1:178215-201176 GCA_002167245.1 Sporophila hypoxantha | reverse complement strand
TTATATTTTGGTCCTTACTTCCTTTACATACTTATTTACCTTATTTTACTTTAGATTTATTCTTTTTATTTTTAATTATATACTATATGTTCATGTTTATATTTATTTTAGTGTACTTTATTCTTCTTGTATATACACTCTTTTTTAGTATATAAGTCTTATTATATTATGTATGTTTTATTTCATATTTTTTTTAATAGTTCCTTATTGGCTTTTTTTTAGGCTTCTGAGTTAAAAAGCAGAGGATCCATGTTAACAGCAGAAAGATGGTTTGTTTGTCGAATAGATGTCTTTGGCCTGTTTTGCCCAATTTTAATGGCGTTGAGTTATGACATAGCAATGTTGGGGAATTCTGCGATATTTATGTTCTTCCTATGGTTTTGCGCTTATATACTTGTCATCTAAGCAGGGCTATTCAGCAGAAAAATGCAAGTACTTGGAGTTACATTTAAAAATAATAACAAAACTTGACTTTCATAAAAATATGGAGTGGAGCAAGGCACCATTCTACATATTTATAATGTGTTACAGTTTGTTTCGTAAACCACTTATGACAGTTGTGACTTATTAATGCCAAATACTGGAATAACTCGTGCTAGCTGCTATTAGCGGAGGTAAAAAGGGAAGCCAGTGGGAAGTAGAAAGTATTTAAAAAATATAACATGTCTACAGAACCAGCGCATTTTTGAAGCCGCTTCTTAGCATCTTTCCAAAATAGATAATATAAGTAAAATTCAGAAATTATAAAGCAAAAAATACAGGGAAGTCTGTCCTCTGGAAATATTTGGAGTCTGTATGAATCTTAAAATGACAGAATTATAGATATTACTAATGGGGTCAAAACAATACCTTAAAAAAACATTTTTTCCACTTTAAATTATCACACTATTGGACATGACTATAAAACAACCTAAGAAGTAGAAAATATTGGCGTAAGAGGCAGAGTATTATTTTTTTAATAAAAGTACCCCCTGATAACCCATTAAAAAGTTCCACTGGCTCGGGGGTCTAGACAGGTAGGTGCAGAACAGTGCAATAGTTTACTTTGAATTCTATGTTTTGCAGTGGCAGCTCATGTTTTCCCTGTAAGTCTACAGGCCCTATTCTGTTGTCATCAAGAGACATTAGGTGTTGAAATAAAATCTCCAGTGAGAACCATGTTTTCTTATTTGGTAATGAAGTTATTTGACACTGTACAGCAGAAGATTTCCCAGCTTGCTTATGTCCATTGAGTGTGCTTTCATGCTAGTGGTACTGTGCGTTTGATTTGAGTGTTTCCTAGTCATGATCAAAGATACTGCTTGCAACGGAGATTATATAGACAGCTGGGGCAGACTCTTGCCAAGATGACTTTGTTAGGTTAAAGCGAACAAGGTAGTTCAAATAATAGCAATGTAATTGGGACTAAGCACATTTGGCAATATGAGAATTCACAGTTAGACCGTTCAAAACAAACGTATTTCAAGAAACTGTGACTGGTTTGGGCTGGAAGTGTAGCAGGTTTAATCTTTCTTCATCAAGTAGCCTAGTTGTGGGCTGTGTTTGTATTGTGCGGAACACAGGTTTGATAACACAGAGGATGTTTCTTGTATGACTGGCCAGGAAGCTGGCGGGGTGAATGGGGAGGACTGGGCAGGAGACACCAGCCAGGACAGGTGGACCCAAAACTGACCAAAGGGGACATTTCCAGGACCTAGTGTGACATCAATGCTCTAGTATATAAGTGGGAGGGAAGAAGGAGGAAGAGGGGATGTTGGATGTGATGGTGTTTGTCTTTCCAGTCCACTGCGTGTGTGATGGGACCCATGCTCTTGCTGGGGATGGCTTGAACACCTGCCTGCCTCATTGTCAAGCACTGAATTAATCCTTCAGTTTTGCTTTGCTTGTGTGTAGAGCTTTTTCTTTCCTTTACTAAACAGTTTTTTCTTTTAAACGCCGACTAGTTTTCTGGGTTTTACATTTTCAACTGTGCTCACCAGTCCCACGGGTGGGAGGAGCACAGTTGGCTGCTGTGTGGGGCTTGGCTGCTCTCTAGCGAATTGAACCATGGACCAGAAACACATTGTGCTGATCCATGGACATTTTCTGACAGTAAAGGACTAGATCAATGTCAGTGCTGAGATCAGGTGCGGGTAGCCATATACTCTCCAATAAGATGGGCTTATTTCTCAAATTACTTTTTAAAAATTGTAATGTCAATTATGAAAAAGAAACTTTTCATTGTCTGTTTTTCTCTGGTTTTTCAACTTTGCTGAATCAGACCAGTGGGCAAGGAGGTTCTCTCGAGGTGTTCCTTTCTGAGCTCCCCCTCCAAAGGCACCGAGGTGAGACTATCTGACACTGGCAGTGTTGGCGCGCAGCAGCAGAACCAGGCCCTGCTTAAGACCAGTGCAGACTGGACGATGAGAGGAAGAGGCCATGGGAAATGGCAGGGGAGTGAAAGACAGGAGAAAAAAATGGTTAGATGTTAAACTATTACATTAATGGCTCTTGCAGAGCTGGGAACATATCTTCCCTCTCCTGTCCGCCTATCTCTCCTCAAAAACATAAGACGTGATTTGTCTGTAGGTTGTAACGTGCATGGTAACTTGTTTAAAAATGAACGTCTAACATTTTTCAGAGGTAGAAAGATATTACCAAGATCTTGGTATAACAGGACAATTAGGATTTGCTGCTGTTGAACATTGGTTGTTCAGATTTTAACCAGGGGACCAAAAGGAACAGAAGGAGTAATTTTTTATTATGATTAATTTTTAATAAACAATGCTAGGTTATAGACTACAGCTCATCGCCTTTCGCCGACTTTTGTACAAATAATTGGATAATACTTAACTAGGAATAACAATAAAAACCTGCAGCTCCCTCTGACTCTTGTTTGTTTATATAAAAGAGTTCAAAAATTGTCTTCATCAAAGCATGCAGGCGTTTTTAGAACTTAATTGTTACTGCCAAGGGATATGCCAATATGCATTCCCACTTACAGATGTATCTTTTTTATAGCCAGGTTACTCCGATTAACCAGGTATCCTTTAAAGTTAGGAAAAATAAGAGTACTTAGCCTAGTCAAGCTTAAGTGTTTTGCTGTTTCCCTTAGCAATTTCCTTCTTTTTTCCTCTCTCTAACTTAGTTTTTGTAGCACACGTTGTGTGACAATTATGTAATGTTTAAGGAGAAAAAGGGCTGGATTAAATGATCTTACTATTAGACGGAGATGAGAAAAATCTCTTTCCTGAATCCAGTGTTCCATTCATAAACCAGATTTAAAAAGAGCATTGCTCTGCCAAAAAAAATCTGACTTAGATTAATTTAAGATGAAGAGCATTTATAGAAGCAGCAAGGTCACATTGTTTTCAAACAGCGACTTTATTCCAGCTGCTGCACTTACACTTGGGTTCTGTGCTCTTGCAATTTTCTCTGTCGTTCATCTATTTTTCCTGTCGTCTTTTTTTTAACATCTGCTGTCACTTATTGACAAGAAGATTATCATAGTTAATTTACTGGAGTTTGCTTTTTCTCCTCCCTCTATGGATCAAGGAAATTGAATCTTCTTCAAGAATTTAACATGTCAATTCTTCACTATTTTCAAAGTCTCTGCGCTTCTTTCCTTTTACAAGAATTGTTTCACGCGCACAGCGCATACACGATAAATCACTTCAGGCAGAGTTGTGGGGGTTGTTCAACGTATCTAGAATAAAATTTGGGACATTCAAGAATTCAAAATGAAAATGGTCAGTGTTCTTATTCAAATAATTAAACTTTGGCAATTGTTTGACATGGTGCTGAGGGGCTTTAATGACCGCTGTGTTATTAAGAGTTTGTTGGAGGAGCCACCGGGTTGTCGAGTAAGCGTCCCCCTCCTCATTTTTGCTAGACTTGGGCATTGCATTGAGCCATTTACAGAGGTGGCAATACCAGCTAACCTTTGCACCTTCAGTAGAACTCTGGTTAAATCCTTGAAGAATTAATTAATTCAGTTAAACAGACAGCAGACAAAAGACAGTGCAGAGAAGTGGTTGATGCGTGTGTTATGAAAGAGCTATCACTAAACCAACCCAAAACAAAAGGCAAAGTTCTAATAAAAATCATAGTTATTTCTTTTTCTTTCACCTTTTCATATTCACGCCCTCCTACGTTCTTCCTAACGTATCAGTTAATACAAATACTTTTCTTTGCTTTTGTAATTAGTCGAGTAAAATGTTGTCAGGCCGTTAGTATACATTTGCCTACTTCAAAAAATAATCAAACCCCTTTCCTGCCACTCAGATTCAAGATTGAAAGTTAGAGAGCCATTTCAGCTCTGTTCACTAGGTTTATTAGTTTAAAAAAAAAAAAGAAAACTTGTGATATTTACTTTCTGTAACACCAATGTTTTGTACCAAATACAAAACCTCCAGATCTAAGCAGTATCTTTGATTATTCTGCGGTGCACAACACAGAGTGGTTTGAACATCAGATATAATCCATAGTGAAAATTGCTTTAAAAAAAAAAAAAAAGTGGGAATTTTTTATTGCTAACTTACACAAAACCAGTGTAAAAGAAAAGTGGATCCTTGGGAAAAATATTTTTTTTGTTTCAAAGGCACCATTTCAGGCAGTAAAATCAACCAAGAAGGCGTAAGTTGCTTCTTTCTTCAAACTTCTTATTGTAGGTTGTTTGTCTACAGATTTTTAACTTTTTGATACTCAATGCCTTATATGCAAAACATATACCTTGTATTGGTAATTGCCTTTGCTTTTCAAATATTTGATGTTAGGCACCACCTGCCCCAGACAAATATCAAGTCATTTTTTTCTCCATATTCTTAAGGTCTACATATATATAAACAATAAGATAATGGTGTCCAGGTGTTTTGTAATACAAAGTTAAGTTATGAGTGAAAAAAAACTCTAAAATTTTTGAGAAAAAAAGAATGAAACATAATCCCTGTCTTAGAAGAAGCTCTGTGGCCCACAGAGATAAAGAATTTGCTGCTTTCCACTGATGTGTAGGAACAAAAAAAAAAAAAATCTAACTAGATACCTCTTCTACGAAGACTATTTACATTTCCTTTGATCATTTTGTTTTCCACCCCAAGTGTTCAAAAGCTTTATGCGAAAAAAAACAGGTCTTCTTGGGAGTTATCTAATTTTTTAAAAAAGACAAATAAAATTTATTAAAACAAGTTACTTCAGCATTGGATGTCGCTTTCTTAATCAGGATAAATTAAACTCAAATTCTTTTGTTATGGTTTGCAATTAAGTATGTAATTTCTGATGATATATAGATTGAATGAAAAATTATTAGTTTAGCAAGTAGAAAAATGAGTTTATCTGCGCATGTTTGTTCTCAACCTTATCATGAAACCCTATGCTCCATTATCATGACAATATTGTAGTATAGCAGTCAAGACTGAGTCACATTCCTAAACAATGCAAGTTTTAAGACATGATTTTAGATGACTGAACCTTCTTGTTGATAACCTGGGGTGAAGTTTCTTTCTCAGTGAGCTGGTTAACACAGAATTTCCAAATGGGAATGCCTCAACACAGCTTAAAGAAACCAAAGGACACTGTGCCTGTTGAGTGGTCTCCAGTTGAATACAGTGATCAACAAAGCCCTTGGTCTCGCAGGCCTCCCAAAAATATCTTCAAGCCAAAGGGCCCAGCACTCGTACTGTTGTGTCCTGAAGCTTTAACACAAAACTATTTATTAATTGTGGATCTAATAGTAATCAGTTCTTTTGCATTTTGTTTTAGACACTGGCAAATTTTTCAAGGCCTTTATTGTGTGTTTGAGGCTCAGGTACCAGCCAGTCCGCAGCCTATAGACAGTAACTTAACCGGTAATTCTGCACACTAAATTAAGGATGTGGGGTGTCCAGGAATTCTGTAATGAACAGCTTCTACTTTTTCCAAAACTTACAGTGCTGTTTGTGGGCTGTCAGATGAATGAGAAATAGCTTCAGAGGAATTTGTCCAGCCAAGGTAAATACCTTGTTAGAATACATAGGTTAAATATCTTAATTTTACAAATTTTATATACACCTTGGTTCAATTTATCATCATTATAAATTTAATCTTGCTAATTATATACCAAATATCTTTTATTTTCTGTTTTAATTCCTTATTTATTCCATTTTAACTCACCCATTCCTGGTCCTTTAATTTACCTCCGTTGCCATTCCGCCCCTGACAGTCCTTCTGTCCCTTAAATTTCCCTCCCTACACTTCCCCTCTCCAACAGTTCTCCAACCCTTTCTCCTGATTCCCATTAAAAATGGCGGGAAAAGATTCCCAGCCTATTCCATAAGGGGGGCTTCCCACCAGATCCAGATCCAGGTTCTGATCCAGATCCAGATCCTGATCCCTATCCAGATCCATGCTCGCTCTTATTATTATTACAGAGCAGAATCCCAAATTTCTGGGGAAAAGGGACAATTTGGTGGGATTGGACTTCGGTAAACAGCTGGAAAAAAATAGGAAGATGAACTCTTCCATTGTATTCCTTCCCTGGATTTGGAGCCAAAGCAGAACCTGGGTGGTGTTTGTTTAACCTCCCGAATCCGAAGGTTTTCATTCCCCYTGAATCAGCTTCCAGCTGCTCCAGGAATTCCCGGGAGGGAAGAGGCTTCATCCGTGGGTGGGTTTTTTTTGGGATGAGTTTCTTATTTTGTTGTTTTTCTTTTCCAGGGTTTTGGCCCATGGGTTGTCCGGGATGTCCCAAAATGGAAYGAGTTGAGGTGGAATGAAAACGTGGAGTGGGAAAATTTTATCCCGACTTTTCCAAACCTGGAATGAGGTTCAGGATTGGTTCACTCCATGTTATCTTCAAGTGGCTTCTTTCCAGCTTGGAATATTKTGGGATTTTGGAATAAAACCCTTTAAGTTATTCCCAACACAGAAGGGCTTGGACCTGGATTGTGAAGGAATTGGGGATTGTGTTTTCCACCTGGAATTTCCCAGTCCTTGGAAGCTGCTCTTAAATCTCCCATAAAAGYGAGATGGTCAAACACCAAAACTCGTGAATTCCTTAAATAAAACCTGGAAAAAAGGAGTTAAAGATGAGGAAAATCCCTTTTTTTCTGAGGTGGGGAGACCACCAAGAGTCCCAAAGTGGGGAAAATTTATGTTTGGAGATGGTTTAATGGGAATCTTTAGGAGGAATTGCTACCGAGTGGAAAAATCCATTGGCCATGGAGTGATTTCCCTTTGCCAATTCCGATGAGTCATTCCCGAGTCAGGAGCAATCGGACAAAAGGGGCCAAAAATGGCTGTGTCCTGCCAAGGATTTCTTAGGGAATGGAGTTAAATCCTTAATGGGAGCTCTCTTCCCGGAAAGCCGAAACTGCAGCTCTCCGTGGAAAGGTCAGCAGTGGATTCCAAAGGAATTTCGACAAAATGTCGGATTTGAAATCTTTCGGCTTTAGCAATGAAAAAAAGCAGGAAAAAAATTTTTAAAAAAGGGATTGGTTTCATCCAAGATCCCCCAGTTTGTCATGGAGGATCCCTGGAAATCCTAAGGAACAGGGGGAGTTTGGGAACATGGGGAATTGTGGCTCCTGAGGGAATGGGAAATGAGTTATCCTGACATTTTTTTGGGAAATTGGATCCATCCGTCATTCCCAGCTCCCTGGAGAAGGAGCAGTTTTAGTGGGCAGGGAATCATGGAATGGTTTGGGATAAAAGAGATGGAAAGATCCCATTCCAACCCCTGCCAGACTCCAGGGGAGCTGGGAGGTTTTTCCAAGAAATCTGGAGGGACAGAGATGAATCCACTCTTGGGTCATCCCGATCTCCCAGGATTCCTGGGAAATCCAGCCCCAGAGCCATGGGAGAACAGGATCCCACAACTCCAAGAGGAGTTGGTCCATGTCCATCCGTGCCTCAGTTTCCCTTCTCTTTCTGGAGAAGTCCTCCACTGATTCCTTTGGAATGGGACACGGCCCTGCTTGGAAAAGCGGGATAAACTGGGATTCACTCAGGAATTTTTCCCAAATCTCTTTGGATTCCACAGGAATTAAGGAACCATCAAGGAATCCACAGGACCACCGACTCCTTCACTGATGGGTGACAAAAAATTCCTTGGAGAGCCATGGCTGGTGGATGTCCTGGAATTCCYCAGCGCAGTTATTCCTGAAAAACATCGGATGGTTGGTGGTGATGGAAAATGGATCCACCGGGGAGTCCTGGCCAGGAGGTCACGGACAGGAGGCAGCCAAGGGGCTCCTCTTGGGATCAGTGGATTTAAATGGAAAGGAGGTAGGGATAGATGGGAATTTGGGAAGGAATTCCTGGCTGGGAGGGTGGGGATGGAATTCCCAGAGAAGTTATGGCTGCCCCTGGATCCCTGGCAGTGTCCAAGGCCAGGTTGGATGGGGTTTGGAAAAACCTGGGATAGGGAAAGATGTCCCTGCCCATGGATGGGGTGGGAATGGGATGGGATTTAAGGTCCTTTCCAAACCAAACCATTCCAGGATTCTGCTCTGGAGCCAGGCTGGGATAGCTGGGAATGTTCCCCTGGAGAAGGGAAAATTCCAGGGAATCCTCAGAGTSCCTGGAGGGGCTCCAGGAGAGCTGGAGAGGGACTGGGGACAAGGCCTGCAGGGACAGGAGCCAGGGAATGGCTCCCACTGGGAAAGGGGAGATTGGGCTGGGAMCTTGGCAAGGAATTCCTGGCTGGGCTGGAATTCCCAGAMTWGCTGTGGCTGCCCCTGGATCCCTGGCAGTGCCCAAGGCCAGGTTGGACACTGGGGTTGGATCCACCTGGGACAGTGGGAGGTGTCCCTGCCCATGGATGGGGTGGGAACGGGATGATCCTTGAGGTTCCTTCCAYCCCAAACCATTCCATGATTATTAAAAWGCTGGAAAAGTCCCAGGAGAAGCAGGATCCACCYGGATGTTTTGGATGGATRGGAGGTGCTTTTCCCAGCCGGACACACTTGAGATTCTTCATTTTAGAGGAAAATTCTGGGAGAAGTTCAGGCCCCACTGGATCATCTCAGGCCAGTGGTAGCTGAACAAATAATTCCCTTTTCTCACAGRAAAATTGGAATTTTCCCTTCTATTTTCCAGATTTTCAACACCTGGACCCACARCTCAAGCGCCTGAAATTCAAAAATCCTTACAAACCAGATAATTTCAAATGCTTGGATCAAACAACTCCCTGTTTTTAAGGATTTCTTTTCCAGCATTTATAAAATCTTTTCTTTTTCTCGCCGTTCGTACCCAAACCACATCCCAGACACTCCAACCCCATCCAGAAAAAAAAAGAATTCCGTGTCTTCCTACAGCCCTTTGATTCCTCGGGAAGCATCTGGCCTGCAGGAACACGGACAGGCTGCAAAATTCCCTTGGAGTGCCGGAGCATTTTATGGATTATCCGGACAATGGGAACCAGGAGGTTTTCGACACCTCGTAAATCCCGAATCCCYCGGGGCCGCCTCGCGCTGACACGTTCGGAGCTGGAAAAGGGGGAATTTCAATCACGGGATTGATGGCACGACACAGCCATGGGAATTCATCAGCCCGAGTCCTGGGATGATCCCGCGGCGTGGGCAGCAGGAGAGGTGGGAATTCTGTCCGTCTGTCTCACGGAGCTGCATGGATCCTGATATTCCATGGATCAGGGATGGGCATGGATCCTGATATTCCCTGGATCAGGGATGGGCACAGATCCTGCTATTCCCTGGATCAGGGATGGGCACGGATCCTGTTATTCCCTGGATCAGGGATGGGCACGGATCCTGCTATTCCCTGGATCAGGGATGGGCACGGATCCTGCTATTCCATGGATCAGGGATGGGAACAGATCCTGCAATTCCCTGGATCAGGGATGGGCATGGATCTGCTATTCCATGGATCAGGGATGGGCATGGATCCTGATATTCCCTGGATCAGGGATGGGCATGGATCCTGCTATTCTATGGATCAGGGATGGGCACAGATCCTGCTATTCCCTGGATCAGGGATGGGCATGGATCCTGATATTCCATGGATCAGGGATGGGCACAGATCCTGATATTCCCTGGATCAGGGATGGGCATGGATCCTGGTATTCCATGGATCAGGGATGGGCACGGATCCTGGTATTCCCTGGATCAGGGATGGGCACGGATCCTGCTATTCCCTGGATCAGGGATGGGCACGGATCCTGATATTTCCTGGATCAGGGATGGGCACGGATCTGGATATTCCCTGGATCAGGGATGGGCACGGATCCTGGTATTCCCTGGATCAGGGATGGGCACAGATCCTGCTGTTCCCTGGATCAGGGATGGGCACGGATCCTGATATTCCCTGGATCAGGGATGGGCACGGATCCTGATATTCCCTGGATCAGGGATGGGCACGGATCCCATTTCCCAGCAATCTGCCCAGATCCCGCTCTTCTCCCATGGATCCCACACCTGCCTCCGCCCTGTTCCACACCATCCCGGGATTTTCCCCAGCCTGTTCCCAGATGAGCCAATTAAACAGAAAACTCCARTTTTCCCGCTCATTTCCCGCCCTGACACCCGGCCTGGCAAAGGATGGGATTTTCCCTCCCACTTCCCACCCTCCCCTTTCCCAAGGCCTTTCCAGACCCTCGTCCCGCTCATCCTGGGCGATCCCGAGGGCTCCCCGTGCGTTTGCCTGTTCCCCATTAAATCCCATCCCCGGCTCCTCTCATTAGGGAATGAGGGCTGGAATGACTTAAATCCATGGAGCAGTTCAATCCCACATCCCTGGCTGCAGGATCCACGGGAAAAGCGGGAATTTTTCCCGCCCGGATACCCCCGACCCTGCTGGATTTCAGACCCTCACATTCCAAGGATGCGGCTAAAACTGGGAGCAACCCCTGAATCCCTGTATTCATCTGTCAAAAAGCCTTGGATTGGGTTGGTGATTCCATGTGGGAATGTGGTGATCCTAACCGGATATTCCAGAGGTCCATGGCATCAGCCATGGCCGGGAATGTGAGGAATTAGAGCAGAGCCCACGGGAACACCGGGATCCCTGGAAAGCCGTGTCAACCCTCGGCTCTGCCTGTCCCACATGGAAAACCGAGGGAAGTGGGAGCTCTGCCGAGGTAAAAGAGCTGCTGCTCCCAAGCAGGAGGCTCCAGGGATCAGGAATGGTGTCCATGACGTCATCTGGGAGTCATGGAATGGGGTGGGATAGAAGGCACCTGAAGGATCATCCCATTCCCACCCCATCCATGGGCAGGGACACCTCCCATTATCCCAGGTGGATCCAAGTCCATCCAGCCTGGCCTTGGGCACTGCCAGGGATCCAGGGGCAGCCACAGCAAATCTGGGAATTCCAGCCCAGCCAGGAATTCCTTGCCAAGATCCCAGCCCAATCTCCCCTTTCCCAGTAAATAAATGTAAGGTCTCATCCCACCCAAAGCATTCCATGACTCCATCCTGTAATTTTRCCCTCATTTCTAAAGGATTTTGGCCCTTCCGGATCCCTGGATTTCTGTCGCTCCAGTGAAATCATCCCCATCCCACMCCAGCCTCGGCACCACTCTCATTCCCTAGAAAGAATCTTCACTCCAGGTTTTATGGGGCATTGGGATAACAAATCAGGGAATGAGACCTTAATCAGGGAAGGGACCTTAAAGGTTCTCCTTGGTTTCTCCCAGGAAATGTTTTCAAGGATACTCCATGGAATAAACACCATTTACCGGAGTCCTTAATCCCAAATTATCCACACCGGGGCATGATTGGGATGGGAATTTTGATTTTTATCTCGATATAAATCCTGGGCACTTCCAAATCTTGSYGGTTCTCCCAGTCAGGGAACTCTGGAAAACTTTTTTAGGAATAAACCCCATCGGTCTCGTGGCTGCTTTTCTCCCATGGAATTGGAATTCCTGATTTGCTGGGTGGTTTTTCTGGGAAAAATTCCTGAGGCTGGGGGGTTGAAGAGCCGGATCCATTCAGGAATAACAACCATAAAATTCCCTCCTTGGGAGGGATCCTGGTGTGGGATCTCCYTTTTCCCAGGATCCGGAGCTCGCGGGGCTGTGAGTCAGCTGCGGGCCAGAATTCCCACATAAAACGCTTGGAATGTTTTGAGGAGAGCCATAATCCTTGGGAAAATGATGGCCTTGGACACTTCCCACCTGTAARGGGATGAAAGCTCTCAGCACCAGCCTGTGGCGGCTTCCTGGGAATAAATCATCCCAACCCCTCCTTCCAGGAATTCCGGGATCAGCCCTGAGACATAAATTAGGAGCAAGTGGGAAAAGCTCCGCTCCCAAATGCCGGCACAGGCTTCGGATGTGGGAAATACCCTGGAGAGAGTTGGAATTTTCATGGATCCTCCTCCTCCTGCTCCYGATTTAAACAGGAGCTGCTCCTGCACCGAACATTCCCAGATTCCTCTGGAGAGGATTTGTCCCACTCAGCCCCTGGGGGTGTTCCCAGATCCATAAATTCCCAATGTCTGGGAAATGTTCAGCCCATTCCCTGTGCAGGGGAGGCGGGAAAACACTTCCAGCCTTTCCTTATTCTCCCTTTTTCCACTCTTTTCTCCTTCTTTTTCCTTCCTTTTTTCTTTCTTTTTCCTTTTTCTTCCCCCCTTTTTTTTTTCCTTTCTTTTCCCTTTTTTTCCTCCCTTTTTCCTCCCTTTTTCCTCTCTGGAATGTTAGGGAGGTGCTTGGAGTGACTGGCACTGCCTGCTTGGAATGTGGGGAAAAATATTGAAAAATTCCAAAGTAATTGTCTCTTTATTCATTTATTATTTATTATTTTATTATTTATTATTTATTATTTATTATTATTATTTATTATTTATTATTTTATTTATTTATTATTTAATATTTATTTTATTTATTATTTATTTATAATATATACAATTATAATTAATATTAATTTAATATATATTATATCGATTGATCTATTATTAAACATATTATAAATAATAACAAACAATAATTAGAACGAATCACTGGTTTGGGTGGGAAAGCTATCCCATTCCAACCCCGGAACAGCTCCCACTATCCCAGGTGGATCCAACCTTTCCTTGGACACTTCCAGGGATCCAGGAGCAGCCCAGCAAATCTGGGAATATACCGCCAGCCCTCCCACCCTCCCAGCCAGGAATTCCTTCCCAAATTCCCCCCTCCCAAATTCCCACCCATCCTGCTCTCCATCTTCTCAGGGAAATATTCCAATCCCTTTTGCTTTCCTGACTTTGCAATCCATCTCGAATATCTAAAAAGCCAGGAAAAAACAATTCCCAAAATTCAGCCATGCTGAGTAAGTCTGAATTTTGGGCTCCTTAGGCTCTGCYAGCTTCCTAAAAAATGGAAAATTTTAATCTCTTCCTGTGAACATTCCCAAGTTCCCTTTGCTCTTCCCAGAATTAAGAAACTCCTCATCCCTCCCTTTTCCCTGGAATATTATCCGTGGCCCTGGAATATTCCACTCCAGCCTCCCGGAACGTTATTAACAACCCCAGCAATGGAGAGAGCCGTAAATCCCGGCATCCCCCGGAATTTTACGGCGCTCCMAAGGGTTGGTATCGTCAGGCGCCACAAATCATCGGGATAAATCGGATTTCTGGGATGGCATTTCATCAAAATATTTTARGGCTCTGCCACTCCGAGCTTGGATTTACGGCAGCGGCGGCTCCGCATGGAAATTCAGGGAAAAAAGGGAAAATAACTCCGAGGCAGCTCCGAGCGGGAGAACTTTAAAGAATTCTTGGTTTTCTTTCCCAAACTTTCTTGGAAAAGGTGAGATTTTGGGGATCTGTGTGGGGTTGGCTCATCCTGGTTGGCTCAGTGTTCTTTACCGGGAGAAATTGTGGATTCTCCATCCTGGGAATTGTCCATGGATAGGTTGGAGCAAGCTGGGACAGTGGGAGGTGTCCCTGCCCATGGATGGGGTGGGAATGGGATGGGATTTAAGGTCACTTCTAACCCAAACCATTCCAGGATTCTGCAGCCCCTCTGCTCCAGGGGTAGAGCTGGGAATGTTCCCCTGGAGAAGGGAAAAATCCAGGGAATCCTCAAGGTGCCTGAAGGGGCTCCAGGAGAGCTGGAGAGGGGCTGGGGACAAGGCCTGCAGGGACAGGAGCCAGGGAATGGCTCCCACTGGGAAAGGGGAGATTGGGCTGGGAGCTTGGCAAGGAATTCCTGGCTGGGKTGGAATTCCCAGATTTGCTGTGGCTGCCCCTGCATCCCTGGCAGTGCCCAAGGCCAGGTTGGATCCACCTGGGATAGTGGGAGGTGTCCCTGCCCATGGAATGGAACGGGATTTAATCTCCCTTCCCACCCAAATCATTCAATAATTCCATGGAATTTCATTTACAAGACAATTACAAAGCTGGAAAGCCCAAATCTCTCCTGGAAATCTGAACCAATTCTTCAGAATAAGGGAGAGATTTCCTGATTTTTTTTCTGATTTCCTTCCCTTTTGTGTGTCCCTGGATCCTGGAGCACCTGAACTCATGYGTTCCTCATCCCAGGAGATATTCCAGGGAATCCCCAGGCTCTGTTCCCACTCATTCCCACTCATCCCCCTTTTCCCTGCTCTATTTCACCTTCTCCTTGTGTTTGTGCCGGACGCACAAAGCCCACAGTCCCTCTCTTCTCACCTTTCCAGCCCCAATGCACTTTTATTCCCAGAAAACCACATTTGGGGAATTTTTTTGGGATGCCTTTTCCCTTCCTCATCCCATCCCTGTCAACCTCCGTGATTTCCCCTTTCCCAGGGGTTTCCCTCTGCTCCAGCACTGGCACGGGATAAAATCCCAATCCTACCTGAAAAGCGGGATGGGAATCCCAACAGGAAACCCCACCTGTGCCTGTTGCAGCCTTGGCTGGGAGATTCCAGAGGCAAATTCCAGAGGCAAATTCCAGAGGCAAATTCCAGGGGGACCGACAGGACCTTGAGACCCATGATGGGAGCAATTCCAGCATCCAGCACCCTCTGGAATTCCAGCATTTCATGGAAGAGACTGGGACAGGAGCGAGAAGGAGATGGCAGAGCCTGGGAAGAAAATTCCAGGATTTTTCCAGGCSTTTGAGGGTGAGGATGATGGGAATACAAAGCTGGAATTGTCTGAGATTTAATTAAAGTAAAACCGGAGTTTCCTGGGCTAAGCCAGACTTTAGTCCTGAGTGGAGCTGGGTTTAATCTGCCCTTTCCCTGTTTTCCCTGTTTTCCCACACATTCCCACTTTTCCCAGGAGCCAGGAATCCGTGGGGCTAATTACCCTGTTAATTATCCCTGTTAATTATCWTATCCAACCATTCCTGGGATTCCTTCCGGGATTCCCTGCAGGGTTAAAATCCCTGGAAATGGGAAAAAAACACCTTGGAAGTGGCACTCCAGGACAGGCTGGGATTGAGGATCCCAGAGGACTTTTCCAACCTTAAAAATCCTGGGATTTGGGGATTCCTCTTCCTTCAATCCCAGCTGGAGGTTGGACACAGCTGGAGAGGCGGAATTATTAAAAACGGGGTTTATAATTTAAAATTGGGTTTATCACCATTAAAACCACTTTTTGTCATTTAAAATCAGATTTATCCTGATAAAAACTTGAGTTTATCATTAAAAACTGGATTTATATCATTAAAACCCAGGTTTATATCACTAAAACCCAGGATTTAGCATTAAAATCCCTGTTCATCCTTAAAAACCAGGTTTATTGTTATAAAATCTTGTTTTGTCATTATCAAAACCAGGGTTTATCATTATTGAAATCAGATTTTATCATTTAAAACCAGGTTTATCCTTAAAAACCAGGTTTATTGTTAGAACAACCAGGTTTTATTGGCTTACAAACCGGTTTATCATTAAAAAAAAAAAAGAGATTTATAACATTAAAAACCAGGTTTTAATAAATCCCAACTAAAAAAACCTGGGGTTTAGCCATTAAAACCAGGTTTATCTTGTATTAAATCAGGGCTTAACAATTAAAAACCAGGTTTATCATTATAAAAACCAGGGTTTGTCATTATTAAAACCAGACTTTATCATTAAGCCTGGTTTATCGTGACAAAAACCCAGGTGTGATCCTTAAAAATCAGGTTTTTCATGATAAAAACTGCGTTTATCATTAAAATCCAGGTTTACATTATTTAAAAACAATGAGGGGAAAACCCAAGGAAAGGAGGAGGGAAAACCATGGAAAGGAGGAGGGAAAAACCATGTAAAGGAGGAGGGAAAACCAATGGAAAAGAAGAGAAAAACCATGGAAAGGAGATGGGAAAACATGGAAAGGAAAAGGGAAAAAGGAGGAGGGAAAGGAAGAGGGAAATCCATGGAAAAGAGGAGGGAAAACCATGAAAGAGAGGAGGGAAAACCATGGAAAGGAGATGTGAAAACCATGGAAAGGAAGAGGGAAAATGAGGCGGGAAAACCATGGAAAAGAGAAGGGAAAAGGAGGAGGGGAAACCATGAAAAGGAAGAGGGAAAACCATGGAAAAGAAGAAGGGAAAACCATGGAAAAGAAGAAGGGAAAACCATGGAAAGGAGGGAAAATGCATGGAAAAGGAGATGGGAAAGACCTTGGAAAGGAAAAGGAAAAGGAGGAGGGAAAACCATGGAAAGGAAGAGGGAAATACATGGAAAACAGGAGGAAAATCCATGGAAAAGAGGAGGGAAAACCATGCTGTGTCTCTCCTGCCTTTCCAAGATCCGTATTATCCCAAAAACCAGTCCCTGGCTCATTCCCTGCCCTACGAGGAAAAGCAGAGCAATGGAATCACTTCCGGAGGCTCCTGTCCTTATCCTACCTGCAAGAGTTTTCCAAGGGCAGTTGGAGCTGGAATTCTCTTGGCTTGAAAAAGTTGGGAATCTCAGCTCAACCAAGTTGCAAGTTGGGAATCTCAACTCACTCCCATTCCAAGTTGGGAATTGGTTTTTTTGGGATCCATCTGCCAAGGAATGGGAGAGAAAAACTCCAGAGCCACCCCTGTCCTCCCGTCACATTGGTTTCCTGTTGCTCCAAGGACAGGACCAGGAACCTCTGAATGGGAAGGAGCCTTAAATCCTGGGAATGAATCAGGAGCCGGAGCTGCCGGGAGCGGCACAGGTTCCGATATTGGATCCATATTTTATGGCTCCCCGGCTCAGCAAACAGAGGGAAAATGGATTTTTTTCCATTGGGATGAGGCAGGGGTCACATCCAAGGGCAGGGAACGATTCCCATTGTCCAGGTGGATCCAACTTGTCCCAGGGATCCAGGGGCAGCCACAGCAAATCTGGGAATTCCCAGCCCAGCCAGGAATTCCTTGCCAAGCTCCCAGCCCAATCTCCCCTTTCCGCAGTGGGAGCCATTCCCTGGCTCCTGTCCCTGCAGGCCTGTCCCCAGTCCCTCTCCAGCTCTCCTGGAGCCCCTCCAGGCACTCTGAGGATTCCCTGGATTTTTCCCTTCTCCAGGCGAACATTCCCAGGTCTGCCCAGCCTGGCTTCAGAGCAGATGAGCTCCTCCTCTCCATGGACTCATCCAAAATTGCCAACCGGGGCCCTTCCACACCAACCAAGGCTGGGCTCACTCCATGCCTAGGCCAGGATTTGGATAAGATTCCACGGGACACAGCTGTGCCAGGATGGGTTTTATGGGATCTCAAGCCTATCCCACTGCACATTCCCAGGATCCACGCAGAGCTTTAACTGGGAGCTCCCAGCCCAAACACCTCCGCGGCCATTCCCATCCCAGCCATTCCCTCATCCTGTACCCATTTTTTATGGGAATGGTGCATCCCATGTGCGGGGCAGGCATTGCCCCTGTTCCCGACACATGCCCGGCCGGATGAACAAAGGGAGCGGGAATTTTCCGCCTCGGAATGTCGGGAGCAGCTGGGCTTCTTAGGGATCCCGGGGGATCGCATGTCTGGTTTGAGTTCGCACCTTTGGGAATTGGGCCTGGTCGGCTCATCACCTCATCAGCCGGGCTGGGATCGGCATTCCTGCCGGCCCTGGAAAAAACCTGGGAATTGGAGAAGGGTTTTATTGGGGAATGTGCGCTCTGGAAGGGCTTTAAAGGGAAAGAGGGCAGGGATAGATGGGATTTTGGGAAGGAAAAGCCTGTGGCTGCCCCTGGATCCAATGAAGTGTCCAAGGGCCAGGTTGGACATTGGGATTGGATCCACCCTGGGATAATGGGAAGTGTGCCCTGCATGGATGAGATGGGAATGGGATGGGATTTAAGGTCACTTCCCACCACAAACCAATTCCAGGATTCTGCTCTGGAAGTCCAGGCCTGGGGGAGGCTGGGAAATGTTCCCCTGGAGAAGGGAAAATTCCAGGGGATCATCAGAGAGTCCCTGGAGGGGCTCCAGGAGAGCTGGAGCAAGGGACTGGGGAACAAGCCTGCAGGGACAGGAGCCAGGGAATGCTCCCATGGGAAAAGGGGAGATTGGCTGTGGGAGACTTGGGAAGGAAATTCCCTGCTGGGCTGGAATTCCCAGATTTGCTGTGGCTGCCCTGGGATCTGGCAAGTGCCCCAAGGCCAGGTGGATCCCAGCTGGGGATGGTGGGAACAGTCCTGACCATGGGCGGGGAGGTGCAGGAGAAGATTTCACCACTCAGGCACAATTAATTACATTAATGAAGGACATTAATTAATAAATACAATCCCATTTAAGGGCATCTGCATACTCCTTTCATTTGCTTCTTTCCCAAATTTCCTCTCCCACCTTTCATCCCAAGCTTTTCCCTGTTTTCTCAGCCATGTTTCCCCATGCTCCTGATAATCCCAAACTGGAAAAATTCCCATCAGAGCTTGCCAAGGAATCGCTCAGAGTCCCCTCAATACCCTAAAGAATGCAGGAAATCCCAGTGATCACTCAGGGGTAAAATCAATTTTAAAAATTGGAAATTTTTTTCAACAAAAATCATAAAAAATAAGAATTTTTCCCCCAAAACTTCGCAGGGGCATCACCAAAATCCCAGGAGATCTCGGGTGCCCGAAATTCCTGGCTGAGGGAGGTTAAAGCCTGCCACACTAATTCCCCCCATTTGACCTCCCTGAATGGAATCAATGAGCCGGAAATTCCCGTGATAATCCAATGAGGTGGAATAAAAAGGTCCTGCAACCTACCTTGGGCAAATGAAGTCAATTCCAAGAGAATCCCTTTCCCGCCATCTAAATCCCTGCTGGCAAGAAATGGTCCATATCCTGGCTTTTCCCTGGAATTTTTAGGGCATTCCCCAAGCCCTGTATCGATTTTTTTCTGTGTTTTTTTGGGAAGCAAAATTAATAAATTAATAATAAAATTACTTCTGTGCTGATCAGGAGGAAAAATTCCAAGAAAAGGAGAATGTTTGTATTCTGATTTAATTCCTTCTTGTTTTTTTTTTATTCCAGTATCCATCAGGAACCCTAAATTTAGATCCAGGATTTGCTGGTGCTGAAGTTTACCAAATTTAAGCCAGTTCAAGGTTCCAGACTGGGAAAATCCTGAATTTTATCCCTGCTTTTTAATTGGTTTTGGATCTTAAAAAAATCCATAAATAAAATGGAACGCTTTGATGAAATTCCAGGATTTTTTTTTTTTCCATCCCAAATCCAAAAGAAATCCCTAAAAAATGGGATTTTCCTGCTGGGTTTTCAGTGAATTTTTACTCCGCAGGGTTTAATTCCACTTTGGATCCCACTCCATCTTTTTCAGTCCTTCAGACACTTCCATGCATTGAGTCCAGTCCTGTCCCCGAAACTGCTCGCTGCTTTCCCTTTTTTCTGCTGCCAGCTTTCAGCCCAAATTCCAGGATTGTTGTCAACTGGTTCGCAGATAAAACCTTGGAAGCTTTGGGATTTCATTTTCCCCAGAACGATCTGGATGTTCAGGAGCCTCAGGTGCTCCAGAGGAGGTTTGGGTTGGATATTGGGAAAAATTCGCTCATGGAAAAAGCTCTCCATGCCTAGAAAGGAGTGGAATTCCCATTCCCAACCTTCTTTAGCCCTTATTCCTGCTCGTCCTCCCTCCTATTCTTCCCCCTTGTTTCCCCTTTTTCCCCCCTTTTATTCCTTTTTCCTTTTTTTGCTTTTTGCTTTTCTCCTTTTTGCTTTTTTAGCCTTTTTACACTTGCACCCCTTTTTCCCTTTTGTCTCCTTTTTCCTCCTTTTCCCCCTTCCCCCTTTTTTTCCATCATTATCCCTCTTTCCCCCCTTTTTTCCCTTTCCCCCTTTCCCCCGCTGTTCTTCCATATTTCCCCTTTTTCCTCTTTTTTCCTTTCCCCCGCTTTATTTTACCCCCTTTTTCCCTTTTTTTTCCCACTTCTCCCCTTTTTTTTCTCTTCTTTCCCCCCTTTTTTCCTCCTTTTCCTCCTTTATCTGCTCTTCCCATCTTCCCCCCCCTTTTTTCCCTTTTTTTCTTTCCCCCCTTTGCCCTATTTCCCCTCTTTGTTCGCATATTTTCCCCTTTTTGCCTCTTTTTTTCCTTTCCCCCCTTATTTTCCCCTTTTTCCCGGCTTTATTTCTCCTTTCTCCCGCCTTTTTTTCTCTCTTTCCCCCCTTTTTTTCCCTTTCCCGGCCCGTTTTTGTTGGCTCTTCCCTCTTCCCCACCTTTTTTTCCCTTTTTTCTTTTTCCTGCCCCTTTGCCCCTTTTCCCCTCTTTGTTCCATTTTCCCTTTTCCCCCTTCTTTCCTTTCCCCTTTTTCCCCTTTTTTCCCCTTTCCCCCTTTTTCCTCCTTTCCCCCCTTATTTTTCTCCCTTTCTCCCCATTATTTTCCTTCCCCTCCTTTTCCTTTTTTTCCCTTCTTTTCCCGCCCCTCTGCCCGCTTTTCCCCCCTTTCTTTCCATATTTTCTCCCCTTTTCCCTTTTTCCTTTCCCCCTTAGTTTCGCCTTATTTTCCCTTTCCCCCTCCTTTTTCCCCCTTTTTCTCTTTTCCTCCTTCTTTTTTTTTGCTTTTTTTTTCCTTGTTTCCTCCTCTATTTTCCCTTTTTTCCCTTTTTTTATTCCTTTTTTCTCTTCCTTCCCCCCCTTTTTTCTCCTATTTTTCCCCCTTTTCTCCCTTTTCCCCCTTATTTTTCCCTTCCCCTGCCTCTTCCCCGCTTTTTCTCGACCATATTTTCTCCCCTTTTTCTTTTTTTCCTTCCCCCACTCATTTTTTCCTCCCTTTTCTCCTTTCTTCCTATTTTTTCCGCCCCTTTTTTCCTTTTCCCCCTTATTTTCCCTTATTTTCTTTATTTTCCCTTTTTCCCCCTGATTTTTTCTCCCCTTTTCTCCTTTCTCCTATTTTTTTCCTTTTTCCAGAGATCTATTCACTTTTTTCCTTTTTTCCCTCTATTTTCCCTTATTTTTCTGTTTAATTTTCCCTCTCCCCCCGCTCACTTTTTTCTCTGGCTTTTCTTCCTTTCTCCCTCTTTTTTTTTCCTTCCTCCTCTTTTTTTCCCCTTTCTTTCACTTTTTTTCTCTTTTTTCCCTTTTTCCCCCCTCAATTTTCGCCTTTTTTCCTTATTTTGCATTGGTTCTCCCTTCGCCCATTGCTCCCCTTTTCCCCCCTTTTCCCCTTTTCCCCCTTTTTTCCCCCCTTTCCCCTTTTCCCCCGGCATTTTCCCGGCTGGATAACGAAAGGCTCCAAAAGATCATTTGTTCCAATAACATCACGAGGGTGAGAGGGAAGCGAGAAAACCGGGAAATGGGATATCAGGATGGATCCTGAACCTCCCCCCGACCTCTGCTCGCGGAATTCCGTGCTCAAAAATCCATCATTCCAAACGGATGGCCGGGAAATGTCCCCTCCGGGGTCCCAAGGGTTTACTCCAGGGGTGGGCTCCACATGGTGCAAGGCTTTGGATCATTCCGGGAACACTCCGAATCCGCAAGTCCGGAGCTGGGTGTGGAGTGGAAAATGGGAATTTTCCCCCTTCCCAGCTCCCACGGCAGGGTGGGAATGGTGGTTTTTGGTTTGGGCATGAGTTTTTCCCTTTTCCGGAGAAATGGGATTAGGCAAGGTTCCCAGCGTGATCACAATTTAATTTTAATTCCGTGTCCGGCGAGGAATTCTTCAGGAATTCCTGAAGTTCAAGGAGCACTGGCCCAGAAGTTGTTCCACGGAGCGGAAAAAGATGGATTTGGGAACAGCATGGGAGAGGAGGTCATTAGGGGTGACCTGTCACCTCCGATCCGTCACCACATTTCCCAACCAAGGAAGAAACCACGGGGAAATGTTTTCCCTTTTCCCCTTTGCGCAGTGGAAGGATATTATTTGTTTATTCCATTTATTCTGTGATTATTGTTTATTTTATTAGCACCGATTTTGGTGGAAAATTCAGGAATCCTGATGGACACACTGGCAATGTCCGCTCTTCCTGTTCCCAAGAACATTCCCATTTTTCCTAGGGAAGGGAAATATCTGCGCTTTGCCAACCAGCAACATCCAGGATTGTGTGGAGCTGGCATCTCCTGGGAGTCCAAGAAAGCATCCCACACCATTCCCTCTTTTCCTCAAGGGTCTTCTAGTGGGAACACAGACCAATTTTCCAAGGAAATCGCCAGCAGTTTTCCAAGAAAACCCAGCCAATTTCCCAAGGAAATCCAGTCCATTTCCAAGGAAACCTAGCAGTTTTCAAAAGAAAATCTGGCCATTTCCCAAGGAAATCCAGCGTTTTCCCAAGAAAACCAGCCGCCATTTTCCAAGGAATCCAGTCATTTTCCAAGGAAACCCAGCAAGTTTTTCAAAGGAAACCGGCATATTTCCCCAGAGGAAACCGCCATTTTTCCAAGGGAAAATCCCTATCTCCTCTGTGCCCATCCTTATGGATATTCCCTGAGAAAAGTCTTGTCCATTTTGAGGGATCCTTGGCCTTTTTTCCCCACTTTCCAACTGCGGAGATTCCTTTAGCAGGAATATTTCCTTCTCTCCAAGTGCTTAACTCTGGAAACCTTTGAATTATTTCTCCCATTCCATTTCTTCCGCTTCTTTTTTCCCATTCCAACAGCTATTCCAGCATTTCCAAGGCCACCAATTAAAGCCTGTCCCTAATCCGATTTTAAGGCAGTTCCCAATTTTCCAGGTAATTCCTGGAGTTAGAAA
>NDFG01000071.1:160904-178190 GCA_002167245.1 Sporophila hypoxantha | reverse complement strand
CTCTCCTGCCTTTCCAAGATCCGTATTATCCCAAAAACCAGTCCCTGGCTCATTCCCTGCCCTKCGAGGGAAAAGCAGAGCATGGAATCACTTCCGGAGGCTCCCTGTCCCTTATCCTACCTGCGAGAGTTTTCCAAGGGCAGTTGGAGCTGGAATTCTCTTGGCTTGAAAAGTTGGGAATCTCAGCTCAACCAAGTTGCAAGTTGGGAATCTCAACTCACTCCCACTCCAAGTTGGGAATTGGTTTTTTGGGATCCATCTGCCAAGGAATCGGAGAGAAAAACTCCAGAGCCACCCCTGTCTCCRGTCACATTGGGTTCCTGTTGCTCCAAGGACAGGCCCAGGAACCTCCGGAATGGGAAGGAGCCTTAAATCCTGGGAATGAATCAGGAGCCGGAGGTGCCGGGAGCGGGACAGGTTCCGATATTGAATCCATATTTTACAGCTCCCGGCCCAGCAAACAGAGGGAAAATGGATTTTTTTCCATTGGGATGAGCAGGGYTCACATCCAAGGGCAGGGACGATTCCCATTGTCCCAGGTGGATCCAACTTGTCCCAGGGATCCAGGGGCAGCCACAGCAAATCTGGGAATTCCAGCCCAGCCAGGAATTCCTTGCCAAGCTCCCAGCCCAATCTCCCCTTTCCCAGTGGGAGCCATTCCCTGGCTCCTGTCCCTGCAGGCCTTGTCCCCAGTCCCTCTCCAGCTCTCCTGGAGCCCCTCCAGGCACTCTGAGGATTCCCTGGATTTTTCCCTTCTCCAGGSGAACATTCCCAGSTCTSCCAGCCTGGCTRCAMYGCAGAMGYGCTCCTCCTCTCCATGGACTCATCCCAAATTTCCAACCGGGCCCTTCTGCACCAACCAAGGCCGGGCTCACTCCATGCCTAGGCCAGGATTTGGATAAGATTCCCACGGGACACAGCTGTGCCAGGATGGGTTTTATGGGATCTCAGCCCATCCCACTGCACATTCCCAGGATCCACCAGGGCTTTAACTGGGAACTCCTGGCCCAAGCCCCTCCCGGCCATTCCCATCCCAGCCATTCCCTCATCCTGTACCCATTTTTATGGGAATGGTGCATCCCATGTGCGGGGCAGGCATTGCCCTGCTCCCGACACATCCCGGCCGGATGAACYAAGGGAGCGGGAATTTTCCGCCTCGGGAATGTCGGGAGCAGCTGGGCTTCGTTAGGGATCCGGCCATGTCTGGTTTGAGTTCGCACCTTGGGAATTGGGCCTGGCTCGGCTCTCACCTCATCAGCCGGGCTGGGATCGGATTCCTGCCGGCCTGGAAAAAACCTGGGAATTGGAGAAGGGTTTTATGGGGATTGTGCGCTCTGGAAGGGCTTTAAAGGGAAAGAGGGCAGGGATAGATGGGATTTTGGGAAGGAAAAGCTGTGGCTGCCCCTGGATCCATGGAAGTGTCCAAGGCCAGGTTGGACATTGGGATTGGATCCACCTGGGATAATGGGAAGTGTCCCTGCCATGGATGAGATGGGAATGGGATGGGATTTAAGGTCACTTCCCACCAAAACCATTCCAGGATTCTGCTCTGGAGCCAGGCTGGGGGAGCTGGGAATGTTCCCCTGGAGAAGGGAAAATTCCAGGGGATCCTCAGAGTCCCTGGAGGGGCTCCAGGAGAGCTGGAGAGGGACTGGGGACAAGGCCTGCAGGGACAGGAGCCAGGGAATGGCTCCCACTGGGAAAGGGGAGATTGGGCTGGGAGTTGGCAAGGAATATTCCTGCTGGGCTGGAATTCCCAGATTTGCTGTGGCTGCCCCTGGATCTGGCAAGTGCCCCAAGGCCAGGCTGGATCCAGCTGGGATGGTGGGAATCGTCCCTGACCATGGGCGGGAGGTGCAGGAGAAAGATTTCACCCTCAGGACAATTAATTATCATTAATGAAGGACATTAATTAATAAATACAATCCCATTTAAGGGCATCTCATACTCCTTTCATTTGCTTCTTTCCCAAATTTTCCTCTCCCACCTTTCATCCCAAGCTTTTCCCTGRTTCTCAGCCATGTTTCCCATGCTCCTGATAATCCCAAAACTGGAAAAATTCCCATCAGAGCTCCAAGGAATCGCTCAGAGTCCTCAAATATCCCTAAAGAAGCAGGAAAATCCCCAGTGATCACTCCAGGGYTAAAATCAATTTTAAAAATTGGAATTTTTTTCAACAAAATCAATAAAAAATAAGAATTTTCCCCCCAAAACTTCGCAGGGGCCATCCCAAAATCCCAGAGATCTCTGGTGCCCGAAATTCCCGGGCTGAGGGAGGTTAAAGCTGCCACAAATCCCATTTGACCTCCTGAATGGAATTAATGAGCCGGAAAACTTCCCGTGGATAATCCAATGAGGTGGATAAAAAGGTCCTGAACTCCTTGGCATGAAGTCAATTCCAAGAMAATTCCCTTTCCCTCTAATCCCTGCTGGCAGAARGGRCCAATCCTGGCTTTTCCTGGAATTTTAGGGCATTCCCAGCCCTGTTATCGGATTTTTCTGTGTTTTTTTTGGGAAGCAAAATTAATAAATTAATAATAAAATTACTTCTGTGCCGATCAGGAGGAAAAATTCCAAGAAAAAGGAGAATTTTGTATTCCTGAATTTATTCCTTCCTTGTTTTTTTTTATTCCAGTATCCATCAGGAACCCTAAATTTAGACCAGGATTTGCTGGTGCTGAGTTTAACCCAAATTTAAGCCAGTTCAAGGTTCCAGACTGGGAAAATCCTGAATTTTATCCCTGCTTTTAATTGGTTTGGATCTTAAAAAAAAATCCATAAATAAATGGAACCTTTGATGAAATTCCAGGATTTTTTTTRRCCATCCCAAATCCAAAGAAATCCACTAAAAATGGGATTTTCCTGCTGGGTTTCAGTGGAATTTTTACTCCAGGAGTTTAATTCCACTTTGGATCCCACTCCATCTTTCAGTCCTTCAGAATTCCATGCATTGAGTCCAGTCCTGTCCCCGAAACTGCTCCTGCTTTCCCTATTTTCTGCTGCCAGCTTTCCCAAAATTCCAGGATTGCTGTCACTGTTCCCAGATAAAACCTTGGAGCTTTGGGATTTCATCTTTCCACGGAATCTGGATGTTCAGGAGCCTCAGGTTGCTCCAGAGGAGGTTTGGGTTGGATATTGGGAAAAATTCCCTCATGGAAAAGCTCTCCATGCCTAGCAAAGGAGTGGAATTCCCATTCCCATTTCTTTAGCCCTTTATTCCTGCTCGTCTCCCCTCCTATTTCTTCCCCCCTTGTTTCCCCTTTTCCCCCTTTTATTCCTTTTCCCTTTTTTGCTTTTTGCTTTTCTCCTTTTTGCTTTTTTAGCCTTTTTACACTTGCACCCCTTTTCCCTTTTGTCTCCTTTTCTCCTTTTCCCCCTTCCCCCCTTTTTTTCCATCATTATCCCTCTTTCCCCCCTTTTTTCCCTTTCCCCCTTTCCCCCGCTTTCTTCCATATTTTCCCCTTTTTCCTCTTTTTTCCTTTCCCCCCTTATTTTACCCCTTTTTTCCCCCTTTTTTTTCCACCTTTCTCCCCTTTTTTTCTCTTCCTTTCCCCCCTTTTTCCTCCTTTTCCTCCCTTTTCTGCTCTTCCCTCTTCCCCCCTTTTTTCCCTTTTTTTCTTTTCCCCCCCTTTGCCCCTTTTCCCCTCTTTGTTCCATATTTTCCCCTTTTTCCTCTTTTTTCCTTTCCCCCCTTATTTTTCCCCTTTTTTCCCCCTTTATTTCTCCTTTCTCCCCTTTTTTCTCTTCTTTTCCCCCCTTTTTTCTCCCTTTCCCCCCTTTTGTGCTCTTCCCTCTTTCCCCCCTTTTTTTCCCTTTTTTCTTTTCCTCCCCTTTGCCCCTTTTCCCCTCTTTGTTCCATATTTTCCCCTTTTCCCCCTTCTTTCCTTTCCCCTTTATTTCCCCTTTTTTCCCCTTTCCCCCCTTTTTTCCTCCTTTCCCCCCTTTTTTCTCCCTTTCTCCCCTTATTTTCCCTTTCCCCTCCCTTTTCCCCCTTTTTTCCCTTTCTTTTCCCCCCCTCTGCCCCTTTTCCCCCTTTCTTCCATATTTTCTCCCCTTTTCCCTTTTTCCTTTCCCCCTTAGTTTCCCTTATTTTCCCTTTCCCCCCTCCTTTTTCCCCCCTTTTTCTCCTTTCTCCTTCTTTTTGCTTTTTTTTTCCTTTTTCTCCTCTATTTTCCCTTATT
Organism: Sporophila hypoxantha; assembly: GCA_002167245.1. Lineage (NCBI taxonomy): Eukaryota > Metazoa > Chordata > Aves > Passeriformes > Thraupidae > Sporophila > Sporophila hypoxantha. The sequence continues at coordinate 174,009 of NDFG01000071.1, read as the reverse complement.
TTCCCTTTTTTTTCCTTTTTTCTCTTCCTTCCCCCCCTTTTTTCTCCTATTTTTCCCCCTTTTCTCCTTTTCCCCCTTATTTTCCCTTTCCCCTGCCTCTTCCCCTTTTTCTCCCATATTTTCTCCCCTTTTTCCTTTTTTTCCTTCCCCCCCTCATTTTTTCTCCCCTTTTCTCCTTTCTCCTATTTTTCCCCCTTTTTTCCTTTTCCCCCTCTATTTTCCCTTATTTTTCTGTTATTTTCCCTTTTCCCCCTCATTTTTTCTCCCCTTTTCTCCTTTCTCCTATTTTTTCCTTTTTTCCCCTTTTTTCCTTTTTCCCCTCTATTTTCCCTTATTTTTCTGTTATTTTCCCTCTCCCCCCTCATTTTTTCTCTGCTTTTCTCCTTTCTCCTCTTTTTTTCCTTCCTCCTCTTTTTTTCCCCTTTCTTCACTTTTTTCCTTTTTCCCTTTTCCCCTCAATTTTCCCTTATTTTTCCTTATTTTCCTTGTTCTCCCCTTTCCCCATTTGCTCCCCTTTTCCCCCTTTTCCCCCTTTTTTCCCTCTTTTCCCCCCTTTCCCTTTCCCCCCGGCATTTTTCCCGGCTGGATAACGAAGGCTCAAAGATCATTTGTTCCAATACATCACAGGTGAGCAGGGAAGCGAGAAAACCGGGAATGGGATATCCCAGGATGGATCCTGAACCTCCCCCGACCTCTGGCTCACGGAATTCCGTGCTCAACAATCCATCATTCCCAACGGATGGCCGGGAATGTCCCCGCGGGGGTCCCCAAGGGTTACTCAGGGGTGGCTTCACAATGTGCAAGGATTTGGGATCATTCCGGGAACYCTCCGAATCCCAGTCCCGGAGCTGGGTGTGGAGGTGGAAAATGGGAATTTCACCCCTCCCAGCTCCACGGCAGGGTGGGAATGGGGTTTGGGATGAGTTTTTCCCTCCGGGAGATGGGATTAGGCAGGTTCCCAGCGTGATCCCAATTTAATTTAATTCTGTGGCCTGGCGAGGAATTCCTTCAGGAATTCCTGAAGTTCAAGGAGCACTGGCCCAGAAGTTGTTCCCGCGGAAAAGATGGATTTGGGAAAGCCATGGGAGAGGAGGTCATTAGGGGGTGACCTGTCACCTCCGATCCGTCACCAACATTCCCAACCAGGAGAAAACCACGGGAATGTTTTCCTTTTCCTTTGCCAGTGTAAGGATATTATTCTCTTTATTCCATTTATTCTGTGATTATTGTTTATTTATTAGCACAGATTTTGGTGGAAAATGTGGGAATTCCTGATGGACACCTGGCAATTCCCTCTTTCCCTGTCTCCAAGAACATTCCCATTTTTCCTAGGGAAGGGAATATCTGCCTTTGCCAACCAGCACATCCCAGGATTGTGTGGAGGCTGCATCTCCTGGGATGTCCAGAGAGCATCCACACCATTCCCACTTTTCCTCAGGGTCTTCTAGTGGGAAACACAGATATTTTCCAAGGAAATCCAGCAGTTTTCCAAGAAAATCCAGCCATTTCCCAAGGAAATCCAGTCATTTTCCAAGGAAACCTAGCAGTTTTCCAAGAAAACCTGGCCATTTCCCAAGGAAATCCAGTCATTTTCCAAGGAAACCTAGCAGTTTCCCAAGGAAATCCAGTCATTTTCCAAGGAAATCCAGCAGTTTTCCAAGAAAATCCAGCCATTTCCCAAGGAAACCCAGTCATTTTCCAAGGAAACCTGGCTATTTTACAAGGAAACCCAACAGTTTTCCAAGGAAACCCGGCCATTTCCCAAGGAAACCCAGCCATTTTCCAAGGAAAAATCCCTATCTCTCTGTGCCATCCTCATGGATATTCCCTGAGAAAAGTTCTTGTTCCATTGAGGGATCCTRGGCCTTTTTCCCACTTTTCCAACTGCGGAGATTCCTTTAGCAGGAATATTCCTTCTCTCCAAGTGCTTAATCTTGAAACCTTTGGAATTATTTCTCCCATTCCCATTTCTTCCGCTTCTTTTTTTTCCCATTCCAACAACTATTCCAGCATTTCCAAGGCCACCACTAAAGCCTGTCCCTAATCCCGATTTWGGCAGTTCCCAAATTTTCCAGGTATTTCCTGGAGTTAGAACCAAATCTATTTCCAAAAGTTTTTCCTTTAAAAAAATCTGCATTTCTCAGCTCTTCCCTAAATCCCTGAAAATGGGAGACYTGGACTGGGAATTTTTCTTCACCTGAGGAAAACTCCAAGGAAGAGATGCTGGAAAAATGTGGGATGAAGCCTGGAAAATGGTAAATGTTGGGAATTACATTAAAAAAATGCATTAAAAAGAGAAGGAGCGCAAGGCTTCCCAGATTTTGTGGCAGCCAAAGGCTGGAGGAGAATTCCAGAGGTTTGGAGGTGGCTGTGCTTCCCTAAATTCTGTTAAATCKCARCATGGCTCTGGACAATGGGGTCTGKCTGGATCSTCCTGGAAYTTTGGGAAGCGCTGATTCCATGGAATTTGTCAGGCTGGAGTTGGAGCGGATAAATTCATCRGGATGGGGAGCGATGTCAGCTCCGGAGATTCCGTCTCCCTTCTGGAATTTCCCTCTTGGAAAAAAAAAAAAACAAAACCCTCTTGGATCCTGCTTTCCTTGCGTGTTTGATGTGGAGAGCGCAGCATCCCAGGGATTTCTGGCATTCCGTCCTTTTCCTGGATGCTGGAGCAGTTCCAGGCAATTTTTGGGACAACATCTGTCCCACTGGGCTTCCCCGAGCTCCGACAAAGAAAAGCAGGAATTTTTGGGAGACTCGGAGAACTTTCTTCCCAGCCTGACTCCTCCTCATCCATAGGTGGAGGCAAATCCCTTTGGAAAGGGATTTAGGAGCTCCCTGGATCCCGGAATTTCGGCTCTGCCTTTTTATGGATCGACTCCCGAAAGCCCAATGGGTCTCTTGTATCCCCATGGGATATTTCTTTGGAATTTCCATGGAATTTCCCTGTTGGGAAGCACTTGGGAATGTCGTCYGCACAGGCAGCTTGAAGGGAAATTGGGAATTTTCCCCCCCATTCTCCTCATTCCCAAATTTTCAGTCTTTTGTTCCAGATCTCTCTGCAAGGAGCATCCAACTTCTGGGATAATGGGATATTTATCCAAGGATTCTTGGAGTCACCACCAGAGGAAGAACCTCCAGTAGAACCCAGTATAAACCAGCAAAAACCAGAAAAAACAGTAAAAAAATCAGTAAAAATCAGCAAAAAGCAGTACAAACCAGAAAAAACAGTAAAAATCAGAACAAACCAGTACAAACCAGTATAAACCAGTAAAACCCAGTATGAACCAGTACAAAAGGAGTTATTTTCTCTCTAGTAAAATAATTTTGGGGATTATTTTTAAACCTTTTTTTTTTTTGGGACCAGATGCTGTCAGTGCCACAGGGACCAGGATTCCAGGTCTGGAATAAATCCTATGGAACTGGGAGGGATTTTGGGAATCGAGTCATGCCACAAGAAGAAAAAGCTTCCTGGGATGCATCGGGATTGTTCAGCTGGGAGAAGAAAAACTTTGGAGTGACCAAATTGGGGAAAATCCAYGGCCTGGAGGGGCTCCAGGAGAGCTGGAATTTGGGACAGGGATGGAGGGACAGGAGCCAGGGAATGGCTRCCACTGGGAAAGGGGAGATTGGGCTGGGAMCTTGGCAAGGAATTCCTGGCTGGGCTGGAATTCCCAGATTTGCTGTGGCTGCCCCTGGATCCCTGGCAGTGCCCAAGGCCAGGRTGGGATGGATTTGGATCCACCTGGGATAGCGGGAGTGTCCCTGCCCATGGATGGGGTGGGAATGGGCTTTAAGGTCCCTCCCAACCCAACCATTCCAGGATTCRGTGGCTCTCTGATTTTCTAGGATGSGGGAAAAAGAGGGAAAATATTTTTGAGGAGGTTTAGTGGCTTTTTGATCCCAAATCAGCTCTTCCAGGGAAGAGGGAGCCTCATCCCTGTCGGGATCCAAAGGGAAAGCATTGGATCACGGACCAGGATCTGCTCCATGGGACACAAGGGATGGGCAGGAACTGATCCCYGGAAGRCCCACCTGGACAGGAGGAAGAAATCCTTGGAACAGATCCCAGAGAAGCTGTGGAYTCTCCTCACTGGGAATATTCCCGATCCATCCTGACACCACCTTGGGATGGCCCCACCGGAGCAGGGAGTGGGACAGAGGAGCCCTTCCATAAATCCCATAAATCCCACTTAGGAATTTTTTACATCCCACAGAAGTTGCTGATGGACCCATGGGAACACCTGGATCACAAGCTGGAAATCCTGGATTTCATACTCACCAYCTGCAGCAGCAGCAGGAACAAATTTTCATGGAATTTGCTGGAAAAAAAGCTGGTTTTCCCAAGCCAGCACCGTTTTCCAAGGTCCTTTCAGTCCATAGGAATTTGTCACTTCCCACATTTCCTGATCCCATGGTGGATATTKAGAAGTTTTCCTTGTGAGTCAAGTGGAGGGAAGGAATTCCTTTGGATCAAGAAAACAGGGATGAATTTAAATGGAAACACCCGGATGCGGCCGGGACAAATGTCCTTAATAAATTCAACYCTCCCGACATTCCAAAGAGATTCCCTGGCAAGGCCAGGCTGCCATGAAAGCTGGAAAGGAAGGATTTTGTGGATGGAATTCTGCCACAATGCCCTGATCCCCTTTGGAATCTTCCTGGATGCTGGAGGGAGATGGAGAYGGAGAGAACTTCAGGAAAGATCCAGGTGGGATAACGTGAATTCCACCAGGGATGTGTCCCAAGGGAGGTTGGATTCCTTCRCAAAGGTCCAGAGGATGGCAAAGAATTCCTGGGAAAGAGGGGGCAGTTCAGGCCCTGCCTGGGCTCTGGATAGTGGAAGCGCAGGAATTCTGTGGGAATGTAAAATAAAATATAAAATATAAAATATAAAATATAAAATATAAAATATAAAATATAAATATAAAATATAAAATAATAAAATATAAAATATAAAATATAAAAATAAAATATAAAATATAAAATATAAAAAGGAATGTAGGGCTGGAAGAATTTCCCTTGTTCCTTTCCCTTTGGATGCGAGTTCAAGGGACAGCTCAGGAATTCCTGACAGGTTTCCCACCTGGCATATCATAAAAATCCTGGGAAAATCCTTTGAGGAGCATCCTTATCTCTAACCTTCAAGTTTTTCTTTTTTCCTCTCAAACCTAATCCTGCTTTTCTGGGTTTAAAAGCAGGAATTCTTCATCCAACCTGGACCCAACAGGGACAAGAGGGTGGTTCTCCCTTTGGAGATGAATTCCGTGCATTTTGGATCCCATTATCCCAGCTTGAATCCAGTTTTCCCTGGCTTTCCTCAGCTCTCCAAGCTCTGGAATAACACAGCTCCAGTCTGAACCTTAATTCCCAGTTGAGGTTCTCCTAAATCAAAGTCTGTGGAATCGCAATATGTGGAGATATTTGTAAAAGATTATTTGGGTTCATGGAATCATGGAATTATAGAATGGTTTGGGTGGGAAGGGACCTTAAACATCCATTCCCACCCCATCCATGGCAGGGACAACTCCACCATCCAGGTGGATCCACCTGGCCTTGGGCACTGCCAGGGATCCAGGGCAGCCACAGCAAATCTGGGAATTCCAGCCCAGCCAGGAATTCCTTGCAAGCTCCCAGCCCAATCTCCCCTTTCCCAGTGGGAGCCATTCCCTGGCTCCTGTCCCTGCAGGCCTTGTCCCCAGTCCCTCTCCAGCTCTCCTGGAGCCCCTTTGGGCACTCTGAGGATTCCCTGGAATTTTCCCTTCTCCAGGGGAACATTCCCAGCTCTCCCAGCCTGGCTGCAGAGCAGAGGGGCTCCAGAAWCCTGGAATGGTTTGGATGGAAAGGGACCTTAAATCCCATCCCATTCCCATCCCATCCATGTTCATGGACATCTCCCACTGTCCCAGGTGGCTCCAATCCCAATGTCCAACCTGGCCTTGGACACTTCCCGGGATTTTAGCCCTGCCCAGGCCCCCTTTGATGGGAATATACCCCAGCCCATCCAGCTTGGAGTTAATTCCAACCCTTCCATCCTTCCCGCTCCATCCCAGCTCCATTTTTTATTTATTTATCCCTCAAGGGCCTCCTTGAAGCTTTCCCAACCATCCCAAGGAGGGTTAAATCCTGGGATGAAGGAAGGAAAATAAACCTTGGGAATGTTTAACCACTGAGGGCAACCCAGGGATGATCGTAAATGATTCCTGACCTGGAAAACTTCACCTCTTCCCGAAAAAATTCCATCACTCCTTTCGCCATATGAGGGCACAATCTCCTTATTTTTAGGATTCCAAGCAGATTCCACAATGGATAATGTTAGAAGTGCTTTTCCCTGTGGGAATTCACTGGGTGGGATGTGAGGGAGCAGAGCAGGATCTGGGGAAAAAAGGATCCCTAAAGCTTCGGGGATATTCCCATTATTGAAGGAAAAGCACATTCCCATGGTTGGATTGCAGGGAATGTTGGGAAGAACGGGAGGAAAGAACTGTTCCCTCCAAACCTTGCTTCCAGAGCAGGTAAAACTCGGGATTTGAACGGATTTTAAAGGGAAAACTGTCAGCACAGGTGGTTTGTTTGTTCCCTTTGGATCTGCTCCTCACGTTACTGAGGATGGAATTCTTGGAATGTCCCTAAAACCTCCGGGTAAAGATCATTCCATAGCTCCTTGCTCAGAGGAATTCCAGGGATAAGCAGAGGTGTCCYGGCCCTTTTCCCATCCCTCTGGGATCTCCCATTCATTCCTTTATCAATCATTCCTTAATCCTCTCCTGGTGTTTGTTTTTTTTTTCCCTTGAGGATTTCCCAGTTCTCCCTTCCTCCCTGCAGGAATCCTTGATTCCTGATATTCCCAACATCTGGCCTGGGGGTTCTTTTCCATGCCTTATCTCCCTCTGGAAGAGCAGCACTTCCCACCATCCTTCCCCCCTCACTCCCATTCATCCCGCTCTCCACTTGGAATTTTAACCCCATTTGGGAAGCAGCTTTGGGCAAAGACACGGCATTACATAAAACCACCCAGCTTCATCCCAAAAATTCCCCAGGAATGGTGCAGGTGCTGTTTTTCCACCATGGATTTGGAAGGGGACAGAGGGAAGAAGCAGAAATGGGGGTAATTTATAGGATCGGGAATTTGCTGCTGGAAATGGGAGATATCCATGGGGATCATCCCCATCCCTGTCCCTGGCAATTCCCCTTCCAAAAACGACCTTTTAATTCCACCCCTCTTCCTCGTTTTTGGTGGGGTTTTTTTTTGTTGTTTTGTTTTGGTTTGGTTTTTTTGGTTTTTTTTTTTTTTTTTTGGGGGGGGTTTTTTTGGTTTTTTTTTGTTTTTTGTTTGTTTGTTTTTTGTTTTTTGTTTTTTGTTTTTTTGTTTTTTTTTTTAATCCATCAAAAAAGAACCAGGGAATAAAATCTTTAGTAATAAACCAGGAAAAAAAAAAAAATCCTTCCCAGATTTTCCACCGTGCCTGCGGAGCAAGGTCCAATTTTCTTTTCCTTTTATTCTTTTTTAAATTAAATCAGAATCCGTCACTTTTTTTTAGGATCGTTGCTCATCCTCCTCTTTCTCCGGGATGGTTTGTGCATCTCCAGGAGCTCCTCCCGCACCCCCCTTGGAAAAGTTGGAATTCCGGCRGCTTTTTGGTGTCACTGGGACGGTTGCACATGGAAAAGGTCAGGAGGGACGGGAGCAGTGAGTCAGGCAGGGAGGGAAAGGAAACCGAAGCTTTTCCAACTGAAATCCCGCCACGGATCCCGCATGATTCCAAYGGCAAAATCAATCCCAGGCGTTCCGTGTTGTTGCTGTTGACATTCCCAATCCCGGAGGGATTCAAAGCTGTGGGGAAGGCTCACGTTCGAGTCAGAGTGACCCAAGTGCAGCGAAAAYTGATGGAAGTGGGAATCTTTTCGGGATGAGTCAGCAGCCACGGCTTCCAGAAGCCGTGTGGTGAACCCGAAATATTCCACGGGAACAGGCCGGCTTTTTTAAGGAATGCGTTCATTCCGGAGAGTTTGGATCCAGGGCTAAATTTAAGCTCCAAGCCCTCACCGGACTGGGAATGGTGATTACCTCCGGGGTTGTGGTGGGAGTTGGGAATTGCTGTCCTGCCTGGAGCTGAATATTCCAGCCCTGCCCAGGGAGCTTCTCCGATGGAGTTTCCTGCATTCCCAATGTTCAGGTGCTTCCTGATCCCGGCTCCTGCTCTCACAAAATCATGGAATGGGGTGGGATGGACCTTAAAGCTCAGCCCATCCCATGGGCAGGGACACTTCCCACTGTCCCATATGGATCCAACCTGGCCTGGGCACTGCCGGGGATCCAGGGGCAGCCACAGCAAAACTGGGAATTCCATTCCAGCCCGGAATTCCTTGCCAAGATCCCAGCCCAACCTCCCCTTTCCCAGTGGGAGCCATTCCCTGGCTCCTGTCCCTGCAGGCCTTGTCCCCAGCCCCTCTCCAGCTCTCCTGGAGCCCCTCCAGGGACTCTGAGGATTCCCTGGATTTTCCCTTCTCCAGGGGAACATTCCCAGCTCTCCCAGCCTGGCTCCAGACCAAAGAGCTCCAAAATCCTGGAATGATTTGGTTTGGAAGTGACCTTAAATCCCATCCCTTTCCACCCCATCCATGCTCAGGGACYRCTCCCACTCTCCCAGGCTGCTCCAGTGTCCATCCATGTCCTTCCCCAATCCCAYTTTTCTGCTCCATGYCCAGGTGRYTCCATGGAAAAGGGATTGTTCCATTCCAGAGGGTTCCTGGGGCCTCGGCTGGGTTTGTTCCCACTGAGCTTCACCCAAAATCCCAAAAGTTTAGAAGCAGCCTCAGATTCCATTCTGGTGTAGAACTGAGGAACAAGGAATGTTCTTCCCTCATGGAGAATGTGGATTTTCCTGGAAAGGCCGCTCTGCCCTGGAATGGAATTCCCAGGGAAGTGAATGGCATCTGCYTTCCCCCATTCCCAGAAAAACTCTGGATGCTCCATCCCTGGCAGAGTGTCCAAGACCAGGTTGGACACTAGGGCTTGGATTCACCTGGGATAGGGGAAAGTCCCTGGAGTTGGATCCAGGTGGGATTTAAGGACCCATCCAACCCAACCCATTCCCTGATCCTGATTCCCGCTGATCTTCCACGGCCCTTCCGGAAGGGAAAGGGTTTTCCTTGGCTTTTTGCTCCCATCCCACAGCATTTTGGGCATTCCACGACATCCCAAATGGAATTCCATATCCAARCTCAGGGATCTGAACCTTATCCTCAACTTCTCAAGGCAATGGAAGCAGCACCTTGGAATTAGGGCTGGGAATGCTGGAGRGCTCCTTTCCTTTCCCATTTCCCAGGAAAACACAGGTGTCCATGGTGTGATGTCCAGTTCCCAATTCTTGGATTAAACTCCGACACAGAAAATTAGGGAAAATCCAACATTTTTATTCCTGGTCACGATCCAGGAGCTGATTTCTCCTGGACAAAAGGAAAGGGATAAGGAATTTGCCATTCCCAAATCCCAGCGTCTTCCCAGCCTTGGATCAGCTCCTGCCTGGCAGGTTCTGGAATTTGACTGGAGTGAAGCTGCTCCCAATTCCGGGATTATTTCTGTTCCCAGCATGGCAAAGAATTCCATACGCGGCCTTCAGAGCCCACGGAGTTCAGGGATCCATGGAAACAGCCGGGATCCATCTGGAGGTGGAGATGTGACCCTCYGGAACAGGATGTGACCAGGAATGGTGGCCAAGGCGTCTCCCAGCTCTTCCCTTCCCGCTGGATCTTGGGAAACAACATCCGGCACTTCCATAATTTTATTCCCTGAATTTGTTGCCYTCTTTTTCCCACTTTAATTCCAGTCAGATCCCTTTTTCTCCAGCTGGAATTGGGAATGGGAAGTGGAGACAACTTATTCCCACTTATTTTGGCTTGGCTTTGCCATTAATTAGGGCTGGAGGGTTTGATTATTATTAATTAATTATTTAATAATTTATGATTAATCCCCAAAGAGGCACCGACAATCCAGATAAAATTCCAAGCCAGGAAAGCGAGGACGGAGAGACTTCAGGAAGAGAAGAGTCCAGAAATCTTCAGGAATAGCCGGAAAATTGGGAGAGAAATCCAGGAATAAGGTCCTGGCAGATGTGGGGGTGGGAAATGGGGAAAATCCAAAGGGAAGGGTTTTAGTAGGAAAAGCATCTGGATAAAATTAGWGTGGAAAAGTGCTCGAGAGGGAGAAAGAGAGGAACAAAAAATTTTATGGGATTCACCAACAAATCCCGCTCTGTTTTTTAGGATAAAAAAACCCCAAATCCAGGGGTTATTTTTATCCTCCTTCCCCAAATGAAAGGAGCGAAATTCCAAAAAAAACCCGGAGAAAAAGAAGCAGAGAAAGTCTTTCCTTTTCCTCAGCTCCTGTGGAAAAATCCCCCCTGATCCCCACTTTATGAAGCCATAAAAAACTTGGAAGTCTCTCCTGGCAGATGCCGGCAGGGCTGGTGCTGGAGGCTCAGATTTTTTGGGATGAGAAGGTTTGGAAAAGCGCTTGGCTTTGGAATTGTTCTTAAAGGTCAGTGGGGTGGAGAAGGGAAAAACGCGGAGCCGGGAGCTTTTCCCGCTGGATGGAGCCGGGGAGCTCCTGGTGACATCTTGGAATGACGTCTCCTGTGGAACAGAGGATTCCAGGATGTGCTTTTTTTGGGAATAACCAAASCAAGAGTTCCCCTTTTGTCAGAGGTTCCTAAATCCATAAAAATGCTCCATTCAGTCGGAATTCCAGGCCAAATTCCCTCTGGCTTCTCCTTAAATCCAAGCCTGAGGGGGGAGAGCCCAACCTCATTTTTCCCTCTCCAAGYGCTTTTGGTTTTCCCTCGGAAAGAGAAAATTCCTGATTTTGGTGCCTCATGGCAATTCCAAGGTAGAATTCCATAATTTATTCCACACCTGTGATGGACCCCGTYGTGCTTCTCCCTAAAAATTCCCTTGGAAAAGAGGAGGAATCAAACCAGAGCCAGGAAGTCCCATTTGGATAGAAACAACCCAGCTCTGGGATAGAAATTCCCAGATCCCAGCTATTCCCAACATTCCCTGAAGCGTCATCCCAGGGAAAGCTGAGGTGGAACTCAGGGAATGATGAAAGATGGGATCACCACCCAAAATTCCCAGGAAAGCATCCAAAATGGGTAAATCCATGACATTCCAGCCGTTTTCCATGCTTGGAGGTGCAGGTTTGCTTCCCCYAGGCACCGGGAATTGGGAAACTCCTGTTCTTAAGGGAAGGGGGTGGGAAAAGGAGCTGGAATTCCTGGAATTGAGACATAGACCCGACCTGAGTCTTGTTCCTAATTCCAAGCAATTCCGGAATTCCTCATTGTGTCCTAGATCCAAGGGAAGAAGCACAGGTGCCTGCCCATGGACATTGAGGAARTGACCATTTTTTATCCTTTTTTGTCCTTTTTTCTCTCCTTTTTTGTCCTTTTTTTGTCCTTTCTTGCTCTTTTGTTCTCTCCTTTTTTTCTCCTTTTCCCCCTGCCTCTTTTTCCTCATTTTTCATTTTAAATTAAATTCCCACAATCCTWACAGCTCAGGACATTGTGTTCCCTGTTTTCCAAAACTTCATCTGCTACTCCCACGGAAATCCTTAGGCAAGCTGCCCTTGCCTAATTCAAAGGCTTTAGGAAGATTTTGTGGGATAAATCCATGGATCAGGTTTGTTGCCATCCTGARGGATTTTGTCATGGACATTGGGAGTTTTTTTCTTCTGGGATGACTCTTCCCTGCCGAGGCCACTCCYTGCCCTTTTTCCATGGATTCCCTGAGCCTTCGGGTGTCACCTGGCCTTGGGGCACTGCCAGGGATGCAGGGGCAGCCACAGCAAACCTGGGAATTCCAGCCAGCCAGGAATTCCTTGCCAAGCTGCCCAGCCAATCTCCCTTTCCAGTGGGAGTCCATTCCCTGGCTCCTGTCCCTGCAGGCCTTGTCCCCAGTCCCTCTCCAGCTCTCCTGGAGCCCTCCAGGGACTCTGAGGATTCCCTGGATTTTTCCTTCTCCAGGGAACATTCCCAGCTCTCCCAGCCTGGGTCCAGCCCCGGGGAGCAGCTCTGGATTCTCTCCAACACCTCCATATCCTTCCTGTATTCCCCCATTTCCACTCATGACCTGCACAAAAAACCCAGGAATTCCGAGGTGGGATTCACGGGTGCCACTGGCCGGGAATTTCCTCCAAAACAAGCTCCACCATCAGGAGAACCAGGCTGGAAAACCGAGCTGCCATTCCAAGGGCAGGATCCCGAACACCAGGGGCTGGAGTGAGGTTAAGGAGCCTAAAAAAAGCCTGGAGGGAGGCCGGGAAGAGCCGGAGGGGAAGGATCTGGGATGGTTTGGGATGAGTCACGTTGGGAATGAGTCAGCAGCGTCCTGCTGCTGTTCTGTCCCGGGATTCATGAACAAAGTTCCTGCTCCCAAGGACACGGAGGGAATTATTCCGCTCTGGAGCTGGGACAGGGATTGGTTGACATCTTGAGGACTGGGGGCTCCATGTCCTTTCCCAAAAAAAAAAAAAGGGAAGAGAAATCCCACAGAATAATTTGGATAATAAAACACYGCCCATGATGAGCCAGGGGTGGTTTAATCCAGAAAGGAAAAAACAAGTAGGAAATGGGAATTTTGAGATTTGTGACTTTGCTGACCTTTTATCCTGGTTTTTGTTCCATTTGCGATGTCGGAATTCCTTCCGATCCATAAAAAACATGGAGATTCCATGCTGTGACATCACTCTGGCATTCCTGCATMGCAGATCCTTGGAATCTCTGCATCTCAGCTTCCTTCCTGCTGTAGGAATTGGGAAAATATCCCTYGAAAAGTCTCAGAGAGGTCACCTGGAATCCTTCCCACGGGATCATCCCTGTATCCAAGGCCTCCCGAGGGTTTGGATAATCTATTTTTAYATCTTGGAATTCCATCCRTGAATTCGTGGCTCTTTTTCCACKTTTCCACTGGATTTTTTTTCAGTTTTCCGTGTGGAATTCACGAAACCTTTAAAATGCCRTAAAAACTTGGGAATTTTACCCCTTGATTTCATAGGACGGAATTCTTTTGTTGTTTCTTTGGAATTCCTGGTTGCTCCCGTTGCTCC
>NDFG01000071.1:142507-157786 GCA_002167245.1 Sporophila hypoxantha | reverse complement strand
CTTCCAGGGATGGCGATTCCAGGTTTTTTTCCAGTCCTAGACTAGAAAGTACTTTGAGTGAAGGAATTTTTCCTGGAGGAATTTTTCCTGGAGGAATTTTTCCCATGGAAGGTGGACACTGAGCCACTTCCAGTAGGATCAGGAGAAGATCTGAGGGCCCTGCAGGAAATCTGGGAAAATGGGAATAATATCCATATTCTTGCTTCCCAACCTTGTTCCCGAGTTCTGTTTCTGCTCCCCTTTGGACACAAAATCCAGCAGGACACAAAATCCAGTCAAAGTTTGGATTTGATGCATTTGGAGATCTTTTCCAACCTTCATTATCCCAAAATTCCAAGCTTTGGCCTTCCCAAAGAATAATTCGGAGGCTGCCAATGGAAAAACTCCCCAGAAAAACGGGACCAATCAGCAATTCCAAAGAAACAACGAAATAACTCCTTCCTATGAAATCAAGGGGTAAAATTCCCAAGTTTTCAAGGCATTTTAGGGATTTGTGGATTCCACACAGAAAACTGAACAAATCCTGTGGAAAGGTAGAAAAAGAGCCACGAATTCAGGGATAGAATCCCAAGATCTAAAAATAGATTATCCAAACCCTTTGGAGGCCTCGGACACAGGGATGATCCACGGTGAGAATTCCTGGTGACCTCTCCGAGTCTTTTCCAGGGATATTTTCCTCCAATTCCTACAGCAGGAASGAAGCTGAGGAGCTGAGCTGAGTCACCCCTTGGAGAGGCCGGGATGGATGGGATTTATCCCATGGAGCCGGAATTAAACCTGGGAATAACCCCAAAAACCTCCGTGGGCTTCCAARGCTCCCAAAATCCAACCTCTGGCTCGGAGAGCGAATTCCTCAGGAGAGGCTGTTGCATCCCAGGAGGAAAAGCAGGAAAACAAAGGGATCCATGTAGATAAACAAGGACTGTTGTTCCATGGATTGGAGGATTTTCGTGGAGACGGCGTCAGATTTCTGGCTTCATGGTCCCAAATAAACGCTCCAGGATCCCGGAGCTGCGGCTGCCTCCGAGCCTGAGAGGACAAGGATTGGGAATATGTGAAATGTGGAATAATTCTTTTCCTTCCCTGCAGGATCCCAGCGTCCAGGAAGAGGACAGGACCCAGGGAGAGAACAAATCCCAGGGAATGGGAATTCCTGGTGGGAAGAATTCCAGGCAGGGAGAGGAAGGGGTTTGTTCCCAGTCAGATTCCAGGAGACCTGTGCAGGGTTGAGTGGGGGACGGGAGGGATTGGGAGGTAAATAGGGAAGAGAATTCCCAGTGGGATGGGAATTCCTGCCTGGATGCTGCTCCAGGTGCCTGGGATCCCTTGTTTTGAGACATCCCAAAAGCAGAAGGAGCTGCTGGGAAAATCCAGACAAGGCACCAAACTGCTCCCAGGATTCTGAAGCCAGGCTGGGAATACTGGGAATGTTCCCCTGGAGAAGGGAAAAATCCAGGGAATCCTCAGAGTCCCTGCAGGGGCTCCAGGAGAGCTGGAGAGGGACTGGGGACAAGGCCTGCAGGGACAACATCCAGGGCTGTCTCTTATACACATCTAGATGTGTATAAGAGACAGCCATAATACTGCTCATAGGAGTTGCTTAGGCAGAGTTCAGCATCATGCACCTTTATTGGCTCTGTTCTCCTGCTCTGTGGTAATTTTCTGGGCTACAATTCCCCCTTTTTTTTATTCCACTGGGATTTGCCTCCCTCATCCTCAATCCCGACTTTCCCCCYCTCCCAAATCCTCTTTTCCAACCCCTTCTCCTCGTCCCGCTTTGAGCCGAGCGTGTTTTCCTTCAGGAATCCGCAGCCTAATCCAGAACAAACAAAACATTCCCACAAAACCTCCAACTCCATGAACTCCTGCCCCGGCCTTGACCACGCTCCCTCCRCCCTCTCTTCCCAACCCCCATCCCAATCCCGCTTTTCACCGTCTCACTGAGGTTTCCAGGAAATTTTTTCTCCCTGACGAAGGATCTTGCAAAAACTCCGGAATTTTTGGGCAGCCACCGGAGCTGGGATTGGATGGATCRGCCTGGATTTGGGAGTAGTGGGGTTGGAGATGAATTTGCTCCAACCAGCAAGGAGTGCAGAAAATCCCTGGAAAAGCAGSAGATCCTCGTTCCTATGGATTTTGGGGGCGGAGCCCTGTTGCAGGGAACAGCTGGGTTGGAATTGGGGGAATGGGAAGAAAATTGGGATGGGGCTGTTGGAACAAATCCCAGGATCCCAGCAGCTCCCAGGTCCCCTTTCCAGCATTCCCAAGGAATCACTGAGCCGTTCCCTGTCTGTTTTTTTGGATAAGGACCCCCACAGCGCTTCCCAAATTCAATTCCAAAAATGRMGGGACTGAGGAGGGAGAGGGGGATGTTCCCTTTCCCACTGGGATTGTCATTCCTGGATGTCTRAGCTGGGAAATGGGCCAGGAGAATTTGGAAAGGGCTCTTCCAGCTGAATCCAGGGAAAAATTGGGTGGCGAGGATGAGGAGAATCCTCTGCATCCCAAAGGTGCGTCCTGGGAATCACGGAATGGTTTGGGTGGGAAGAGACCTTGGGATTCATCCTGTTCTATCCCTCACCTCCCACTATCCCAGGTGGATCCAGCCTGGCCTTGGGCACTGCCAGGGATCCAGGGGCAGCCACAGCAAATCTGGGAATTCCATTCCAGCCAGGAATTCCTTGCCAAGCTCCCAGCCCAATCTCCCCTTTCCCAGTGGGAGCCATTCCCTGGCTCCTGTCCCTGCAGCCCTTGTCCCCAGCCCCTCTCCAGCTCTCCTGGAGCCCTCCAGGGACTCTGAGGATTCCCTGGATTTTTCCCTTCTCCAGGGGAACATTCCCAGCTCTCCCAGCCTGGCTCCAGAGGGGCTKCAAAATCCTGGAGCATTTTCCAGCAGCTCCACAGCAATCTATGGATGAAGTGGGAGCAGCTCATTTTTTCCAGAAGGGATATATTTCCCTGGAATTCCAGCCAGATCCACAGCAATTCCCAGATTCTGGAATCTCCTTGAAGGTGATMTTTGGATAATTGATCCTTTTCCCTTCTTCCCTCCCTCCTTCRTGCTTTTCCTCCTTCCCATCCCTCACTTTATCTCTCCTCCGGGAAATGTTTCAATTCCAGGTTTTCCAGGTTTTCCCAGATTTCTAGGATAAATTTTTGTGCCAATTTTTCCTTGGCGCCATTCCCAACTGTTCCCATTGGACTTGCTCCAGCACAACCACTGGGAATGTTGGGAGAGGCTGCAGAGTAATTTTTCTGTTTTTTTCCCATGGGATTTGTGGCACAGGGAATGTTGGAATGTGGGAAGAGGGGTGGGATTGGCTCATCCCAGCTGGGATTACAATGGGTGGGATGGAATCATTCCCAAATTCCCTTAAAATCAGCATCTTCCATGACCTTGGGAATGACTGACACCTTTATCCATGATTTCAGCAGGAWCAATGGGATTGTTCATTCCCAGATTCCCTCTTAGGCCTCCTTTTCCCTTTTTAGGAAGAGACTCCAAAGTTATCTGCAGGGAATTCCAACACCTCATAAAACAATTCCCCAAATCCCAGAGTTTTCCTCCCTGGGAATTTGTGGGATAACTGCCTGCCACGGGATTTCTCCAATCCCA
Organism: Sporophila hypoxantha; assembly: GCA_002167245.1. Taxonomy (NCBI): domain Eukaryota; kingdom Metazoa; phylum Chordata; class Aves; order Passeriformes; family Thraupidae; genus Sporophila; species Sporophila hypoxantha. Next base: position 154,170 of record NDFG01000071.1, on the reverse strand, counting down.
AATCCAGGGAATCCAATAAATGATCCATCCCTAATTAAAATCCATAAATAAATGTTTGAAGGAGGAATGTCCCACCTTTGAATCCATAAATCCATTAAAAAACAAAGGAAAAATGCAGCTGGGTTTTCAGGGAAAACAAATCCTTTCCGGCTCCTCATTTTTTTGTGTCATAAATCCCTTTTCCAAGGAATAAAAATTTCCAGGGAATGTTTGAGTGTCACCATCATTTCAGGGCCATGGAATTCTGGGAAGGTGGACAACACTTTTTTCCTTCTCCATTTGCTCCCAGCTGATCCTGCTCCTGCAATTCCCAAATCTCAAATCCCAAATCCCAAATCCCAAATCCTTCCAGGTTATTTTCCTGAGCTGTTTCGGGTCCTCTTTCTCCAGCAGTTTTGGTTTTTTTTCCCAAGATTTTGGGCCTTCCTTTCCCATTCATTTTTTCCTGTCCGCATCCTTATCCTGCTTTGGAATTTCCTCCCAGGGATTTCTTCCTCCTTTTTATCGGGATCCATAATGAAGAGGTTTAATTGGAATTGAGGAAAAAATACAGGGAATAAATTCTTCCCCGGGATGGTGAGGGGCTGTCTCTTATACACATCTAGATGTGTATAAGAGACAGCCGTAAGTCCAGAGGTACTAAGAGGACAAAGGACTGAAATTTGGGATAAATCCATTAAATTACGTTTTCCCACAGGGCATTGGATAGCGGAATAAATATGGATGGAGAAGAGCTTTGGAGTTTTTTGAAGGAAAATAAAATTACGTTCCCTATAAAAGACGGGATTTGGGAATGTTGTCTGGAAATCTCAGCCTCTCCATTTCCTTCAGACACTGGAAAGAGWATTCCCAGAATTTTTAAAGAGCTCCCAGCATTATGGAAAACCTCCCTAAGGAAAATCCTAATGGCACAATTCCCTTTCCAGCTTCATCAGGACGTGCAGGGAAAATTCCCCCGGAGATGATCCCGCTGTGGGAATTCCATGAAGGAACAACCAGGGAGAGCCCGTGGGATCCTGGAATGCTTTGGCTTGGAAGGAACKTCAAGGACCATCTCATTCCAAGCCTTCCATACACAGGGACAGTATTCCCATAGGAACAAACTTTCCAGGTGTTTTTATCCCATCSTGCCGAATCCAGGGAAAATCCAGCTCTGGGAGTAGCCAGCGAAATCCCATAGGAGATTTTCCCTGCTCCAGGAGATTTCCTTGGACAGCTCTGCCTGATCCAAGTCTGATCCAAGTGGCATTTCCAGGATGGAATATTCTCCATCCAGCTCCGGAGCGGGATCATGCCGGACTCCAGCAGCCTTGGATCATCCGGATGGGAATTCATCCGGAATTCTGGATGGGAATTCATCCGGAGCACCCAAAGCCTGGAGCTTGATGGGATCCAAGCATSTGCTTGGAATGAGCTGCATGGATAAAACCTGGAGAAAAAATGGGGGGAAAAAGGAAAAGAGAATAAAAAATAAGAAGCGTTTCTTAAATCTTCCACAATTCCCAATCCAAGGTGATCTCCAAGGAACACAATGGGATTTTCAACTTGCTTCAATCCCAAATTTTGGTGTCCAAGAGGCCCCGCATCCCTCTGACCCCCATCCCAAATTCTATCCATCCCCTTTCCCTGGGCTTATTCCCAACCTTGGGACCAGGGAATCCAAAATCCCTCAGCAGCTGCTGCATGGAATTGGCTCCTTGGGAAAGCTCCAAGCCGTGGGATTTTTGGGAATAACAGAATTTACGTCACTGCTCTCCGGATGAGGATGTGAGGAATGGTGAGTGTTGTTCCTGGGAATGGCTGCACAGAGCTGGAAACCCTTTGGAATGTCGTGGGATTGGGGGATTCTCTTCCRTGTCATCCCAGTGGGAAAGGGATGTGGCATTCCCACCTCTTGCTCATCCCTGTTTTTCCTCTGGCCATGTCTGAGGTTTTRGCCAAGATTTGGGATTCGGATTCCATCCTGAAACTCCTGTCCCATCCACAAATCCAAGATTCCCATTTATCCAGCCAGGATTCCAGCTGGGAATGTTGCTCTCCCTAAGGAGGCTCCAGATTCATCCCTGAATGGAGAAAATCCAGGGAAGCACCAGAAGCCCAGCATTCCTGCTGGAACCACGGTGATGTTGGAGCTGCTTCCAGGAATTTCCCACCCATTCAAGGAGGGAATGGAGGGAAGGAGGCAGGAAAAGGGAATTTCTCCTCTATCCCTGCATTTCCCACATGGATCCCAATCTCCCTCCCAGACCCCATTCCCARTGGGAAGCCTCCCGGCCTTTCCCTGCCAGGGATTCTTCCGATCTCTGCCCTTCCCGAAATCACAACCAGATGGGCCCGGAGCAGCTCTGACTCAGTCTCCGACATCACCATCCTGAAAATCTGGCTCCCGGCAGGAATTCTCTCCCCCTAGGGACCTCGTCCCGCATCCAAAGGAGGTGACTCAGTGCCTGATGATCCATAGGCTGAGCCAAGCACGGATCCAGGCGGGATGAGGCCGAAGGGCATCCAGAATTCTCTTTTCATGGGAATTCACCCATTTTTCTCTGAAATCCATGTTCTTGGAAAAGCCGGAGTGTTTCCTGAGCGGTTGTTCCTTACYTATTTCCATAAATTCTTCTTAATATTTTAAATTCTTCTTCCATTTTCTTTTCCCTGTTTTTAGCAGTCTCTCCGGGGATGATTTTCCATGAAATAAAGCTCGGGAAAATGTTTCCTGCTTCTYAAAACCAGGGATGAAACTCCAGCTCCTCAACCTTGACCTTAGCTCAGGGAACACATCCCAGCTCCAGAGCTTTTAGTCCAGGGCGTTTTCCCAGCAAAGCCCTGACTTACTCCTAGAAATCTGATGAGCCAAATCCATAGACAGAACATGAAACCAGGGAATCATGGAATTATGGGATTGGTTAGGTTGGAAAAGACCCTAAAAATCACAGAGTTCAACATCCTTCCCTTCCTTCCTTCCCTTCCCTTCCCTTCCTTCCCTTCCCTTCCCTTCCCTTCCCTTCCCTTCCCTTCCTTCCCTTCCCTTCCCTTCCCTTCCCTTCCTTCCCTTCCTTCCCTTCCCTTCCCTTTCCTTCCCTTCCCTTCCCTTCCCTTCCCTTCCCTTCCCTTCCCTTCCCTTCCCTTCCCTTCCCTTCCCTTCCCTTCCCTTCCCTTCCTTCCCTTCCCGTCCTTGGAATTCCACCAAAATATTGGATTATGAATCCAAACATTTCCAAAGCTCCAAATGTTGGCGATTATTTCCTGTCTTTTTCCCAAGCGCGATGGATTTTGAAGGGACAATGGGATCATCAAGCAGTCACTTCCCTCTTTTTTCTGGGATTTAATCCATGGATTCTTTGGAAGAGAGGTGTGATCCAAGATCCAGTAGGAAATGCTGGATCCAAACAAAACCCTTCTCCCACTTTTTGGACCACCCAAATCCACCCATGCTGAGTTTTCCAGCCCTTTTTTTTGGGAAACCTTCCCACGGCTGATCGGGAATTGCCAATTCCGGTYTCCAGACTCCAGCTCCCACATCCATAAATGATTCCCTGTCTTGATTCCCTTTGTGGTGTGCTCATGGAGACAAAACTTTCCAGGAGTTCTGGGATTGTTGAGGGTTTATCCCAAGTTTTGTCTGCATCCCTTGGAATTCATCCCAGCTCCTGGAAACCCGGGAGAGCCTCAGCAACCTCTGGCTGGCTCCAGTTGGAAGTGAGGGAATAGGGGAGGGTTTGGAAGCACCGGGAAGATTGGAAGGCCCTCAAATCCAACAGGATTTGACTCCTGGTCCTGCTTTTCATGTGGATCGTCCTCAGAGGGCAGAATTCCAACAGGATTGGGATCCAAGCCGGAGGGGAGCTCCKAATCCAACAGGAGAAGGTCAATGCCGCTCTTCTGCTGAGTGTTTGGAGCTGAGGTATCCAGAGGGGAAACGAATCCAAGATGAGCTCAGCTTTTGGTGGAGATCCATGAAAAAAAAGGGAGAGGGAAGAGCGGGAGTGTGGGCAGGGAAAGGCCTTTTCACTTGGATTCATTATCCTGAAAAACAGGGAAAAAATGGAATAAAACCTTGAAATCGGAACGTGGGGACTCTGCAAGGCCGGGTTGGATTGGGATTGGAGATCCCTGGAATCGTGGGAGGTGTCCCTGGTCATGGATGCGGTGGAATGGGATGGGATTTAAGGTTCTTTCCAACCCAAAGCATTCCAGGATCCTGGAGCCCTTCAGCCCTGGAGCCAGGCTGGGAGAGCTGGGAATGTTCCCCTGGAGAAGGGAAAAATCCAGGGAGAGCTCGGAGCTAGAGAGAAAGAAGGTGCTGAAAAGGATGGATAACCTGGAATATCACTCCCAACTTGGGATATTCCATGATTCCATGTCTTCCCCTTTAGAGCTGTCCTTGAAAAGGATGGATAAACCTGGAATATCCTTCCCAACTCAGGATATTCCAGGATTCCATGATCAGAGAGCCATCCCTTAAAGAGAATGGATAGACCTGAAATTTCCTTCCCAACTCCAGATATTCCATAATTCCATGACCTCCCCTTTAGAGCTGTCCTTGGAAATGATGGATAAACCTGGAATATCCTTCCCAACTTGGGATACTCCGGGATTCCATGATCAGAGGGTTGTCCCTTGCAAAGGATGGATAAACCTGGAATTTCCTTCCCAATTCCAGATATTCCATAATTCCATGACCTCCCCTTTAGAGATGTCCTTGGAAATGATGGATAAACCTGGAATATCCTTCCCAACTCCAGATATTCCAGGATTCCATGATCAGAGAGCCATCCCTTAAAGAGAAGGGATAGACCTGGAATATCCCTCCCAACTCCAGATATTCCATAATTCCATGACCTCCCCTTTAGAGATYTCCTTGGAAATGATGGATAAACCTGGAATATCCTTCCCAACTTGGGATATTTCGGGATTCCATGATCAGAGAGTTGTCCCTTGCAAAGGATGGATAAACCTGGAATTRCCTTCCCAACTCCAGATATTCCATAATTCCATGACCTCCCRTTTAGAGRTGTCCRTGAAAAGYWTGGATAAACCTGMAATATCCTTCCCAACWCYGGATATTCCYWGATGCCATGATCAGAGATCTGTCCCTTGCAAAGGATGGATAAACCTGGAATATCCTTCCCAACWRYGGATATTCCYYGATGCCATGATCAGAGATCTGTCCCTGAAAAGGACAGACAAACCTGGAATCCAGGAGAACCCACTTGGAAAACTCTTCCCAAACCTCCAAAATCCAGAGGCAGAAGGAGCCCTTTARTCCATGCAGCCCCAAGACGTCTCCTCACCAGCGGGATGAGGTCATTCCTGGAGCATTGGGATGGGATCCCTCCAAAAACGGCCTTTGGAAGCTTTCCCTCTTCCAAGAGAAACGTGGGACCTCTGTCTCCTTTTCCTGGAGGATTCCAGAACTCCAAACAAGCKGGGAGTTGGCTCCGTGCTCCGGCATTACTCAGGAAATCTGGCAGGAGGGGAAACCAGTGAACATTCCAAAAAAAAAAAAAAAAAGTCAGAATTCCTGGTGTTACAACGAGTCCATTCAGTCGGAAAATCCCAGGCCGTTATCCCGTGCCAAGAACATCCAAATCAGGTAAATCCATGGCTTTGTTTTCTGGGCACTTTGGATTGGGGAGGAATTTAACAGGGATGGGTTTGGAGCCGAACTTCCTTCCCTCATCCCGGAACGTCCAGGATCCGGGAAAACACCGGGATTGGGGCAGGTAGGGAGAGGAGGAACAATAGGATTGCCTGGARTGGGAGCTTTTCCAAGGGTTTATCCCTTTGGATTTTCCTTTGCTGATTTAGGGATTATGGAAGGAAGGGAGAGAGGTGCAGGATTTTTGGGAATGGGTGAATTTCCCCCAGAGCGGGGGGGGTTTTGATGGAAAAAAAGGAAGGAATGGGATACGGCTGATGGTGGAGCTGGAGATGTTTGATCTGAGGTTTTTCTTGGGGTGAAACCAGACGTTTCACATCCCAAAATCCTCTGGGATGGGTCAGCAAAGCTCTGGAAAATCCCAGAGGGAAGAGCAGAAGGGGCGTGGTCAGAGCAAGACTTTGGCCCCGGCCATGAATCCAATTTATCCCAAAATTTCTGGATTTCACAGGGAATAAGGCATGGAATGGCAAACAGCAGCCAAGCAGTGCAGTTTTTGGGATGGAGGTGTTGGGATTTGTGGGATACAGCAGATCTGGATGGTCATTATCCAGCTGTGGAAGCTGTGCTGGYATTGGGAATTCCCAGGGATAATTCYGSCAGGAAGGAATCTCAYSAGGRGTCTGGTCCAGCTTCCAAAACCAGATTCCTCAGGGATTTATCCAGCCTGACCTGGAAAACTTCCAAGGACAGGGACTGTGCAACACCTCTGGGAATTCCTGGCACATCCAGCATCCCAAATAATTCCCATTTTGTTGGGGAGTTCCACAGGGAATTCATTTTCCCTGTGTTAGAACTTCCTAAACTTCTTCTGGATGGCCTGGAGTGATCCGGGATGGTGGGAATTGTTTTCTGGGCATTTTGGATTGGGGAGGAATTGGGAACTCCTGTGGCAGGGAGTTGGGACTGGATGATCCTTAAGGGCCATTCCAACACCATAACATTCCATGATTCCTTGATTCTCCTGGGATGGGATGGGATGGGATGGGATGGGATGGGATGGGATGGGATGGGATGGGATGGGATGGGATGGGAGGGACTCTCTCTAAATATTTCCTGGGAACCTGGGAGAGTCCTCTCATCATCAATCCCAAAAATCCCAAGGAAATTCCCATTTCTGGCAGAGTGGGAGGAGCATGGGAATCCTTCATCCCGCCACATTCCATCAGCATCATTCCCTGGTCCTCACCTCACTCGGCCACTTCCATCTGGTGGGATTTTGTTCCCAAACAAGCCCTGGAGCTGGGATAAGTCATTCCCTCTTGGGAAAATGGGAAAGGGGCTCAGCATAGCCTTGGGAATGCTCAAATGTGGAATAACGGGATGAAACATTGGGATATCCATTCCTGGCTGGTGGCATCCAAGAGGATGAGGAAGAGACGATGGGATTGGGATTGGGATTGGGATTGGGATTGGGATTGGGATTGGGATTGGGCTAAGAGATTTATGGAGGTTTCCGTAGCACTGGAGATTTCCATTGGGATGGGAAGAGCCCAAATTTACGGAGTTTTCCATAGCTGACCTCCCCTTGGAATGGGATGMTTGCTCCATCCTGATCCCACAAATCTCTTCTTCCTCATCCCACAGTGATCTCATTCCCACTGGGAATTTTGGGCTGCCCCTCTGGGCTCTTCCAAACTTCCCAAAATCCACCCAAATRCACCCATTCCCAGTCTCATCCCATATTTGGTCTAATCCAGCATTAAGGATTGATTTCCTTGTGGAACAGGATTTGGGATCCAGGGATGGTTCCTCCAGGATGGCTGGGATTGTTCCCACTCCTCCAAGACTCGGCTTTAGGCTGAGCCTTTCCTAAACTGGGGTCTAACAGGACGGAGCACCCACCTTAATCCCAGGCTCAAATATTCCTTGGTCTCCAACCTTGGGATTCCTGGGAATTCTTAATCCACCAAATCATCGCTGTGGCTGTGACGAGTGGGAATCCAGTTTGGGATTTGGGATCATTGCACAAATGGATTTTCCCTGTTTTTCTTGTGTTTCTGGTCCCAGGGCAGAGGAGGGAATGCAGACATTCCAGCAGCTCCTTCCTTCCCTGTGTCCGGCTCTGAGGCTGCAAAGGCCGGAGCTCTCTTGGATTCTCCTGGAATTCTTCACTCGCAGATTTTTCATTTTCTTTGCCTGTTTTTTTTTGTGGGATCACGTTAAAAAAAAAATCCCCAAACAACGCAGTCACGGAATCATGGAKTTATGGAATGGTTTGGGTTGGGAAGGGATCTGAAAGCTCATCCCATCCCATGGGCAGGGACACATTCCCACTATCCCAGATGAATTCAAGTCCATCCCAATCTGGCTTGGACACAGGGGCAGCCACAGCAAATCTGGGAATTCCAGCCCAGCCAGGAATTCCTTGCCAAGCTCCCAGCCCAATCTCCCCTTTCCCAGTGGGAGCCATTCCCTGGCTCCTGTCCCTGCAGGCCTTGTCCCCAGTCCCTCTCCAGCTCTCCTGGACCCTCCAGGCCCTGCCAGGGCTCTGAGCTCTGCCTGGAGCCTTCCCTTCTCCAGGGGAACATTCCCAGCTCTCCAGCCTGGCTCCAGAGCGAGAGGCTCCAGCCCTGCAGCAGCGCTGGCTCCTTCTGGGCTCTCTCCAGCAGCTCCAGGTCCTCCTGCTGTTGGCCCCAGGGCTGGGGCAGCTCTGCAGGTGGGCTCTCACCTGAGCCAGGGGCACAGGGACACAATTCCCATCTTTCCTGCTCCCCATGCTGCTTTGGAGCAGCCCCAGTGGGAATTGAAATCCGTGGGAAGGCTCAGAAGTTCCTGAGTGGGGAGAGGGAGAAGCTTTGGCAGGGGAGCCGTGAGCTCACAAAACSCTTTTGTTGGGAATTATCCTGGAACAGCCAACGGCTCCCATCCAATCCTCGGGAAAAGCCACGAGGAGAAGATGCATTAGGATTGAATTATTTTCCTGTCAAAACCTCCCGTTCCTCCAGGTGTGACCATTCCCCCTTCCCAGAAATCCTGACGGATGGGAAGCCTCTCCCCAGCCAGGCCGGTTCTCTTGGAATAAAAATATCCCTGGAAAAGAGACAGCCTGAATGTCAACGAGTGGAAATGACCTTTCCCTGCTGAGGCTCCGGGTATCCACTCACATTTCRGGATCCAAGAACAAATCCAAAGCCTCGGGAAGGTGAATCCAAAGAAGTGTCCAAAATTTGGAGGTGGCACCGAGTCCTGGCTGCAGCTTCCAGGCTGGATTTGCTCTGTGAGACTGGGAGGCACCAGGATTCTGTGTTTGGGTCAGGAAAGAGCCTCGGAGAAAAGGGGGCTTTTGTTTTATCCGTGTTGTTTTTATGGAAAGGGAAGGGAAAAACAGATTAGGGTGGGAAATGAGGAAAGTGGTTATTTCTGGAAGCAGCTCCGTGCCCAATGTTCCCTCTCCGGGAGGGATGAGGCGTTTTCCCRGCAGGGCTTGGAAAGGACAAAAAGAAAAGGGGGAAGGGAGCCATCCCAAGGGATTTTCCAGGATTTTGGGGGTTGGGATTAGATKATRTTTAAGGTGCCTTTCARCCCAAACCATTCCATGATTCGGGAGGAGATTCCAGAGGGACACAGCAGTGGGAAAGGGAAGGTATCCGTGTTCCGGAGTAATTCCAGAGAACGTCACAGGCTCCTTTCCCAGGATTGTTCCAGGGCTGTTGTCAGCATCTCCAGGATAACTCACCTCCAAGGTGGGACCATTCCCTGACAGCTCTTGATCCCCGGATCCCTGTTTGGCCAAAATTCCTGGAACCATGGAACGGTTTGTCTTGGAAGGGACCTTAAAGGTGATTTAATCCCAACCTGCCATGGCAGGGACCTGTCTCTTATACACATCTAGATGTGTATAAGAGACAGGTATCCCTGTTTGGCCAAAATTCCTGGAACCATGGAACGGTTTGTCTTGGAAGGGACCTTAAAGGTGATTTAATCCCAACCTGCCATGGCACGGACACCTCCCACCATCCCAGGCTGCTCCAAGCCCTCTCCAGCCTGGTCTCTTATACACATCTAGATGTGTATAAGAGACAGTCCCAGGATAGCAGAAGGTGTCCCTGCCCCTGGGATGATCCTGAAGATCCCTTCCAAACCGTTCCATGATTCCATGTTTTTCTGAACCGGGATCCCGGGAAGTTTCCTAAAAAAAAATCCATTGATCATCTGTATCAGTTCCCTTTCCTCCTCCCAACTTCCAAGCCTTCCCAAAATGAGACAAATGAGCCCAGGGATGCCCAGGCCATGGAATAAAGCAGCCGGTGTTTATCTGGAAATCGGGGAAAAATTCCAAGGCCTAAGGAAAATTTGGCTCTCAGGGATAAACAATTTTCCCCTTTTGTTCTGGAATTGTTTTCACCCATTTCAGGGCCGGGTGTGAACATCGCACCTCATCCAAAGACAAAGGAGAAAAATGTGGCAAAAAAACCCAGTAATTAAAAAAAAAAGGGATGTTTTTTCCAGGGAATTTTTCCAGCAGAGCAGAGCTGTGCTTGGCACGGAGCTGGCATTCCCAGGACCTCCAGACTGGTCTCCAGGGAATCCTAAATTGTGCACACAGCTGGGATTGACTCCCTCGGGGAATGCTCTGGCAGCCAAGGATCTTCGGGGTCTGGTGATTCCAAACTTCGCAGACATGGAGGAGCCCATGGATCAMGGATGGTGTCCAGGAGGAGCCCATGGATCAGGGATGGRGTCCYGGAGAGCTGGAGAGGGACTGGGGACAAGGCCTGCAGGGACAGGAGCCAGGSAATGGCTCCCACTGGGAAAGGGGAGATTGGGCTGGSAMCTTGGCAAGGAATTCCTGGCTGGGCTGGAATTCCCAGATTTGCTGMGGCTGCCCCTGGATCCCTGGCAGTGCCCAAGGCCAGGTTGGACACTGGGGCTTGGAGCAGCCTGGGACAGTGGGAGGTGTCCCTGCCCATGGATGGGGTGGGATGATCTTTCCCAATTCCCTTCCAACCCAAACCATTCCATGATTCCATGATCCCATTTCCACCATGTCTGCGCTGCTCCCTCTCACATTTCCATGTGGGACACAGGGAACTGGGAGAAATATTCTGCTGCCAAGGGAGGGAAATTCCAGTTATTTCTGGGACAGCTCTGACATGGTCACAATTCCCCACCTGCATTCCCTCCTCGGGTCCTCATCACCCTCAACCCCTCTGCAAAATTCACCTTTATCCCTAAGATTCCACAATTTTCCCAGCAAAAAGTGGCCAGAGCTGCATCTGAACTGCTTGAAAAGCCCCACAATCTGTCCCTGTTTTTCTTGTGGGGAACAAAGGACTCTGGATTTTGGATCCCTGAGCAGCTCCGAGTGTTTTGTTCCACTCCAAGGTGCTTTTATTTTGCTTTCAGCTCCTTTAATCCTCCCAAGGAATTGTTTAAATTCCAGGAATCATTTTGACACCAAGAATTCCTGAGGGCTTCAGTATTGTACTTRTAATTTTATTTTTTTTTTCCCAAAAAGGCCTCAGTGCTCTTTGTTTTCATCACAGAGGAAACAATTCCCTGAATTTCTGTATCATTTAATCCTGGGGGGAAAATAAAAGAGAAAGGTCCTGATCTGTCCCTGCAAAAAATTAACACCAGATGTGGCTGAATCCCAAAGCGTGTTCCCYTTGGATTGCCCTTAGGAAAGCACCTTCTTTCCTGGAATTCTTCCATCGCTGAGTGCACGACATCCTCACTGTCCCAGAAACTCAGGAACGGCTTTTAAAGGGAGGGAAAATGGGATGCAAAGTCTTGGAGGTAAAGGCATGGAATCATGGAATGGTTTGGGTGGGAAGGGACCTTAAAGCCCATTCCCATCCCATTCCATGGGCAGGGACACTTCCCACTGTCCCAGGTGGATCCAAGCCCAATGTCCAACCTGGCCTTGGGCACTGCCAGGGATCCAGGGGCAGCCACAGCAAATTTGGGAATTCCAGCCCAGCCAGGAATTCCTTGCCAAGCTCCCAGCCCAATCTCCCCTTTCCCAGTGGGAGCCATTCCCTGGCTCCTGTCCCTGCAG
>NDFG01000071.1:87004-114026 GCA_002167245.1 Sporophila hypoxantha | reverse complement strand
CTAGTCCTCCAAAAAATATTCCACAGTAATCAGGAAAAATGTTCCCAATTCGCGGTTCCTGGACTCAATAACTCCTGGCACGATTCCTTTCCCCAGAATTTCCAAAAGATTTTGGGATTGACCTCTCCACTTGTAGTCTGGGTAATTCCCATTTGACCTTCCACCCCTGCTCTGAATTTTACTCTGGAGAGTTTTGTATTCTGTTTTTCTCTTTTCTCAATTTCTACATGCAAAAACACGCAGCATTTTCCAATAAAATCAGGCCATCACACCATATCCCAACAAGCCTAACATCCATAGGGGGCAGGGACAATTCCACAGGGCATGCATCCCACTGGCGGATTCCAACCTCTGGATCCTTCGGGATATCTCTTCCAGAAAATAACCAATCGGGCAGCCCAGGAATTGGCAAGAAGATTTTCTGGGACACTTCCTCAATTATCTCAACCTCCCACGTCAGCTGGCCCATCCACAGACGCCCCATGGAAGTGCTACCAAAGAAAACCACTTTGGTGTGCTTGTCTCAGCAAATATATCCTCCTCTTTTTCACAAATCCAATTCCATGGGGAGTAAGTAGTGAGATTAGTAGAGTATTATCCCCTCGCTCAGCGGCAACCCTGAACCCAAGGGAAACCAAGGCCCCTGTATCCCACTTGGAATTCAACCAGGATTTGGAATCCGCCCCTCCGCTGTCAAAACCACATTAGGACAACAGATCCAGTCCTTTCCTCATCTCTAATTCCTGGGATTCCATGGGCCCTCCTTGTCTAAACTCCTTGGGAAAACATCCAGGGCACGCCCCGGCCCGCTTCCGAAGGATTTGTGGGATTATGTCGGACGGTTCCGGGCGAGCCGAGATCAAAGGGATCAGGTTGCGGGTTCAACAAATCCTAACGGGATGTGACAGCCAGGTCATTCCATGGGGCTGAGCTGCCAGGATGGATTGGAGGAGATCTCCCATTCCAGGAGGTGTATTCCGGGATGAGGACGGAGATGCTGTGCTGCGCGTTGTCCTTAGGGAATGTTAGAATGAGAATAAACGGGAAGGGAATTCCAGATGGAGCCGGGAAGGTGAATCAGACAGGAATTTTGATATTTGGAATTCCAGATGTTTGGAGGAGGGGATGATTGAAAGGGATTGGAAGAGGGGATGGATTGGAAGAGGGATGGCATTGGAAGAGGGATGGCATTGGAAGAAGGGGAATTTTTGGCTTTTTTGGAAGAGGGTAAAACGGGATGTTGAAAGAAGGAGCAGGGATGGATTGGAAGAGGAATTGATTGGAGCAGGATGGATTGGAAGAAGGACAGATTGGAAAAAGGATGGATTGGCACAGGATGGATTGGAGGAGGGATTTTTCCCAACTGTGGAAAAGCGACACTTCAGCCTCAGTGACAGGGCCAGTTGTAGGTTCAATTAAATTAAAATTAAAATGAAAAAATTAAAATTAAAATCATCAATTCAATAATCGCTTAAAAATTTAAGTGATTAAATCCTTGAAACATTTCCTACCAGAGAATATTTTTATTATCCATTGCCATCTCCAAAAATCTCGAGGGATACGGCGGACAAATTGGAATCTTTGGAGTGTTTGCAAGGAAAAACAATTTTATTCCCAGACCTCCAAGCGCCCACACCACCTGGAACCAGCGGGGAAGGATTTGGGATGTGTGGATGAGGTCAGACAGGACCCAGCCCAGGATCCCCATGCCCTGTCCTGATCCGTGAAGATTTTCCAGAAAATAACCAACCATCCCTTTGTTCCCAACACCAAATCCAGCCCAAATCCCAAACAAATTCCATCTCCTCAGAGGAAAATTAACTCCAGGCCCAAACCCCGTTTTTTTTTTGTGGGCCAGGGAAAAGTTTTGGCACATTCAAAAAATCCCAAATGATGGATTTTTCTTGTGTGGTGCCACCATGGAGTCTTCCAAGGGAAAACAGCCCTGGAGAGGATGATCCAAATCCAGGATTTTGGCTCACAGCGACTCAGGAGCCAAACCATCACCCAGCATTCCAAAATCCGATGGGAAGCTGTTGGTTTTGTGAGGAAAATAAGCCAGGAATGAAGATTCCCAGCAGTTTCCAGCTCCAGGATTCTCTTTCAGAGGGGAAAAGGTCACCAAAGGTGACTTTATCCAAACGGTGAATCATGACTGGAAAGAATTCCAAGAGGAAATAATCTCATGGATCAAGGCAGTGCCGATAGTCTGGAGCTTGGATCCCTAAAAACCAACAACCCATGGATCCAGCTCCGGCCCCTCAGCTCCTCGTTTTTTCCACCTCTCCATCCAGATGTGAGGAAAATCCAGCAGAGGAACAAAGATATCCCGGTGCTTTGGGAAGGTAATTCCTTAGGAAACAAAGCAAACCCCTGGGATTAAATGGAATGAGACTGGTGGAAAATCCTGGGATTCCTCAAGGTTTTGACAGCCCTTATCTCCGGCGGGATGTGACGGAGCGATGGGAAAAACGCGGAGCGGAGCGGCTGACCAGCAGGTGGGAGAAAAGCAGGAAAGGAGTTTGGCCGGAAAAATGGAAAGATCAAAAAAAAAAAAAAAAAAAAAATCCAGACATTCCGGAAAAAAAATAGGGGAGGAAAAGGATAAGGAGGACACGGAGAGGGCAACGGAGGGAAGTGAGAAATAGAGAAGCTGTTTTGGACTTGGAATTTTCCTCTGTGGTGTCCAAAAAATTCATGGCCAAGAGCCAGACTTGAGGAATGACCTCACTGAGGCCTTCACCAGGACCTGAGGAGGAGCAGGAAAAGGAGGGAGAGGAATTTTAGGTGGGAGAAGGACAGGAGCCAGGGAATGGCTTGCCACTGGGAAAGGGGAGATTGGGCTGGGACTTGGCAAGGAATTCCTGGCTGGGCTGGAATTCCCAATTTGCTGTGGCTGCCCCTGGATCCCTGGCAGTGCCAAGGCCAGCTGGATCCACCTGGGACAGTGAGAGGTGTCCCTGCCCATTGATGGTGAGTTTCAGGTCCTTTCCCACCCAAAGCATTCCATGATTCCATGGTTTTCTTCCCTGTGGTGAGCAGTGCCAGAGGAGCCCGGAGCAGTTTGAGGGATGTTTCCACACAAACATTTCTGGAGCGGTTTTAAAGCCAAGCCAACTTTTCCCGGCTTTTGGAATCGCTTTGAACTTTGGGAGCCACTTTGGAGCACCAGAACCGCAATGATTCTGGAGCTCCACACAAAACTGGGTGAAGACAAATCCCAAAAAAAGCTTTTTTTGGAGGAAAACCAACTCCGTGTGCCCAGCAGCTTGGGAAGGAAGGAGCTGCCAGCCAGACCTGGAGAGGAGGATCCGATCCAGGGAAGAGCAGCTGGGATTCCATGGAAATAACTCYGCCCCATCCCCAGGTGATAAAACAGCTGAATTCCAGCCCAGCTGATCCTGGAGCAGGGAATAAATCTGGGAAGTTCTCACTCCCTTCTTTCTGTGCTGGGGGTGCAGCTGAGCCTGGAAAAGGGAAGATTTTTGGCAAGAAAAGAACTTTTTCCTTTTTTTTTTTGCTGTTGGGAAGAAGCCAAGGGCTGAACATCCCCATCCACAGCAGAGCTGGAGCAGAAGGAGAGAGGGAAAAGGAAGGAAAAGGCAGAAGGGAGGGAAAGGAGACCCAGGGAAAAAAAAAATGAAATCAAATCTGTGAGGTGTGGAAAGGGAGAGAAAAGGGAMGGGGGAGGAATTAAAAGAGGGAGAAGATGGGAAGGGAAAGGAGAAGGAGACTCTGGAAAAAAACTGGGGGATGGGAAAGGGAAAGAAAATGAGAGGGAATAAAATTAAAGGGGAGATGTGAAGGAATAAAGGGAATTGTGGAAAAAAGGGGGACWAGCRGMTTTGGGAATCYTGACAGGGAAAARTGGGAAAAAKCGGTTTGGGAATTGTGACAGGGGAAAGAGGGAAAAGCCAGTTTGGGAATTGTGACAGGAAAAATGGGGAGAAGATGATTTGGGAATTGTGATAGGGAAAAGGGGGAGCAGCCAGTTTGGGAATTGTGACAGTGAAAAGAGGGAGCAGCCTGTTTGGGAATTGTGGGCAGGAAAAAGGGGGGAACAACTGATTTGGGAATTGTGGGCAGGAAAAAGGGGGGAACAACTGATTTGGGAATTGTGGGCTGGAAAAAGGGGGGAACAACTGATTTGGGAATTGTGGGCAGGAAAAAGGGGGGAACAACTGATTTGGGAATTGTGGGCGGGAAAAAGGGGGGAACAACTGATTTGGGAATTGTGGGCTYGAAAAAGGGGGGAACACCTGATTTGGGAATTGTGGGCAGGAAAAAAAGGGGGAGCAACAGGTCTGGTAATTGTGGGCAGGAATGAAGGGGAGCAGCCGGTTTGGGAAAGATTTGAGGTTTCCAAACAGGAATTTCTCCCCAAAAATGKGGAGAAGGGCAAAGCAGGAGGAGGGAGCGAGGAATCACAGAATCCTTTAAAAACCCTGGAAAATCATCCAGRCCAACCTCAGAACGACTGGGGAGAGCTGGATCCTTCCCCTCCTTGGGAACGAGGAGCAGCTCCCTGGAGGTTTTCCTTCCSAAATGCTTTTCCCTCGTGGCATTCCCGGCTCTGCTCCAGAGGATCCCGATCCCAACCCTTCCCTGCCGTCCACGTGGAGCTGTTTGGAGAGCAAACAATTCCTGCCCCGCCGGCGGCCCCCYGCCCTGCCTCCCACACGTGTGAGGGGCCCCCGGGAATTCCTTCCCAAACAATCCCATTTGGGATCGTGTCCTTTGGCTGCCCCGCAGTGACCCCGGGAGCAGTGGAACAAAACCCTTCTCTTCCCATCTTTTCCACAGATTCGCTCCAAGGAGAAGGGAAACGTGGAAAAAACGTCCGGAAGCGGTTGGATGATGCATCTCCCCAAAAAAATCCAAACCCCCTCTGGAATATTTCRCTCCCCTGGGGTCAGCGTCCAAGTGGGAGAAATGTTCCTGCTGGGATCACMTCCAMCTTGGAAAAGCCATTATTTATAGGACACTAACATCCAAAGGACATTTTGTTTGTTCTTTCCAGCTGCCCTCAAAATCCAGCCAGGAAAGGGATGCTCAGGGCACCGGAGGGGATGGGAATTTGTGAGAAAAGCAAAGGGAATGGTTTTTTTATCTGGGAATAGAACCTGGAAGAGACCYCAGAGGTGGAAAAGGTTTTTCCAAGCAGGTGACACCAATCCCTGCTCCTCACAGCTCCCTGGAAAAGGGCTTTTCCTGGATTTTTTCTCTCTTCCATGAGCTGGATAAAACCAGACCTCTGAAAAAGCTTGGAAATCTCCAGGTGAGGAAAAATTCCTCTGTTTTCCTCTCCGGGTCCTTCCCGTCTCGGGAAATTCAGTGCAAAAGGGAAAAAGATGGAWGCTGAGGGATAAATTCCCTTTCTTCCTGTGCCTTGCCTTGGAAAATTCCTCCCTCTGTCGTGGGAGGTGGAAATTCCTCATGGAAAACAAGTTTGGAGCAAGTTAGCACTGCAGGATCTTGGAATTAGGGGGGAGTCACTCAGGACCAGCCTCAGGGACAGCCCTGACATTCCCAAGTTTCCACGACTGCTCGCTGGGATATTTCCAGGCTTTTCCCGTGCCAAAGCCTTTCCTGGTGCCAATTCCAGTTACTGGAGCCAATTCCAGTTCCAAAACCTGGAACTGAGCCAGAGGTTACAAACTTTAGGGAGAAACCAGCTCCAGAAGTTCTGCTAAAGCTCTGGATCTGTTGGAATCCTGCAGAATTCCTGTGGCTGGAGGGAAACTCTTCCCAAATGGCCAAGGAAAAGCTTCCCATGGTTACTCCAAGGTGGAAAAAGCAGAAATTTGGGAGTGTTTTTTTTTATTTAAAAATCAAATTTTAATTCTGCTTTCAGGGTCCAATTCCCAAATCTGGTGCAGATTCCACCAAAATCCGCATTTCCATAAGAATAAAATAATCCTGGAATTGTTACATTTGTGCAAAGGCTCCAGAATTATCAAATCCAACCCAATTCCCACCACATTCACCACAAATTTTTCTTTCAGATGCCACATCCATAAATTCTTCGGACAATTCCAGGGATTTGGATTCCACCACTGCCCTGGGCATCCCATTCCAATCCCTGACAGTCATTTCCATGGATAAATTTTTCCCTAATATTTATTCCAATATTTATTTATATTTATTCCAGTATTCCCGAATATTTATTCACTGACCATCCCATGGTGCTATCCCAGGAAAAACAGGCTTGCCTTTATCCCTCTCCTGCAGAAATAACTCTTGGGTTGTCCTGTTTTTCCTGGCCGAGATGGTTCCCCCATCCTGAGGAATTCCAGGGGGTAAAGATTCCAATCRAAAAGAAATCAGACCAAATAATTGGATTTTTACCCTAAATCTCTTCCCTGAAGGAATTTTTTTTCCCCAGGAGAAGCTCAGGATGGAAATCAGGAGGAATTTCCTCATGGAAACAACGGTCAGGAATTGGAATTACCCAGGGATGTTTGGAGTCCCCATCCCTGGAGGTGTCCAGGGAATTCCTGGATGTGGCACTCAGTGCCCAGGTGGGGATTTGGCACAGCTTGGACTGGATGATCCTGGAATTCCAACCTCAGMGATCCTGGAATTCTGTGCCAGCGGTGATTCCAGGTGTGGTTGTCCCATCTGACACCTCTGCCTAAGTTTAAACTCCCGCTTTAAGCTGGATTTTAAGGAAAATCCCTCCATGGAAAGGGTTGTCCAGCCCTGCCCAGATCCCCAAGACAGCACCTCCCGAGGATCCATCCCGGCTCCAAGAGGGATTGTCYGTTCCTCACATCCCACGGGAACATCTCCTGCTCCCACACAAGAGGAYAAATCTGCCACCTCCACCTTTTCCTTCCTCTTTCCCAACACCCACAAAAACCCTGGGAATCACCCAAGCCAACCCAACTCCTGCCACCTTCTCCCTTCATGGAATTCTTGTCCCTGCTGGGATGGAGAAATCGGAAAATTTCGGCTGCTCTGCGGCCAAAAAAATTCCTCCCTGGAGCTTTCCCTCCCCCGGGAACATTCCCAATGAGCCAACAAGAGGAAACACAGGGAGAGGGCTGGAAAATCCCCCCGGATTTGGTGTTTCACACATTCCTGGCCACTTCAAAGGCCGCATCCCCCAAGGAATTGTTCTGGCCATGGTCTTGGTGGCCCCGCTCCGGTTGGGAAATGTTCATTCCAAAGGAAACCTGGATGCACTGGGATAANGAATTGTTCTGGCCATGGTCTTGGTGGCCCAGCTCCGGTTGGGAAATGTTCATTCTGAAGGAAACCTGGATGCACTGGGATAATTCCTGACTCAACTTTCTGCAAGCCAGTAAGTCTTTTTTTCCCAGTAATCTGAGGGATGTGGGAATTTTTTTGGTCCCTGAACTGGCGGCGCTGTCAGCAATTCTTGAGCAGAGCTGGGCAGTGCAGGGAATGTTTGATTTTCCTGGAGAATTCCYGCTTTGCTGAGCAGATTCAGTATTTATCCACGTGAAAGCACAAACACAGGAAAAACTTGGGATCATGGAATGGTTTGGGTGGGAAAGGAGCTTAAATCCCTTCCCATTCCCATTCCCACCCATGGGCAGGGACAGCTCCCACTGTCCCAGGTGGATCCAAGCCCCAGTGTCCAYCCTGGCCTTGGGCACTGCCAGGGATGCAGGGGCAGCCACAGCAAATCTGGGAATTCCAGCCCAGCCAGGAATTCCTTGCCAAGCTCCCAGCCCAATCTCCCCTTTCCCAGTGGGAGCCATTCCCTGGCTCCTGTCCCTGCAGGCCTTGTCCCCAGTCCCTCTCCAGCTCTCCTGGAGCCCCTCCGGGCACTCTGAGGATTCCCTGGAATTTTCCCTTCTCCAGGGGAACATTCCCAGCTCTCCCAGCCTGGCTCCTGAGCAGAGGACCTCCAGAATCCTGGAATGGTTTAGGTGGGAAGTGACCTTAAATCCCATCCCATTCCCACCCCATCCATGTTCAGGGACACCTCCCACTGTCCCAGGTAGATCCAATCCCAGTGTCCAACGTGACCTTGGACACTTCCAGGGATGAGGATTCCACAGTCACTCTGGAAAAGCCCTCAAACCCCTTATTCCCACTTTTCCACACACAACTCCTTCCCAGAATTGTCATCCCTSTCCTGCCCCAYATCCATCWCAGAGGTTCCATGASSTGCTGAGRGGRGGCAGGACCCAAAGGAGCCATCCCTCTTTTTCTTTGCCATATTCCCAGAGATTTTTTTTTGCTGTGTATTCACAGAGCTTTTTCCTCAGAAAACGCGGAATTATTTCCTCATCTTGCAGGAGAGGTCAGGACCAAGCTGACATCAATATTTCGGGAATGGTTCCTGCCAGCCTCGGCAGCGGGAAAAGCCACCAGAACATTCCAAGCCCCAGCTCTTTCCCAAGTCCTCCTCCGGCTGCAAACACCAAAGCCAAACATCCCAGATTTTAAGTGCCACTGGCATTGGTGGCACCRCCAGCCAGGCTCCCGAATTGTTTGTGCATTCCCTGAAATAATTTWGGGTGTAGCAATCCCAGCCGGGTGTTGGGAGCCGGCTCAAGCTGGCTCCGGTTGGAATCAGGCCACGCCGTTGCGAAGGAAATTACTTGGAAGTGCAACCCTATGGATGGAATCCATCAAATCTCAGCTCTTGGGGATGCTCCACTGGTCTCTTCATTCCAGAGGAATTTGTGGCCTCGTTGTCTCCAGGGATCCTTTGAAGCTTTTCCGAGTCTGGCTTGGGGACGAGGGATTTTCCCGAGGTGACAAATGGGAGCAAAGGGTTCTTGGGGTGGGGTRGGGAAAGGGCTTCACCCTCAGAAAGAAGGGAATTCAAACAGGGACACCTCCCACTGTCCCAGGTGGATCCAYCCTGGCCTTGGGCARTGCCAGGGATCCAGGGGCAGCCACAGCAAATCTGGGAATTCCAGCCCAGCCAGGAATTCCTTGCCAAGATCCCAGCCCAATCTCCCCTTTCCCAGTGGGAGCCATTCCCTGGCTCCTGTCCCTGCAGGCCTTGTCCCCAGTCCCTCTCCAGCTCTCCTGGAGCCCCTCCAGGCACTCTGAGGATTCCCTGGAWTTTTCCCCTCTCCAGGTGAACWTTCCCAGCTCTCTCAGAGCAGAAAGACTCCAGAATCCTGGAATGGAAATAAAAYGAATCCAAAAGAAATCACCAAAAAGAGGGACACTGGAATGATGTCACAGCTGGAGAAAAAGGGAATCTTTCCCCCTGGAGCCGAGCAGAAGCTGATGAGAACCAAATTCCTCTTGGTAATGAATTTAAGGGATAAATTGTAGGGAAGAAAAAGGCCTGGATGTGCTGAGGGAGATTTCATGGGAAGAACTGATGGGATAACTCTGGATGATCCKAGGTGGGCTGGACAGAACATTCCAACCGCTGGAAAAACACCCGACCTCCCCCTTGCCTTCAACACTCCACTAAAACCAATTAATTTTCATTAATTAACTGAGCTTTTAACTCACCAATTCCCAGGAAAAAAAAAAAAAACATTCCTTTTGTCCATTTGGATTGAAAAAATGGGGGATTTCCTCTGGAAGCAACTAAAAATCCCACAGAYTTCCCTCCTTTCTTTCTCCACCTCCAATATTTATGCTGGAAAAAATTTTTCCTTGGAGTTCCCTTTTTTCCCTCCAGGAGCATCTTTTTCCTTTGCTCCGAAAGTGCTACAGATCCAATGAAGCTCGGAATCCATGGAATAAAATCCTTGGATTAAAACACTTCCGAGCTGTTTGCAGGGAGCAGGGACCACACCCTGGGGGGAGACAGAAGCATAGAAATTTGGGATGTGAATTCACCTGGAAAAAAGGGATTTTGAGTTGTGTCRCCACCTCATGCTGATTCCAGGTGGGAAAAACATTCAGGATGCGGTCCAGGTTTAAATCTTGAATTTGAGATTGCAAAGCCCAGCTCTCAAGCCAGGCCCAGGCGAGCTCAGGGCTGGGCTTTAAATCCAAATCTGTTCCTCGGAGAGAGGGAAACTGAGGCACAGCCAAGGATTCTTCCCAGTTTGGATCCACATCTGTGCCCAAAACTTTGGAGCAGTTTCTCCAAGGAGTTTTGTTTGTTTGTTAAAATCCCAACTTTTCCACAGCTTCCACCTGGATCCTTTCCAGGCCTGGAGTTTCATGGAAGAGCTCTTAAGCCAGGSCCAGGCAAGCCCAGAACRGGGCTTTAGTTCCAAATCRYTCCCTCGGYGAGAGGGAAACTGAGGCACAGCCAAAAATCCTGTTGGATTCTTCCCAATTTGGATCCACATCCGTGCCCAAAACTTTGGAGCAGCTTCTCCGAGGAGTTTGTTTGTTAAAATCCAAAATTTTCCGTAGCTTCCATTMGGGTCCTTTCCAGGCCTGGACTTTAATGGAAAAACTCCTTAAAAGAATTCCATGGAAAAATGAACTCCCTGGAGCCCTTTTCRYGATGATCCCAAGGAGTGGGAATGTCACGGCTCCAGCACTGGAGTTTTCCTCTGGTTGGGTTATCCTGCTCCAGGTTTGCTTTTCCTCTGGGAATTCTCCCTGGTGGGAGCCTCTGTGATTTCCTGACCTCATCCAGGGATATTGTGCCTTTCTTTTCCTTGGAAAAGCTCCTTGGAAAAGGGATGCTGAGCTGCTGTTGGCTGTGATGCAGCTCCCAATTAATCTCTTTAAAATGATCCAGGCAAACGGCATCTTCTGAATTCCATGATTTTTTTTTTTCCAGGAATGATGAATCCTGTGAGTTTCCTCATGCTGTAAATTCTCAGTGCAATCAATTCTGATTAACTGTGATTAATTATGATTAATTATCTCATGAGCTCTTACCAGATATTTCGTGGTTTAGTGGATACATCCAGAAAAATAAACAGCAATTCCTTGGAATATTTGCTGGAAAAATCCATGTGGGGTGCTCGAAGGTTGAGTTTGGAGGTGGAGGAGGGAGGATGGAGCTCTGGATTTCACCACAGGGTGAAATCCACAGAAATCTGGGATTGATGGATTATTCCCAAGGAATCGCTGAAGATTTCAATCCTAGACAAACAGTTTTGCCTGTGCTCCTTGGAGATTTCCATGAGGAAAATTCCCTCAGGGAGTTGCAGGTCCACTGGGACACCTTTGGGGATCCAAAAGGATTCAAAAACCTCGGGAAGAGGTCGTGAGACTTTGAATTCCAGGGATTCTCCTTGCCCTTATCCCAACACAAACCTCGCGGAGACGCTCCGTGTGCTGAAGATCTTCCCAGAGGAGACCCAAAATCCTGGAAAAGGGGAGGGGACACCCCTGGATTCATGCCCAGGATCGGGAACTTCTGGCTCCCCGCAGCAGAGGGCAGCAATGGCCCYCACTCCATAGCCAGGCAATTCCAGCGGGATTTGGGAAAAAGATCCATGCYGAAAGTGCCTCAAAAAGAACCAAACCAGAGGGAAAAAATCCCCTCAGCTCCAGGAGAAAGAGCTCCAAGTCCAGGGGTTTGCTTCATCRTTGGGGTGATTCCTTTAACATCCAAAAAAAAAGTGGGAAGAGAGCAAGGATGGGATAGGAAAAAAAAAAAAAGGAATGTGGGTTAT
This sequence comes from Sporophila hypoxantha, assembly GCA_002167245.1. Taxonomy (NCBI): domain Eukaryota; kingdom Metazoa; phylum Chordata; class Aves; order Passeriformes; family Thraupidae; genus Sporophila; species Sporophila hypoxantha. The sequence continues at coordinate 102,489 of NDFG01000071.1, read as the reverse complement.
CCTGATGGAAAAATGACCCGCAGCCATCCATTGGATCCCTGTGGCTCTCCTGGAGGGCTTGGAATTAGGCAGAGCTCAGGGAAAAACTTCCAGTTTCTTTCCACTGGATCCGTGGCTTTGGAAAAGCTGGATTCTCTTTGGGATCTCCATCCCAGTTATCCTGGGAAGGACGGAGCCTTGGGGATCCCACCAAAGCTGCTCCAGGTGTATTTCCTGGGAAGGTGCTTTGGAAGAACKTTCTGGATGCTTATTCCTGAGGTTTTTAATCTTTTTGGCTTCCCAAAGGAATTGCAGAATCATCGAGGCTGGGAATGTGAATCCTGCAGGAAAATTTGGGATCTGGGACTCTACGGAGAGGCTGCTGAGGCTTGCCTGGCTCTGGGGCTGCAATTCCCTGATGGTTTTCCATGTAGGAAACCGTGTGGACATGGACACCTGGCTCCACAGGTGATGGCTGAGGACGTGGAATTCTGGAATTGTAAATTCATGGAATGGGTTGTGTTGGAAGGGACCTTGAGGATTTTCTCATTCCAACCCCACTGACAAGGGAAAAATTCCACCATCCCAGGGGGCTCCAGGAGAGCTGGAGAGGGACTGGGGACAAGGCCTGCAGGGACAGGAGCCAGGGAATGGCTCCCACTGGGAAAGGGGAGATTGGGCTGGGAGCTTGGCAAGGAATTCCTGGCTGGGCTGGAATTCCCAGATTTGCTGTGGCTGCCCCTGCATCCCTGGCAGTGCCCAAGGCCAGGCTGGATCCCCCTGGGACAGTGGGAGCTGTCCCTGCCCATGGATGGGGTGGATGGGATGAGTTTGAGGTCCCTTCCCACCCAAACCATTCCATGACTCCATGATTTTAGTGTCCAGGACCAGACTGGCTCTGGAGGCTCTGGACAGAGCAGTGGAAGGATGGAGGTGTCCCTCCGTCACTAAATCTGGTGCTCATCCCGCCCCAATTCCCTGGAGCAGAGCTCAGGATCCCTGGAGCTGTCGGATCCCGAAGATACCCAAAGGAAAAAGCTCTGGGCATTTTCAGGAATTTCCCTCCATGGAGAGAGGAGCCGTGGAAGGGAACAGGACCATCCCACCTTTCCCACCTTCTCCTCTCTTCCAAAGGAGCTGCTTTGCAAATTCCATTTCCAAGATCTAATTCCTGGGATTCTTCCAAGTCCTGCTGTCATCCCAATGGCCTCTGTTTATTTACATTTGAATTTTATTTAGCCCTGTCCGACGTCTTCATGTCCAACCCCATTAATTGCCAATTAAATGCCTCATCCCTGATTCCCGGGGATGGGATGACCTTGTCCTGGTGTTTTATCCCTGTCTTTGTTTATCTGGAATTTTGGAAAGACATCAAACCTTAACGCAAAGGCCTCAGCCTATGGAGCAGGAGGCACATCCCAGGGGAAACAATTTTGAAGGATTCATCCTTCTCTCCAGGAAAAAACTTCCAAATTTTTTTTTTTATTTAACCCACAGCTGAAGGAATTTTGGTTTTTTAAAGGAAAATCCAGACATGTTGGAAGCAAAATCCCTCATTTTGTTGGAGAGATTCCTCTCTGGTTTTTTTGGCATTTAAAGATCTTAGGTGGACACATCCTAAAAATATTCTTGGGATCAGGATTTTGATGKTATGGGATAAATCTTCTTTTTCAATCTTTTAAACATCATTAAATGACAAAAATTCTAATTTTTCCTAAAAATATTTTTTTTTGGTTGAAAATTACGGGGTTTAAGAGGTCTTGGTGAGAAAAAAAAGCAGAAGAAAACCAAATTTCTCCCATTTTTGATGGATTCCCATCCAGCTCTGATTCTGAAGGGGATGCACAACTATGGAATTATTATTCCCAGAATTCAGAGGAATAGGAATCCTTTCCCCAACTGATATCCCTAAGAATGCAGTGGACTGGGAAATTTGGGATTACAGGCTCCTCTGCGCATCCCACTTTTCCTCAAATGTTTTGGGAATGGGCCAGCACTGCTCCCGAAATTCTGGGATTAAGGTTTATGGATACCAGGCTGGGAAGAAGCAGCCYGAGCTTCTCCACTACAGGACACATGGGAGGAGATTCCAGGATATTCCCGAGGAAACTGACCTGTGGCAGSAGCAGCTGGAATGGATTTTGTCCCTCCTTCTGCCTCTCCTGGGCCATGTCCGTCCCCAGCTCCATGGATTTTTTCCTTTTCCCTCCCTTTCTGCAATCTCCTAAAGAAAAAAACAATAAATGAGGAATTAAAACTTTGATTGGCTGCCACTCCCTCTCCTTAAATCATTCACAGATTCCCAGGCTGGTTTGGGATGGAGGCACCCTGAAGAAGTTGGGATGTTTTATCCCAGAGATCCAAACTCTCCCCATGCCCCCTTCTCCCTCAGGCAGCCCCTTCCTTCCCAGGAAAGGGATTGGGATGAACAATCCCATCAAACATCCCAGGAGAGCCTGAAATGGCTGAACAGAACCTGGGCTGGGCTTAGGGCTCAGGATCAGCTCAAACCAGGCCAGAATTCAGCCAACTAATCCTGAAATTCCCATTTTAGACTTTCTGCCAGTCCTTCTCCTTAAATCATTCACAGATTCCCAGGCTGGTTTGGGATGGAGGCACCCTGAAGATTTTGGGATGTTTTGTTGGATATCTGCAGAAATCCAAGCCCTTCCCACTCCCATCTCTCCCTCAGGCAGCCCCTTCCTCACCAGGAAGGGAATTGGGATGAACAATCCCATAAACCATCCCAGGAGAGCCCGTCCTGCCCCGCAGCTGTCTCTTATACACATCTTTTATTGTTTTTTCTTTAGGAGGTTGCAGAAAGGGAGGGAAAAGGAAAAAATCCATGGATTTTGTCCCTCCTTCTGCCTCTCCTGGGCCATGTCCGTCCCCAGCTCCTGTCTCTTATACACATCTAGATGTGTAAGCTGGAATGGATTTTGTCCCTCCTTCTGCCTCTCCTCGGCCATGTCCGTCCCCAGCTCCATGGATTTTTTCCTTTTCCCTCCCTTTCTGCAACCTCCTAAAGAAAAAACAATAAATGAGAAATTAAAACTTTGATTGGCTGCCAGTCCCTCTCCTTAAATCATTCACAGATTCCCAGGTTGGTTTGGGATGGAGGCACCCTGAAGAAGTTGGGATGTTTTGTTGGATATCTGCAAAAATACAAGCCCTTCCCACTCCCATCTCTCCCTCAGGCAGCCCCTTCCTCCCCAGGAAAGGAACTGGGATGAACAATTCCATAAACCATCCCAGGAGAGCCTGAAATGGCTGCACAGAACCTGGGCTGGGCTTGGGGCTCAGGATCAGCTCAAACCAGGCCAGGCCTCAGCCAACTGACCCTGAAATTTGCATTTTAGACTTGCTGCCAGTCCCTCTCCTTAAATCATTCACAGATTCCCAGACTGCTTTCGGATGGAGGCACCCTAAAGAGTTTGGGAGTTTTGTTTGATATTTGCAGAGATCCAAACCCTTCCCACTCCCATCTCTCCCTCAGGCAGCCCCTTCCTCACCAGGAAGGGAATTGGGATGAACAATCCCATAAACCATCCCAGGAGAGCCTGAAATGGCTGCACAGAACCTGGGCTGGGCTTGGGGCTCAGGATCAGCTCAAATCAGGCCAGACTTCAGCCAACTGACCCTGAAATTCCCATTTTAGACTTGCTGCCAGTCCCTCTCCTTAAATCATTCACAGATTCCCAGGCTGGTTTGGGATGGAGGCACCCTAAAGAAGTTGGGATGTTTTGTTGGACATCTGCAGAAATCCAAACCCTCCCCACTCCCATTTCTCTCTAAGGCAGCCCCTTCCTCCCCAGGAAAGGAACTGGGATGAACAATCCCATAAACCATCCCAGGAGAGCCTGAAATGGCTGCACAGAGCCTGGGCTGGGCTTGGGGCTCAGGATCAGCTCAAACCAGGCCAGGCCTCGGCCAACTGACCCTAAAATCCCTGGATTTGCTGCCAGTGCCCCTCCTAAACCTTTCACTGCTTTGGGATGGAGGCACCCTGAAGAAGTTGGGATGTTTTGTTGGATATCTGCAGAAATCCAAACCCTTCCCATGCTCATCTCTGCCTCAGGCAGCCCCTTCCTCCCCAGGAAAGGAACTGGGATGAACAATCCCATCAAACACCCCAGGAGAGCCTGGAAAGGCAGATCCCTGCTGAACAGACCTGTCACAGCACACGTCACAGTCGAGAAGGTCACAATGCAGAGTGTCCCCACACGATTCCAGAAGGCTTCACCCCCCACAGGAAGAGTCCCAGCACACCAGGTGTCACATCCCAACCTCTGGAATAAACCTCAGAGGGCTGCCAGCACCTGSCCTGTGTGTCTCCAGCCCAGACTTTTATCCCCTCATGGTTACACGTTGCACCTGTGTGCCCTCTGCTCCCTCTGTGATTGGTCAGGAATGTTCCAGAGCCTTCTCCTGTTACTGCCCCAGGGAATGTTCCAGGGCCTTCTCCTGTTACTGCCCCAGGGAATGTTCCAGAGCCTTCTCCTGCCACTGCTCCAAGGAATGTTCCAGAGCCTTCTCCTGCCACTGCCCCAAGGAATGTTCCAGAGCCTTCTCCTATCACTGCCCCAAGGAATTTTCCCGAGCTCTTCTCCTGCCACTGCTCCAAGGAATGTTCCAGAGCCTTCTCCTGTTACTGCCCCAAGGAATGTTCCAGAGCTCTTCTGTCTCTGCCCCCTTCCCTGTTCCCTCAGGAATTCTCCAGCCCCTTTCCCAGCTCCATTCCCTTCCTTGGACACTCTCCAGCCCCTCCAGGTCCTTCCTTCCTTGAGGAGCCCAGAACCAAACCCAGGATTTGAGGTGTCCCAGCAGTGCCYRCATTCCTTGCTCCTGCTTCCACTCMACTTTGGATAAAGGCCAGGATGCCGCTGGAATTGTTGCAGAACTGGGCTTGTAATCAATGGAAAACATCAAGGAGAACCTTGGGAAAACTGACCAGACTTCACCCCTCCTTGGGGATTGAAAAAAATGAAAAAAGGGTGGAAAATCAACCATTGGAACATTTCTGCTTTAATTTTGGTCTTTTGGAAAAATTCCAGTCAGGAGAACGTGATCCCGCGGCATTGTTAAAACAGAAGGTGAGAGTGGAGAAAAGAGAGCAGCGGGGAAATACATGAAATAAAAAAAAAAAAAATCAAATAAAAGGAATATCAGGCAGCCTGGCYGAATTCCAGGATAGTAGGCTCATGGCATGAAGGAAAATTAACTGGGAGAAAGGAGTTTGGCACAGGAGGAATTCTAGCAAGGGAAGGGCTGGGAGGGGAATGGAAATATGGGAAAACACCAGGAAAATCCATTCAAGAGGAGCACTGGGAGTGATTTTCCTGAGGGTGAGGGAGCTGGAAGGGCACACAAAGGTAATTCCAGGGTAAGTCAGGGGGGAAAAAGGAGGTGGGAAACTCCAYGCGGGAAGCAACAAATAAGAACGCTCTGAGGGAAAAGATTCCAGCCTTAGCTGGAATTCAGGGACAAGCAGCTTAAAAATGTGCTTGGAACAACATTTCGGGAGAAAAGGAAGGACAGGCCACTGGGAGAGCTGGAATTCCTCACAACATTCCATCAGCAAGGAAAAGAGGCAAACAAAAACAAGGAGGGAAAAGAAAGAAGGGGAATATGTTTGGAAAATCGGGAATTAACCTGTAAAAGTAGCTCCTGGTATGGAAGAAGTAGGGAAATCTATGGAAAATTGGATAGGAAGTGGACTTGGAATAGGAGAGTTACAAGGGAGCAAACTGGATTGTCAAATCTGAGGAGTTGGGGTGAGAGCAGGAGATCTGGGAAAAGGGAAAGTTGTGCCAGACCTTCCAACAGCAGAAAGAATGGGAATCCTGGGAATTCCCATTGTGGGAATGTGAGTTGTGACTCTGGAGTAATAACTGGATGGATACAAAGGGAAAGGGTTTGGGAGGGAACCTGAAGCTGGAAACTGAGGTTGAGCATCCAGGAAATCTTCCTGGAAATCAGGAATGTCACCCTCTGGAACAACCATCCCATAAAGAAGCGAGGGAATCTCCTTGGCTMGGAATACCGGGAAGTTGTGGCTGGGAGTGTCCAAGGCCAGGTTGGACATTGYGGCTTGGAGCACCCTGGGATAATGGGAAGTGTCCCTGCCCATGGAATGGGGTTGGAATGGGATTTAAGCTCCTTCCCAACCCGAGGAATTCCAGCAGGGGTGATGAGGAGCAGCATCTCCAACTCTGCTCACGGATTTCCTTCTCCATCTCATCCCTATTTTTCCTCTAAAATGATGGCTCAGCTCATGAGCTCGGTGATGATGAGGCCGGAAAACAAATCCCAGAGTGTGCAAGGATGGAAAATRATAGGAATTTCCCATGGGCACAGCAGCGGCTCAGCCACAGGAAGGGGATGGTGAGGGGAAAAACCTCAGGAATAAGCAGAGTTCCCAAGGAAAAGTGGGATCTGAGACKCTGGGAGTGTGATGAAGGTTGTCTTTGATCCTGGGAAAAATGTGTCCCTCTGTGGCAGCAATCAGGTGGGAAGCTATTCCCACATTTCAGGTTCAGATGTCACATCCCAGCCTCTGGAATAAACATTCCCAACCCTCCAAGCAGCCCCARGGATCAGGTAGGACACAGGCAGCATCCGGAGCAACACAGGCGATGCTCCGGCTGTGGGGGGAGGTGGGGGGAAATTCGGGATGTCAGAAAGCCGGGGCGACAAAATTCCATGAAAAAAGCCAAATCCTTGTTCTCCGAGCGGGAGAGATTTCATTGGAAGCTCACAGGCAGCGAACTTGGCCGGAGCAGCACATTCCCCTTCCATGGCTGCATCCCTCACAGCTTTCGCCCATTCCTCAAGTTCCTTCTCCCTGCTAAGCCGCGGCTCTCCTGCCTTCTCCGGCCGGAGCCGCCGCGGGATCCTTCTCATCCCGCTCCCTGCGGCGGCCTGGCCTCGGGAAGCGCGGGGACGGCTGCGGCCCCGGTGTTTTTTTAAGGATTGTTTAGCGTTTACTCCTCCGGAGCATTTGTGTATTTTTCTTCCAGCCCACTCACGCTCCCAGCAAGAAAATTCCCGGGCCAGGGCTCCACGCGGGCCCTCGGCACCCCAGGATTCCCCGGCTTTATCCCAAAACRGCGGGGGACGGCTGTTATTGGAAAAGAAAACAGCCGTGTCAGGCTGTTCCCCACTCCCCTGCCCCAGCCTGAGAGTCCCAGCTCCGTGTCCCGAGTCTTTCTTGGAGAGCGGTTTCGCATTCCGGAGCTCAGATCGCTCCCGAAGATGCCAAAGGAATTTGGTCGCTCAGCTCGCAAGGAAATGCTCGGAAATTAGGTGTCCACATATCTCCGATGGCTCCGGATATTTCCACCGATAACYTTTTCCGACAGATCCTTCCTTTCCCAGGTTTGCCAGGGGAAGTTTGGGCCTCTCGAGAAGCCGCTGGAAAAGCGGGATGTTGAGGAATTGAGAGGTTTCTCTGTCCCGGCATATCCAGGTAGCAGCGTTCCCGCTGATCCTGGTGGGAAGAGGAGTCGAGGTCATCCCAACCCTCATCTGCTTCCCACAGGAAAATGAGGAACTGAAGGAAAAGGAGACACCTGTAGGAGAATTAAAGCTTAAGTTTAAAGTTGGTGATGTCCCATCCCTGGAAGTGTCCAAATCCAGGCTGGACAGAGCTTGGAGCAACCTGGGAGAGTGGGAGGTGTTCCTGACCATGGATGGGATGGAATGGGATGGGATTTAAGGTCCTTCCAACCCAAAATATTCCATGATTRGCTGATAAATTCAATGRCATCACTGTGAGCTGATTCCTTTCATATCCAGGATTTTATTCCCTGRCTGGCCACTGGACTTTGCTGGACAGAGGGGAACAGGCTTGGGGTCCTTTCTGTAAGATTTTTTAGCAGAACATCCCACTCCTGGAAATGCCATTCCCAAAAAGCCCCTCACTTTCAACAACTACACATGTTGGAGTGGCCAGCCCGGAAGGGAAGGGAAGGGAAGGAAGGGTAAGGGAAGGGAGGGAAGGGAGGAAGGGAAGGAGGGAGGGAAAGGGGGAGGAAGGAGGAGGAGGGAGGTGCAGGGAGGGGAAGGAAGGAAGGAAGGAGGAAGTGGCGGAAGGAAGTGGGCGTGAAGGAAAGTGGCGGAAGGAAGGAGAGTGGCGGAAGGAAAGGAGTGCGGAGGGTGGCTGGGGAAGGAAGTGGCGGAAGGAAGGAAGTGCGAAGAAGGAAGTGGCGGAAGGAAGAAGGCGGAAGGAAGTCGGAAGGAAGTGGCGGAGGAAGTGGCGGAAGGAAGTGGCGGAAGAAGTGGCGGAAGGAAGTGCGGAAGGAGGAGGAAGAAGGAAGGAAGGAAGGAAGGAAGGAAGGAAGGAAGGAAGGAAGGAAGGAAGGAAGGAAGGAAGGGTCCACATCCTTTGTCTGCTCCCTCAACATGGGGAATGTGATCAATCCTTTTACAGACATCCACACATCCCAAGACACCCTCAATCCCAAACCCACGGAGGCGGGAGCAGAAGGATTTCCAAGGACGAGGGCCCCAGGATGAAATGAGGAGACAACGAAAAAGTTGGATGCACTCTCAGGAAAACATTTCTGAGGGAATGTGTGGAGCTTTGGAATGGCCTCCCAGTGGGAGCGGTGGAAGGGTGGAAACCCCTTGACTTGAGGGCTTCCAAAACGGGACAGGACAAAGCCCCGGGGAACGCAGAGCCCGGAAAATCCCTGGGTCAGCGGATGGAGCCAGCGGCCCAGCGGGATGGGGCTTTTCCATCCCTGATTCCAGCGAGTCTCTGAGAACCCTCCAGACTTCTGGGAGCCGTGGAGCTGAGGAGCCACGGACACAAATCCCACAGCAGGGGGTTGATGTCATTCCAGACCTCTGGTCCCTTTGGCAGCGCCGCTGTCGGAGCTGGGATTCCCTCCGGCGTCTCCCCTGGTGCCTTTGAGGGCTCTGAATTTATTCCTGAGCCAGAAGTCTCCATGCAAGGGCGGATCCAAGAGGGAAGTGGAATAAAAATTCCATAAATTGTTCTTATCCGGTTCATTCCGTGCCTGAAAGCGGAATTTTGCCATCCCCACCTGGAGACCTGTTTGGATACTTGGACATACTCATGGGTGATTCAGGCAGGATGGATTTTTCCTTCCCTACTCCTGTTTGGGAAAAATTCTTTTGGAATTTTGAAAGGATTTAGAGGAAAAAGGTGGGAATTGCTGAGGCCTCCATGTGGAAAAAATCCCATTTGTAAGAGCATTTGTTTGTGGCTCTCCTGAGGAAATCCAAGCTCCACAAGGCTGGAACAACAAACAGGTACAGCTTGGATTTGATATCCCACAGGATGAWAATTCCTGTGGGAAAAAGGCTCCTTTWAAACAGGKAAGTTCCTTTAAAAAAGCACCTGARCTTGTCAAATTGGAGAATTTAAAGTTTTTTTGTTGTTGTCCGTATTAATCAGTATATTCCAAAGATTCCGGTGATTTGGGTTTGTCATTTTGGGAAGCAGAACTCTGTAGGAAAGGCCTGAATTCTTCTGCAGTGTTTGAGATGAAGTTTTAAAATTAAAAGGAACTGGGAATTTTAAAATGAAAGTGCCTAAAAAGTGTTGATAATTTTGGAATATCTTGCTTATCCCTGCATGTCAATCCCAAAAAAAAAAAAAAAATCCTCTGTCTTGGAATGAAGCAGAGGTAAAGAGCTTTGGGAATGGTTGGAAAATCTGCTGCTGCACAATTCGCTCAGCTTAGAAAGTACACCAAGATTTGGAGTGGAGGGAATAAATTATCCAGGCAGGAATGAGCCCTGGATGTGTCACAAGAGTCACATCCGGAATATTCAAATATTCCCAGGATGGAATTTCTTAGCTTGCTCCAAGGAGGTGAAATTTGGGATTGAAGGGATTAAACTTGGAATGGAAAGATGAGAAAATGRTTCAGCAATACTGAGGGAATAAAATTTGCTGAGACCAGGGGTGATGGGTGAGAAACTGCACGGTGTCCAGACTTGCCTGCCACATCCATGGGTATATGATCAGGTGGAATCAAGGAATGGCGTTGGGGTGGAAGAGGGACATAAAGATCATCCCATCCCACCCACCCATGGGCAGGACACCTCCCACTGCTCCCAGGGGATCCAAGCCCAGTCCAACCTGGCCTTGGGCACTGCCAGGGATCCAGGGCAGCCTACTATGCAAATCTGAATTCCAGCCCATGCTCAGAATTCCTTGCCAGAGATCTCCTAGCCTCCTAATCTCTCTCCTTCCATGAGCCAGTGTCCCTGGTCTCTGTCCCTGCTAGGCCTTGTCCCCTGTCCTCTCTCTCATGCTCTTTCGCTGGATGTCCCCCTCCATGGCCCTGCCTAGGGGTTCTCCTGTGAGCTCTTGCCTGGAGCCTTCCCTTCTTCCTATGGGATCTATTCCCAGCTCTGCCAGCTCTGCTCTCAGAGCAGCAGGGGCTCCAGCCCTGCAGCAGCTCGGAGCCTACCTCTGGGCTGCTCTCCAGCAGCTCCACGTCCTCCTGCTGTTGGCCCCAGGGCTGGGGCAGCTCTGCAGGTGGGCTCTCACCTGAGCCAGGGGCACAGGGACACAATTCCCACCTTGCCTTTGGCATCAGCCCAGGGCTGAGCAGGGGGGTCTGGGCTGGGCCATTCCAGCCTCATCCCAACATCCCAAACCCCTCTCCCAGGGCTGCTCCAACTGTTCATCCCCACCCTGGGTTCATTTTGAACCAGCACCAAGGATCTGCCAAACTTCAGAGCACGAGACCCCACCAAAGCCCAGGAACATCCTGGATCTGTGTCAGAAGATCAGGAATACTGCCCCTGGATGGAGCAATGGATCATTCTTTAAAATCCCATAATTTTTCCTGCTTTTCCAGAACCAATTTTGTTGCCTCTTTGCTGTCAGGACATGAAATGGTTTTTTGGGGCCTCTCTCAATATCCAGCTCTGAAGTGGTTGTAGCTACACCCAGGAGTTACACCCCGAGTAAGCTACACCCAGCAGCTGGTAGAACCTGAGAGAGCAAAACCAAGCAGGTGGGGATTCCAAAAAGCTGGAGCCTCTTCCAAGCTGGGATGGGACCAACCCATCCTTGAAAAACCTTGCCTAAAAATTCACGACCTACACCGCTCGGATTCCAGAGGAATTCAGCAAAGGAGCATTTRTGGGTGGGATTTTTGGYTGGGAACTTGCTCTCCACACATGGAATTTTCCAGAAAGTGGAATTAAGCGAAGGAGCATTTTCTGGGTGGGATTTTAGGGTGGGAAACGGCTCTGCAAAAATGAAGATTTCCGGAAAATGCCGTCAGTGATTCCATAGAAACTCSTCTCCTCTGTTTGGGCTAAATTTGTTTGCCAGGATTCATTTGAGGGTCTTCCTTTCGGGAAGAGATGAACTAAAATTCCCGTGGCCGCTCCCAGTTATCCAAGTTCTCTCTTTTTTTCCTGAAGAAAAAGGAGGTGGAAGCTGCTTTCCAGGCCAAAATCTGATTCATCTTCTGCCTTCCCACGCTTATTTTTCCTGTAATTTTTACTGGACACGGTTCTTCTCTTGGATCCAATCATCCTCTTCCCTTCCTGTGCCTATTCCTTCCTAAAATTGTGCTGGATTGAATAAGCCGAGGTTCCAAAGCTGAGCTTGACTGAGAGACTCTGTTTACTGGGAAATTGGGGAAATTGGGATTGAAAGGGCAAGGAGGGATGAGGAAAAGCRGTTTTTCGGGATGGGTGGAAGCCGTGAGTCACAAAGGATTAGGGATGGGAAGACAAGGAGGAGGAAAGGCTGCTCCGATGGGTCATTTTCCATCCCCACATGGATGCATTTGGGAAAGTCGGAGTCACATCCCTCAGCTACTTTTTGTATCAAAAGRGGTCACCCGAAACTAAGAAATTCCAGGATTTCAGCTCCTCCTTTTAACCACGTTGTACTGGGAAGCATTCCTGATTTTTTTTTCCTCCTTTTCCACCATCTCCTCTCCACCTTCTTTCATTTAACAGGAATATCAAGTTAGAGGCTCGTTAAGCCTCAGSCTCATTAGGAGAAACCGAAGCTCCTGGAGTTTGCCTGGAATAGCCGGGATCTGATGACAGAAGCTGACACCGGATTGTTTGGGAGTTCTTAGGATCAAGGAGAAATCGGCTGGAATCCTGGGATGAAAGAAATTGSAAACCAATCAGGAAGAGGCAGTGGTTTGTGTCAGGCAAGGGGAGCTTTTCCTAAAAAACACCAAAAATTCTCTGATCTAAGGAATAGTTTTGTCATTTGGGACAAGAAGAAATGGCCTGAAATGTGCCAGGGGAGGTTTAAGTTGGATATTTGGGAAAATTTCTCCCTGGAAAGCGTTGTCCAGGCCTGGAAGAAGCTTCCCAGGGGTGGAGTCTCCATTCCTGGAGGGATTAAAATCCATGTGGATGTGGCACTTGGGGACATGGGTCAGTGGTGGCCTGGARAGTGCTGGGAATGGTTGGACTCGGTGGCCTTGGAGGGCTTTTCCATCCTGAATTATCCCGAGATTTCCTGGATTTGTGATGTCATGAGGGGCAGGCAGCAGGTCCTGTCATATCCGGTGATCGGAACATTCCAGTTGGGAAAGCCAGTTCCAGGGAGGGCCAACCCAACGTTCTCCCCAGTCCCACCCAGGCCAGGTCCTTCCTCTCCTTTCCCTGCGTCCAGAAAATCCAGGTCCCCCTTTTRCCTCTGTCCTCCGAGGGATGGATAACCCCACCCCCTGGGAATTTCCATCTCAGAACTGCTCCATTCTGAGGGAATCAGCAGAGCAGGGCCTCATTTCTGTCCAAAAATCTTCCTTAAAGAGGGAAAAACCTTTGGATCCTTGGACACCCATGGAAGCTGCGCTTCCACTCCATCCCAGCTGACATTTCCCTGCCCCTGCCTCCACCAGGAATGGGCTCCAGCTTTCCCATTTTTTATTTCKCCCCCTCTCTCCCTTGCCTGTGGGGCTTCCATCCAGCCGACCCAAAACCCAGCTCCAAAAACTCCGAGAGCCCCTCGGAAGGAGGAAGCAGCCGGAGRCGGCAGCCGGAGCAGCGCAGGCACGAAGGTCATCCTTTGCATAATGTATTTATCTTGGAAAACGGGATTTTATTCAGGCTGTCCAAGAATCCAAGTGCTGAAACCAACACTAAGTCAACAGCACTTAGAGTAATGAAATAAATTCTTCAGGACAATCCAGCCCAAGGAGCTGACAAGGAGGGGGGGACCGGGGTTGTTTTTATTAAAATTCCTTCATTCCTGCAAACCGGCATTGTCTGTGTTTCTTGGATGCGGCCTACGGAGAGACACCGCGCAAAGCCTAGGCCGGAGTTTATTTAGTCTGCTGCCTGCAGCAAAGGAAAATAAAAAGCTTAATAAAAGATTTCCTTCTGTGGGAGCCCCTGCGATTCGCAGATTGGAAGATAAGGGGGCTGTTCGGAGGAAGGGATAATTCTCCATCCCAACAGCGACGGCATTCCCGAGCCAAGGGAATGGGAATTTATCTCCAGCCTCTGGTTAACCACAGGCCTGAGTGAAAGCCACCAGGACTGAAAGCTTAAACTGTTCTTAATTGTGCTGTAAAGCTCAAAGGAAAATATTTTTGATGCTCCGGCTTTTTAATCTAAATATGATTTAAATTCGGCTGTGCCCTTTCCCTCCCGACAGCGCTACATCAATCCTTGATTTCGTGACCTCTCGCGTGGAATTCTGCCAGGAATTCCGTCGAATTGGAAGCTTAATTTGGAGCCTAATTTCCACTGGCCCTGAAACTTGGGGATTTGGTTACGCTGCAGCTGCAGCAGCAGAATGTGGTTCCACTCCTGATCCTTTCATTTACCTGGAGAGAGCTTTCATCCCGTTATTCCAAGATATTGTAGCTGTTGTTCCTTTGCTCAGGAATTCTGTCGGTGTGGCAAATATTCCAGGTCCTGAAGAATTTTTTTGGACCTTGAAAATGGAAATGTTCCCTAGCTTTGGGGTCTTCCTTCTCTTGGAAATGGAAAATRCCCTTGGTTTTGGTGTTCCCACTTCCAGACCTCCAGCCTACCTCTCCCACCCTGTGGTTCCTCACAAACCAGGGATCCAGAATTCCATAGATCTTCTTCCCCCTCAGCCAAAAAGTCTCCAGGATTTTGCAGTCCAGAGTAACCAGGAGGAAAACAATTCCCAAATCTTTTCCCACCCTTTTTCCAGCAGGGAAACAAAATCAGACAAAGGATTCCTTCCACACATGTCCTGCATGAGGAAAGATCCAACCAAAGGCTTTGCAGAGACCCTGTGGAAAATCCAAGGAGATCCCTCAAGTCACCTGCATCCCACAATCCCATTTTTTTCCATAAATCCAGGATGCATTTGCTTCCTCATCCTCAAAATGCACAAGTCAGTGTCTCCCTAAATTCAGGCCAAGATTTGCAGCCCAGTTAAACTTCCAAGGGCTTTCATGGCAAAATCCTTGGAAATTCAAAACAGGGGGAAATAATTCCTGTATTTCAGCAGACCATGGATGGGATTCAACCAAACTCCTACGGTACCTGGTCTGCAACTCTGGATCAATTTATATGGGGATATTTTCCCAAAATCCTTCTTTTTTTTCCCCTTTTTTCTGCCCGGGAAGGAATTTGGCTCCTGCATTGCCTCCAAACCCACCATGGCATTGATTTGGAACTGTTGGATGTTCCAGAAAATTCCAGGCAGTTGGCTTCCAGTTGGKTCACCATTCCTCCCRTTTCCCTCTCTTTCARCTCTCCTTTAGGAYTGGGATCCACGTGGTGTAAAATCCTGACAAAACCCCTAAAATCCCCACAATTGGGGRCATTTGGAGTTGATAATTCCGTGTTCCCTTTTTTTTGGGCCCAATTTTGGTGTCTGAACCTACCGCAGGCACAACCGACCCACAGGTGACCTCACTCCTGGAATTCTGGTGATCCCAAATTTGGATTGGTGCCCTAATCAGGCCTAGAGGAAAGGTTCTGTCCTCAAAGCCACTGTGGAAAAAAGTTACCCCTGGATAACTGGAGATTCCAACTCTTTTATTTTGTGGAGGAAGCACGTTTGGATTTTCCTGGAGGGTTTTGGGAGTCATTCACTTCGTGGAATCTGGGAAAAGGGATGGGATGGGATGGGATGGGATGGGATGGGATGGGATGGGATGGGATGATCAGGCTCTGAGGACCTTATCCTGAAAACCACCAGAGCCTTGAACACAACTTGAGATTAAAAATTGGGAAAAAATTCCTCCCTCTGAGGGTGGGGAGGGGCTGGAATGAAATTCCCAGAACAGCTGTGGCTGCCCCTGGATCCCTGGAAGTGTCCAAGGCCAGGCTGGATCCACCTGGGATAGTGGGATGTGTCTCTGCCCATGGCAGGGGGTGGAATTAAATGATCTTAAAATTCCCTTCCAACCAATTCCATGATTRTMTGATTTTATYATCTCAACTCTCATCCCCCKGGATTTCTCCCCAGAACTCCAGGAATAAATTTCCTTTCTATTTTTAGAGGGGAAAAAAATCTTTGTCTTCTTTCCAGGGRTTTTTTTTTTTTTTTTTCC
>NDFG01000071.1:71409-86999 GCA_002167245.1 Sporophila hypoxantha | reverse complement strand
TTTTTTTCTTTCCATACTCTCCTCTTCAGGTASGACTTTTTTAGGAATTCTGGGGGGTTGGATGAGGCAGGGGCCAGCCTGGGGTAGGAAAACCAGGAGAACTGGGTCTCGTTCTGGGACTTTCCAGCCAGGACACACCTTTGGATCTGCGCTCCAAGCAAACCCAGGCTCCTGGAGTAGGAAAAATTGATGGAGCTGCAGGAAAACTGGTGGAGTGAAGCTGCTTGGACCACGGAGCACCAGGATCCAGCGCGAGGCATGAAGAGCTGGGGGGGAAAAGCGGAGGAAATTAATGATTGGATAATGGATTCCAAATGTTGCCGTTCCAAGTGAAATCCTAGGAATACAGGCACTTTAGGGGACACGGAGCTCCAAACCGGATTGTTTTTCAAGGCAGAGCWGCAGCGAGGAGGATGCTGGGTAATGCTTCCCGAATTCCCAGAAAGGTAATGAGGTGAGGATTCAGCTCCATCCAAGCTCCGTTGGCTCCCGTGCGCGCAGGAACGATCGCGGAGCGCTCTTCCCAAGGCTTTGCATCCCGCCCGGACTGCTAATCCCGGTGGCAGGTGGCCGCCGGCCATCTGGAATCTCTTCATCCATCAAGATTCTCCCAAGAAAGAGAGGAAAGAACTTCCTCAGTAGCCGGGCCAGGTTTTCAGGGAGAGCTTCTGTACGGCGGCTCCGGGTCAGTGCTCCCGCTCGGATCCTTGGCTCTGACCGCTGGCCCYGGGAACGGGACTCGGCATTCCCTTTCTCCAAACACGGCTGCTCCTCCCAGATCCTCACTTCACCTCCTCCATGAGCTTTTCCTGAAGTTTCCAGGGGGGCCAAGCCTGGGATTGTTCGGTGGAGAGGGGTGGCGTGGAATGATGGGGTAAAGGGAACGGCCTGGAGCTGAGGAGGGAAGGTTTGGGTGAGATATCCAAAGGGGTGGAATTATMTGGATAAAGCTGGAACAGTGAGGTTGTGGCTGCCTCTGGATCCCTGGGAGTGTCCAAGCCAGGTTSGACATTGGAGCTTGYAGSCACCCGYGACAGTGGGAGGTGTCCCTTCCTATGGAATGGGGTTGGYACTGGATGGGATTGAAGGTCCTTTCCCACCCAAACTKTTCCATAATTCCATSATTATTCCKATTATTAARAGGATGTCCCATTCCCAGGCACTGGCAGAGGGGTTAAACCCCATCCGTCTTTCCTGCTTGGCTCAATCCCAATCCTTCCTCAAATACTGTTGGAAAAACCCGTGGAGACCGTTCAGTGACAGAGCCAATTGGAGTCAAAAAGTAATGGAAAAATCCCTAAGGAATTTTCTAATGTGTGGGATTTGTAACATTGGACACAAGGACGGGGAAAACAAAGGAAAACCTTCCAACGTGAGACTCGTTCCTACTGCAAATGGAAGAGTGAGGCCAGCAGAGCAGAAAACAGCCTTTCCCTGGTAATCCTACTTTTTTTTGGGATAATTGCAGGTGGGAGATGTCTCTCCRATTTCCGCATGGTCCATATGGGAATAACAGCATGGACCAAGGGCCTTGGATACCTTGGGAATTCCACAAGAATTGGGGCCAATTTTTCTGACCCAAAATCCAAAACATCCTTCTGTATTCCAGCCCCTTGGATGTATCCAGCTCTCCGTGACCCCCAGCAGGAATCAYTTGGGGATCAAAGGAAGTGGCCAGAGTGTCCGAGTGTATTTAGCAGGATATTTGGGGTGAGAATTATGGAAAAAGGGACTTTTCCTGGAGGGGGGAAGTCTAAACAAGGAACGGATGGGGTGCATGTGGATTCCCAATCCTTTGCACTTCCCATGGGAACACCAAATGGAGACAGGGATTGAACCGGGGCAAATCATCCCATGATGACCCTAAAGCCCTGGTGAGCTTTGGGAGACTCCAAAACCTGGGGAATTTACTGGAATTTACCCTTTGGAATGAGTGTCACTTCCGGATAAACTCCAATCACCTCGTGTCCCTCTGGGGACTTCCACGTGTCACCATTGTCCTGCTGATTTTTAGGGAATCTAGGCTGACTTTGGAGGGGCCGGAGCAGAGGAATGTGGATGAATCTCCTGGTTTAAACATTTTTCCAGCTTCTTGGAATTTTGTCACCCTCGTCAGCGCTCGGCTCTCGGCAGACATGGAACTATGTCAAAGGGATTCAAGAATTCCCGGAGATCATCCCTGTTCCTTCAGCTCCATCAGTGCTCGGAGTTGCTCCAGTGCTCAGCGCTTCACAGGATCCGGTCAGGAGGAGGAAAATCCCACAATCCCAGAATCACAGAGGCTGGAAAAGGTCATGGAGTCCAACCTGTGCCCGAGCCCACCTTGTCACCATCCTGGGAATGCCACATCCCTTCCCAACCCACTCCAGTCCTTGGAGCTTGGATCAGGTGGACGAGCCTGGATAAACACCTGAACCCTGAAATGTTTCCCTGGAATGCTCCCGGATCTAACCCAAGCTGGCCCAACCCTCTCACCAGCAGCCTGTGGAAATAATTCCAGCTAAAATCAGGAGACTTCCAAGGATCCTGAGCGTTATCCTGGATAATGTGGGTGGGGAGGAGGGGGAAAAATGCCGGGTGGAAAAATCAAAGATGCCAACTTTTTCTACGACGCGTTTCTGCTGCCTTGACACAGCTCTGCTTCCTCGCACCATTCCTTTATATCCGGTTGACGGATATTTTTCCATAGAGCGGGAATGCTGATCTTGGCAGGGGCTGAGAGCAAATATAGAAGCTCCGATGCGTGCCCGGAGAGCTCCAAGCCATCGGGAAAGCTGCCGGGAGCAGCAGGAGGAAACAGCGAAGAGCCGGAGCACTGGAGAGGGCTTGCTCCGCATCCACAAATCCCGCGGGATTTGGGAAGGTGAGGGGAACCCCGCCATCCCAAACGTCGGGATCCTGCCAAGGAACACTGCTGGCAAAATTCCGCCTCAATTARTATCTGGTTTCTTTTATTCCCGCTCTGGATCCTTGGCTTCCATCCTTACAATATGCAGCCCCCCGCTGTCCTTAATATCTTCATCTTTTCCACATTATCCAGAGMGGGATCCTTGTGCTGATCCTTGGATTACAGGAGCACAAAAGGACTGGAGAGGCCCAGGTTTAGGATTTAAAACTTGAATTTTCTTTAAGCCAGGTTTGGAGTCCTAACAAAAGAGCTCCTCAAATCCTCATGTCCCCATTTAAGGGCCATCCGTGTGTYCTTTAATTTGGGATGGGAAATTCCAGCTGGCTCCTGTTTTTTGGGTATTGCTGGAGCAGCCCTCACTGCTTCAATCCYTGTCCCTTCCTGCTCCAGGGACGTCCCAGAGAGGGAATTGCAGGATGTGGTTGGAAAGAAGCCGCTCACTCTCCTGCAGGGAGATCATTCCTGAAGGGAGCCTAAAAAAGATGGAGAGAGAAATTTCCAAAGGCCTGGAGGGACAGGACCAGGGAATGGCATCCACTACCAGAGAGCGGGGAAGATGGGGATATTGGAAAGAATTCCTGGCTGGGAGCGTGGCAAGGGTTGGGCTGGATTCCAGATATTGCTGTGGCTGCCCCTGGATCCCTGGCAGTGCCCAAGGCGGCTGACATTGGGCTTGGATCCACCTGGGACAGTGGAGGTGTCCCTGCCCATGGGTGGGGTGGGAATGGGATGGGATTTAAGGTCAGTTCCAACCCCAACATTCCAGGATTCTGGAGCCCCTCTGCTCTGGAGCCAGGCTGGCAGAGTGGGAATGTTCCCCTGGAGAAGGGAAAAATCCAGGGAAATCCTCAGAGTGCCTGAGGGGCTCCAGGAGAGCTGGAGAGGGACTGGGGACAAGGCTGCAGGGACAGGAGCCAGGGAATGGCTCCACTGGGAAAGGGGAGATTGGCTGGGAGCTTGGCAAGGAATTCCTGGCTGGGCTGGAATTCCAGATTTGCTGTGGCTGCCCTGATCCCTGGCAGTGCCCAAGGCCAGGTTGGATCCACCTGGGACAGTGGGAGGTGTCCTGCCCAGGAGTTGGAATTTGATGACTTTAAGGTCCCTTCAACCAAAACCCCTGCCACTGGTTTCCATGAAGGTGTTTCCAGGGGCATCTTTCCAAGGAACACAGGCCAGGAGCACCTTCCCGAGCTGTGCTGAGCTGGGCTGGATGAGGTGATGATGTCCAGGTGAAAGGCCATGGATCTCATTCCCAAGCTCRGGAATCTCCCCATTTTCCCTCCGCATTTTACCGTCAGTGCTTGGACAAAGCCGGAGCTTTCTTTTTAAGGAAAGCTGCCAGAGCTTGGATGTTCAACTGTCCAGGGATGGGGGAGAAAAAAACACTTAAAAAAGCAAACTCTGGATCTTCCAGTGGTTTATTTTTGGAGTCCGGAGCAAAATGTCCTTGGATTTATTTTTTTCACGGATCTATTTTGGTAAAAACTCTATTAAAGCTTTTACTTTTTTTTTTTTAAGATGGAACTATTGACTCCTTTCTGCCAAAAAAATGTAATTCCTGTCTCCTTCAGTGTTTCCAGAGCCCTTTTCCAGAGGTTCTCACACCCACATGGGAGCCTCTCCCAGAGCCCMGCCCAGACTCTGGGTGACCCCTCCATAAATCCCAGTAATTTATGGATTATTATTATTATTAATAGCAGGCAGAAAAATTCCAAAACTCCAGGACTTTCTCTTCTTGCTCCACCAGAAGAAARCCAGGGGTCTCCACGGAGCTTCCCTCGTGTGCTGCGGGAATTCTGAGAACTTTTCCATGCTCAATAAGGAGAGTGGATTTAGGGAGGAATGACAGAGGGAGTGTGGCTGCTTATCCCTGTTATCCCTGATTTATGAGCTGCRGTTCCCAGAGGTTTGGAAGGAGGCTGGGATCAAAGGAATGATGTGATCCCAAGGTGATGGTGCGGTCTGGATTGAAATCCGCTTCTGGAATTCCAGCTATCCCAAACAAACTCATCCTGCTTTATTCCATTCCTACCAGACCCAAACTTGGAGCCCCTCTTGAAGCAATTCCATGGGAAATGAATGGGATGAGCATTCCAAAGAGTGTCCTGCTGGAGCTGGAGCATTGGCAGCTGGGAAAACATCTCCTGGTGGAGCTGCCGGGTGTCCTGAGCAACTGGGAAAAACCTGGATGGAAAAACYTGGAGAAACTGGGAGCAGGTCTTAAAACGTGGAATGGTCACGTTTAAATTCCCAGCTGGGGAGGGGATTATCCATGAAGACAATGCTTCATCCGGGATGAACATGGAATAACTGATGTCATCCACCAATACGGGGCGAAAGGAGCTGGAAAGATTCCACAAAAGGGGTATTTTCCTTGGATATGGGACTAATCAGGAACAGAGGCCCGCAAGCGTCCAAGCCCAGGCTCCACCTGGACCAGRGGAAGGTGTCGGGGTTGGGATGAGATGGGATTTGGTTCCATCCCAACCATTCCACAATTCCACGATTTCCTGGATGTTTCTTCCGAGTGAGACTCTCCGCCCTTCACGAGCCGTTGGCTTTTCCCGGATTCTCTCCATGTTTTCTGCTCCTTGGAGAGAGAACCGCTCTCCTTGCTGCCTGCACCTTGTCAACCCATGGATGGGCTGATGGAAAATGGGAACATCCCTGTTTTTGCCCCGTGGAGGAACAGCATGGAAACTCCTTGGATCTCCACATTTTCCTGTCTATCAGGGACTCATTCCCAGCTTGTCACRCATCTCCTCCGTCCCGACATTCCCTCTATCCCGCTTTTCCCTTTTCCCATCCCACCCTGCCTCCCCACGTCCTCCTGGAGCAGCCGCAGCCGCTGCATCCATCTGGAATTCCCTCCTTTCCACTCTTCCTGGCTGCCCTTCCCATTCCCTCTCCCCTTGGGCAGCCCCAAAACTCCGGTGGCCAAAGCCAAGGCTCGGAGGTGGCTTTTTATTCCCAGGSTTTGGAAAACCACATTCCTGCCCTGCTCCGGTCCCATCCCGCTCCAGCCAAGTGGGATGGTGATGACACAGCAGGGCCTGGGTAGGATTTTTCCTCTTCCTTGTCCCGCTGCCAACGTCTTTGACCTCTGGATGAACTCCCCAAAAATTGCCTTTGGAGCTGCTCCCGCCTCTTTGACATCCGTGACCGGTTGGAATTTAAATTCCCTTTTATTTTTTTTTTTTTTTTTGGGAGGGAGGGAATGAGAGAGGAGCGAGGAAGGGTGAGAATTAATATGGAAAAAAAAAAAATTAAAAAGGGAAAAAAAAGAAAAAAAAGAAAAGATGGATGGGAAGAAACCAAACCCAGAACTGAGGGAAATCTTGTGGTTGGAAAAAACTCGGGAAAGAGTGGGATAAGTCAAGGGTTCAGAATATATGGATGTCTTTGTTCCAAGAAAACAGCGGGAAAAGGTAACAGAGCCTTATCTGGAGTCAGTTCCTGCTTCCCACGTCCCCTGGCAGGGTCATTCCCAGGCTGGGAATGTTGGAATTGTCCCCGGCTGAGGCTCCGGAACAGCCGAGCTCCAGTCATGTGTCCAACCTTTGGAATCATCCATCCATCACCTCTGGCTGAGCTGGCGGAGCCCCAACTCCGGAATTTTGTTGCTCAAAGCCTCCAACAAAAAGCCAAAATTCCAGCAACACCTGGATTGGGATGGACTGCAGAAGCAAACGGTAAAAAATTGCTGGAAATGGGAAAATTGACTCGATTGGGATAGAATTTTTGAAAGGTCAACAATTCCTTCCCAGAGCGATCGGGAAATGACGCTCGGCTTCCACTGAATTTATTTAGGATTTGTTTTCACTGAATTCCAGAAAAACTGCACCACCATCCAGCAGGAATTCCATGGGATGCGGAACTTCTCGGAATTCTTGGACTTTTCCTAATTTATGTTCTGACAGTGACCTGTGTAAGAAGAGCTTTTGAAAACTCCAAATTCCAGTTCAGTCAGAAAATCCTACACTCTCATTTTTAAAGGGTTTGTTCCCAAATGAAATAAAAAAAAAAAAAAATTATTTTCTGCTCCAAAAATATTTTGCTGGTGAGAAAAAATAATCCTAATGCTTTCATTTGATTTTGGAATTGCTTTTTTGGGGGAYTTTTGGGAGATGAACAAAGGGAGACCCGGTGGGGTGGAAATTTTGATGCCTCGCAGATTTCCAAAGGGAAACTCCAGAGTCTTCACCTGGAAAMGGAGGATCCTGAATGCCAAAGGGAGCCTGGAGCTCTCAGGAGGCTCCAGGATCCCAGCAGTGTGTCCTAGAGGTTGGAAATCATAGAATCATGGAATGGTTTGGGTGGGAAGGGACCTCAAAGYTGCTGAAATTCCAAACCAAACACCTCCRACTGTCCCAGGTGGATCCKAGCCCCAGTGTCCAYCCTGGCCTTGGGCATTCCCAGGGATCCAGGGGCAGCCACAGCAAATCTGGGAATTCCAGCCCAGCCCCTGCCCACCCTCTGATAAAAAAAATCATTCCTGATATCCCATCTCCATGTCCTCAGGTGGATTCCCATTCCCACAGCAGAAGATTCCCAATGTCCTGGGATTTAAGGGATCTGGGTTTGTCCTGCCCGGGAGCTGAATCCCTTCGTGTCCTCACCAGCGCAGGCTGGGAATTCCGGTCTAAACTGGGATTTCTGGTGGATTATGGCATGGCCGGGGGGTGGTTGGGAAAGAGTTATGTCATTCCCAGGTTTCTCCTGGGATTGAGCAAAATTCCTGCATTTTTCAGCCTCTTTATGTCTGCACTGTTTGGGCAGAGCTGAGTTTAAGSCTGGCCTGAATCGCTCGGATTCACCTTCCCAAGATTTCGGCTCAGCCAGAGTTGTGATTCCCAAAGTGAGCCAGGAATGAGGGAACTGGGGAAGTTATGGAAAAGCAGGAAAAGAGAATACAGGAGGTGGATTGGATGGAGAAGTATTTCAACAAAATAGTTGGATTGGAGCTTCCCAGAGGAAGCTGAGATTCCAGGAGGCCTRTTAGGCCAAGGCTCTGGAGGAGCAGCGGGAATGTCGCTCCTTGGAGCACCAGCTGCCCTCATCCCAACCGGATTGGTGCCAGGGAAATTCCTGCAGGGATTTGGCTTTGGGGATTATGGCAGATGGGATRARCCATTCCCTCTTCCCYGATTTGCTGTGGCTGCCCCTGGATCCCTGGAAGTGACCAAGGCCAGGTTGGATATTGGGGCTTAGATCCATTTGGGATAGGGAAGGAAATAAATCCTCAATTTTTAAAATTCTGTTAAAGATTATATTTTGAGTTATATAAAATAAATTTTAAATTATGTTTGAAATGCATTTTTAAATTCCATTTACAATATTTTTAAAAAATTAAATTTTATTTCAAATTATATTTGAAATTATATAAAATATATTGAAAATTAMACTGAAAATTATATCAAAATCATACTGAAAATARATTAAGAATCATATTTAAATTATATTTTTAATTACATTTAGAATGATATTAAAAATACTTTAAAATTTTATTGAAAAGTAGATTTTAAATWKTATWAAATATATTGAAAATTATATCAGCATTATATTGAAAKTATATTAAGAATCATATTTAAATTGTGTTTTTAAATTGCATCTAAAATTATATTAGAAAATAATGTGTAAAATACATTCAAATGCTATTTTTCAAAATACATTTTAAATATATTTAAAAATACATTTAAGTTATGTTTTACATAATATTTAGAATTTTATTTAGAATTATCTTTAGTATTAATTAAAAATTATATAAAGATATATTTAAAGTTATAGTTGAAATTTTATTTAAATTACATTTAGAATTATGCAAAAATGCAAAATTATATTGAAAATTAAATTTAAAACATATTAAAGTTATATTAATATTAAAGTGACATCAAGATTATATTTTAAATCACACAGAAATTATATTTAAATTATAATATTGATTATGCCTGAATTTTATTTAAATTTCATTTAAATTTKATMTAAAATTTCTYTAAAAAAGAAAAGTTTGTTAAAAAATCCCACAACATTTTCCAGGCTGCCCCTGGATAATGGGACCAGGACATCCTGAACGAGCCACTCCCCCTTTATTTTTTTGAATATCCCATCCAGCTTTTGGGAACGCAGCACAGATCTTGGGAGGTGGGAATTTCTCCTTTGGAAAACTTGGGAATGAGTCCCAGCAGGCCTTTCCCGGCCATGCCCATCCCGGTTTTTTGGCTGCCACCCAGGGACAGGAGGTGACAGCCAGGCCAGGGCTGACGGTGACGTTTGTCCTCGGGAAGAGCCAAGCTCGGGATCGTCACC
The DNA here is from genome assembly GCA_002167245.1 of Sporophila hypoxantha. Classification (NCBI taxonomy): domain Eukaryota; kingdom Metazoa; phylum Chordata; class Aves; order Passeriformes; family Thraupidae; genus Sporophila; species Sporophila hypoxantha. The sequence continues at coordinate 77,785 of NDFG01000071.1, read as the reverse complement.
ACCAACAAAGATTCCCTACAAAATCCGGGAGCGGGGACGTGCCGGCCCCGCCGTTCCGGCCTTTCCCTGCCTTCGTTCCCGGCGCTGTTTGCGCAAAGCCGCCTTGGGAAGATCCCAATTATTCCTTCCTTAATGAACTCTTGGCTCACGGAGCCTCCCTGTTAATGAGCTCCCTTGCTCCAGCCTCGTTGGCCTTGGAAAACACCGGGAAGAGGAGCCAGGAATTCTCACCCAGCTCCGGCAGGCTCGGCAGTGGGAATTGTTGATCCCAGAGCTGGGAAAATGGGAGCTCCGGTGAAGGAAAGCAGGGATTCCAAATGTGCCACCTAAAGTGAAGATCCCACTGATCCCAGCTCATTTTTCCATGTCAATTCTCCCGGGAGCCTCCAGCCCCTCTGGAAACAGGATTTTCCCTCCTAATTTTGGCAAATTTTACTGGAAGTGTCCAAGACCAGGTTGGAGCAACCTGGGATAATGGGAGGTGTCCGTGCCCATGGAAATGGGATGATCATTAAGGTCCAACCCAACCCATTCCAAGATTCTGGAATTCTAGGAAGTGTGGGCTCAACCGTGCTCTGCTTAAGGCAAATAATTATTCCGACTTCTGGAAAACAGCCCAAAGAATTGGGGGAAAAAAAAGGGAAAAATAAAGAGGCTGCAGGAATTATGGATCTGGAATTCATTCAGGATATGGAAAAACTCGGAATTTGGGAAATTTGTTGCCTGTTGTGCTGACAAATTCCGTAAAGCCCGACTTCAGGATCGTCGGGAGAACCAGAGGTGCCACAGTTTATCCTTAAAACAGGAGCAGGGAGAATSCCAAACTGAATTCCATGGGATCCAGTGTTTCATTGCCCAGCCCACCTTGACTGGGAAAAAGAAGAAAATCCATTTGGAACAGGTTCTAAATCTGAATTCCAGGTTCCAGTTGAATTCCAGGTCCCAGTCGGTTCATGTTCCTCTGAGGAAAATAATTCCTTGGTATCTGTGGGATTCCCTCTGGGAGCCACGGGAACACCTTCAATTCTCACAACATTCCCCAAATCCTGATCCAGAACCCAAATCCAGTTCTGGAATAACCCAAAATCCACATCCCAAAGKGCTGTGTCCTGCTCTCAGCTCATTCCCAGCTTTCCTGCTCTTTTCCCGAGCCTGATTCCCCTCCAGTAYTTCAATCCCATTTATTAGGAATTTATAGTTCTCCATAGGGTTTTTATATTTAGCTGCCTCCCCTGGAAAACCACATTTTTATGGATCTTGGATCCCACCCTTTTCCCTGCGGCTCCTCCAGGCAGATTTTTCCCCCTTTTTTTTTTTTTGTGTTTATATTCCAATTTTGGAGCTTAGCACTGGCTCATGTCCGTCCTTTATTCCCATCCACCCATCCCAGAAATTCCTTATCAACAGGCCGGGTTTAAAAGGCCGCAGTTTTTCCGGGATTGGGTCATCCTTGGCTCCCGGAGCCGTTTGGCTCCAAGAGAAAAGTGGGAAAAGGGATCGGTTTACAGCCTGCTAAAGGTCAGCTGTGCCGCTCCTGGTTTTTAGAGGGGGAGATGTGAAARCCTTAAAATATCAGGATAATATCCCTAAAAATAAAACCTCACAAAGCCTGATCKGCTCCGCGCGCCTGCGGATTTTCCTCTGGGACGGGCAGGGTTGATCCGAATCCCAAATTTCTTGGGCCAAYCCCAGAGGAAACCACTGCCAGTCAATGATTCCCTGCGTTATCCGGTTATTTAAAGCTGGATTTTCCGTGAGGAAGCCGAGGGGAGAGAGGCCGAGGAATCGATCCCTGTTCGATTCCAGCAGGAAAARGGGAATGCAGAGCAGCTCCAGCCTCTGTGCCAAGGGTTCCAAAGATGGGAATCAGGGAAAAAAAACACTGGTTTGGGATTTTTTTCAGGAATCATTGCAAATACCAACTAAAAGGATGGGAATGAGCTTGCTCTGTCCCTTTGGATGAGGTTTTCCAGAGGGGGTGTGGATGCCCCATCCCTGGAAGGATTTAAGATCTGGGAAAACTGGGAAAGTGAYTTAGGGATGGGTTAAAAAGGTGGAAAATCAACTTCAAGCCAAAATAATGGAAAAATCTTTTTTTCCCCTCTATCTATCCACAAATTCCATGGATTTTTCTGGGATCCCCATTTGTGAAAAGATTTTCTGGGAACGAGAGAGGATTGGAGCTCCCCAGCTATCCAATATGCCAAGGATTAAAGCAGAAAACTTTGGGATTTTTGCACATCCCACCATTTATCTCTTTGGGAATCATCCCAATTATCGGCATTTATTTGTCAACAGAAATTCGGCTGGGTAAGGAGCTGGCAGAGTGGATATTAGGGAACATCCATGGAATTCCAGGATATTTTGGTGACCAGGYTTTTTAGCATCATACAGGCAGGCTTGTTCCAATCATGGAATAATCCAGGTTGGAAAACGTTCCCGGAATTTCTGCCCTCACATTCCCAACTCCGTCAGTTTGGATCTGACTCCAAACTCAAACTGGGTTCCAGGTGTGGATTTTTCCCACTCTGCGCTTCCAAAGAATTCCAGTTGTGGGTCAACACTCTAATGGGGGTCCCAACTTGGTGATTCTCTGGAAAAACAGGAAATCAGGAATTTTAGGAGATCTGAAGGTTCTGTCATGGACGAAAGGGTGAAATTGGAAACCTGGAAATAAATTCCCAGCYAAACTTGTGAATAAGTCTGGGTGAGGAATTTCAATCTCTTTTCCCATGATCCATTTTTCTTCCCGAGCCATTCCTCATGAAAGGAAAAATGAAGGAAGAAAAGGAAAAATGAAGGAAGAAAAGGAAAAATGGCTCAAAACTATGGAAAAAGTGGAATTTTCTGCTTATTACCCCCAAAAAATCCACCCAGGCTTCTCCAGTTTTGAGCATAAATTAACATAAATTAACTCCAACTCCATTCCTTGGCTACAAACAGCCCAAGGATGGTGTTGGAATAACTGCTCCAAGCTGGAAATTTTCAGGAATGATTTATTCTCTAACACATCCCTCTTTTTATTAAAAAACCTGGATCTCGGGAAAGATTTCACATCRCATTAATGGTTTTGCCCTTAATTAAATAAACCACCAGCAGCTCATTAATACCTCATTAGGAGGTGAGAATAAAAGACAGGAAACTTTGMAAAAAAGCGATGGAAAATCCAAGTGCTCCCAGGTAGAATTCCTCAATAATTTATCAGGAAAGGGCAAATCTCCTCACTTTTGGCTCGCACACAGTGGCTCCTTTATTRAGGATGAGTCAGCCTCGAAAAATCCTGTTTATTCCCAAATTTTGGCACAACTGCAGCTACCAGGCTCGGAAGTGATACCAGCCAAATTTCAGGATTTCTAATTCCCGGGAAATTTTGGCCTTTGGAAATTTGCATTTTGTCGGGGTTAAGAAAACAAAATTCTTTCCTCCATTCTTGCCTCGGACCAGAATTTCTGACTCCAAAAATGCCCGGCTTTGGAAATCTTGACCTGGGARCATTGTTCCCGTCCATGGGAATGGGCGGGGTTTGGAAGGGAGACTTTTTTTGGGAGCAGAACCAAAGCTCCTTCAGGGATGTTATTCCCAATTTTTATTGCGCAGAAGTGTTTTTCTTATCATGGAAGGTAATAAATACGGATTGTTGGAACACGTGGGAAGGCGAAGGAAAAGCAACAGGAAGTTCCAGGAGGTTTTGGTGATGAATCCTTGGTGTTCTGGGGGATGAGATGGGAATGTCCAACCTGGAGAAGAGAAAAWTCCAGGGAATCCTCAGAGTSCCTGGAGGGGCTCCAGGAGAGCTGGAGAGGGACTGGGGACAAGGCCTGCAGGGACAGGAGCCAGGGAATGGCTCCCACTGGGAAAGGGGAGATTGGGCTGGGAGCTTGGCAAGGAATTCCCGGCTGGGCTGGAATTCCCAGATTTGCTGTGGCTGCCCCTGGATCCCTGGCAGTGCCCAAGGCCAGGTTGGAACCACTGGGGGTGGTGGGAGGTTTCAGAGTGGAACYGATGATCTTGAAGATCCCTTCCCACCCAAATCATTCCATGATTTTTTGTTCATCTCCTGCATCGCTCCAGAGTCCTGGTCCATGATTGTCCAGGCTCCCTTAGGAAGGAAAACAGTTATTCCTGATTTCTTTTTTAAGGGGYAAATTCCAGGCATTCCTTCCCAGCCCGCACCAGACACAGGGTGTGGACACCACACCCTGCCCAAGCCGATCCTTCAACCTGATCCATCTGGATTTCCCCATCCCACCTCCCACTTTCCAGCTTTTTCCCTAAATTTGGAGCTTCTCCCAGGACYTGCAACACCCTCAGTGCTGCAGAAACTCCTCCGTGGGAGCCCTGTCAGAATTCCAGGATCTGAGTTGTCCCTGTCCCTCTGGGAAACCACGAGGGATGAGTCAAGGTCATGCCCAGAGCAAGGATTTCAGGATGGAGATTCCAAGCTGGAATCAGTGCAGGGCCTGACCACGGTGGTTATGGACCAGTCTGCGCCAGACAGCCCAGGGATGAATCTCCTTCCCCTCCTGAATCCCACAAATCCCAAATTTCCAGCTTCCCTCCCACATCTGGGCTGCAGGACCTCCARGGAGTGCAGGGAAACCTCATTTCCCCGGCAAATTTTGTCTCTGTCACTCACCCAGGGTTGCTCAACAAGCCCATGGCTTGGATCCAAGGTATCCATGCCCCAAACCGCCGGGAAAAGAGCTGGACTGGGCTTCCTCTCCCACATTTCCCAACCGGAGCAGTGAATCCCACACTTGTCATGGGCAGGGAAGTGAAGCTGAGGCAACTTCAGAGAAGGAAAGTGCCTGGAGAGCCACAAAAAGCTGTCCCTGGGCTGGTTTGGGTCGTCCTGAAACAATCCAGGGTTTTCAGCTGGCAGGAGGGAGGGCCGGAGCCAGGAATTCTGGAAAAGCAGGATTTCTGGGATAAAGTGAGAATGAGATTGACCACACACTCACCGCACTTTGCTCTCTCCATGAGCTTTGCCCTTGCAGGACCCAGATTTTGGGTGTGCTCAGGGCTGATCCTGGTTTTTGTTAGTCCGGACTGCTCAAACTCGCCTTGCTCTGGGTGAGGGATCCCAATCCAAATGGATTCCAGGATGTGCTTTCCAGAGGTTTTCCCATGGTTGAAGCGTTCCCATGGGTCAGGCTGGAGAAAAGGAACTTCTGGTTCTCCACAATTCCCCGGCAGGAGGGAGGAGCTGGTGGGAGTCGGGATTTACTCCCAGGGAATGTGGACGGGATGGTTCCTTCCCAACATCCCACCTGTCCCTTCCTTGGGAAGCCATTCCCCCTTGTGAATGCAAATTTAGGGATGAGAGGAGAATCAACACATCCCCTTCATAACCTCATTAATCCCAAAAAATCYATGTGGATCCAGGATTTTCCTGGACCCAAAGAAGTTCGAATCCCAKCCAACCATTTTTYGGAGCACATTTTATTTTTGGTATTTCCTGGGAAAGATGGAAAATTTCCACTGTCCTGACYGGAGCCAGCTAGGTCTGGGAATCCAATCCTTTATTCCCTTCTTGCTTTCCAAGCCAATTCCAGGCTGTCCTTTCACTGACTAACTTGGCATTGYGAAWAAACTCAGGAATATTGCTCTCCTCWGGAAAACAGCCAGGATTTGGGGGTCTCTTGTCCTCATGCATCCCAATGGGAAAAAAAATTCCTAAAGCTCCCATTCCTGCAGCAGAGTCCTCAGCAAAAGTGAGGTTTGTGCTCCAGGGGAAAGATTTCCAGCTCCAGGAGTGGATAAATAAATCCAGGGATGGCTGGGAGAGGAGACCATTCCCCCCTGGCTGCACCATCCCATCAGGGAATTTCGGGGAGTGCCTGGAGATACTCTTGGAGTATCCCTGGAATTGAGGGATTTACTCTGGGAGAATCCGTAGAATTGAGGGATTGGCTCTTGGAGAATCCCTGGAATTGAGGGATTTGCTCTGGGACAATCTGTAGAATTGAGGGATTGACTCTTGGATTATCCCTAAAATGGAGGGATTGGCTCTTGGAGAATCCCTAAAATCAAGGGATTGGGTAATGGAGTATCCCTGGAATTGAGGGATTGGCTCTTGAATTATCCCTGGAATTGAGGGATTTCCTCTGGGAGAATCCCTAAAATTGAGGGATTGACTCTTGGATTATCCCTAAAACTGAGGAATTGGCTCTTGGACAATCCCTAAAATGGAGGGATTGGCTCTTGAAAAATCCCTAAAATCGAGGTATTGGCTCTTGGAGTATCGCTGGAATTGAGGGATTGGCTCTTTGTGTATCCTTAGAATTGAGGGATTGGCTCTTGGATTATCCCTGGAATTGAGGGATTGGCTCCCAAAGTCCCAGTTCCACCAGCAGGGAGAATAGGAGGCTTCAAA
>NDFG01000071.1:58157-70619 GCA_002167245.1 Sporophila hypoxantha | reverse complement strand
TGAGGGACAAGGAACCCGAAGAAAAGGGAAAGGAAGCACTCGGACAGGGGGGATGCACAAAATCGCCTCAGGATTCCCTTCGGACAACTCCCAGGATCCCGAAAATTGGTGGAGTTTGGAAAAAGCCTTCCCTCCTCTCAGTAAAACTGAAACCAGTTCCGAGGAGGCTGGAGGAGTTCGTGGCGCAAATCCTGGGAAAGGGAATGGGGGGGGAAAATGCCATGGATGAACCGCTGCCCGTGAGTCACTGCGGTGACTCATCGGAGCAGAGCCGAGGTCAGGAATAAAGAGGGGAAAGCTGCCACCTTTCCCTGCTCCTTTTCCCTAGCTCTGGTATCCAAAGTGTTGAGCATTCCCAGGATTTCTCCCCTGGAAGTGGCACGAAACAGACGCCGCAGGTGTTATTTCTGGACACCTCAAGGAATTTCCTTTGGCATCCATGGAAAGAACTTCCCCATCCTGGCTGCTGCCACTATCAAATCCCAAAAAATCCCAAATCCGRGGCACGGGGAGAAATCACCTGGGTTTATGTCCCCAGTTTAGAGGTGGTAAACTGAGGCACGGGCAGGGGGGTTGACACYATTGTGAGCCACTGACAAATCCAGGAATCCCACCTGGAATATTGTGGAAGTTGGAGCAGATGCTGGAAGTGCCTTTGGATGGTGTTGCAGTGTTCTGGGAATTTTGCTGGGATTAGTGCATCCCACATGCCTGGAAAAGAGGAATTCCYGCAAATTGGCTCAATCTGCTGCTCTGCACCTCCCACCGCAGCACAGAATTCCCAGGATCTTCCACTGCTCCAGCCATCCCCGTGTGGGTACTTCAGGTATCCCATGGAGTCAGAATTCCCAGGATCTTCCACTGCTCCAGCCATTCCCGTGTGGGTACTTCAGGTATCCCATGGCGTCTTGGCCGTGCACAGGGAATGGGATTGCACCCCTCATTATRAACATGGAATTATGGAATCATGGAATCCCAGAACATCCTGGAAGGATGTGATCCATAGGGATCACTGGAGTCCAGCTCCTGGCATAAACACCCAGGGATTCAGGGATCAAAGCCTTCCCAGGATGAGAAGAAAGGACAAAGCAGGAATGCTGCCACTTCCTAAACTATTCCCAAACATGGATCTCATCCGGCTGTTTCCCTCGGGAAGGTTTGCAGGGATGGGAGGTTTGTGCTCCGAGGTGGGAGCTGAGGGAGATTCCAGGAAAATCTTCCCTCGGATCACTGGCTGTTAATGGAAGGAAAATCCCTTCATCCATCAAAACCTTCCCATGGACACTTTTCCTACAGAGCTCCTGGAAAAACCCCTCCGTCCTTTCCTTCTCCTTGCCCCTCACATCCCCCTCATCCCAGTGGCTCCAGGGCTGAGGGAACAAACCCCGTTCCAGCCAATCCATGAGTTTATGTCCCTCCCATTCCATATCTTGTGCCTTAACACTMCTCCCGTTCCAAGGAAGAAGTCGCAACTTCTGCTCCGTGGATTTGCTAATCCAGGGAAAAACCGAGAAACAGGAAAGTTCTTGCAGATACCCCTCGTTCCCAAGGGAGATTCCGGCACTTTTTTTTCTGGATAAAAGCTTTTCCAGGCCTCTGGCCTTGGACTAAGTAGCTCTCCAGATGTTGGGACACGATGGCTCCAGCAGGTCCCGGCCTTCATGTGGCCACRGAGCTCCAGATGTTGGCCCGGAGATCTGCCTTTGGAGTCATCTCCTGGAGGAAAAGAGGGAATGGGTATGGATCGGGATGAGTCAAGCAGGGTGTGGYGCCGGAAAGGAAAGGAATGTGCCTCCAAAGCTGCTTTTATTGCCTTGGCACYTGGGCTTTGTCCTGGTTGGACACCCGGGTGGAAGTTCAGCCCTCCCGATGGATCTTGGGAAGTCCCTGTGGCCTAAGGGTTTTGGGAACAACATTCCCTGGTTGCGTGGAGCTGGAAAAGCTACAAAGGTTTCCTCCCTTTGGCTCCCGACTTCCAGATTGCTCCGGATGGGACACAGGCTGTCTCTTATACACATCTAGATGTGTATAAGAGACAGGGATGGACCCYGCTGGGGACAGGGACAGGGTGAGAGGAAACGGCCTRGAGTTGGYCTAGAGGAGGTTTAGGTTGGATARTGGGGAAAATTTCTTCYMGAAAAGGGATCTCCAGGCRYGGRACAGCTGCCCGGGGCAGGGGTGGAGACCCCACCCATGGAGCTGCTCTGGAGCCAGGCTGGCAGAGCTGGGAATGTTCAACCTGGAGAAGGGAAAATTCCAGGGAATCCTCAGAGTCCCTGGAGGGGCTCCAGGAGAGCTGGAGAYGGACTGGGGACAAGGCCTGCAGGGACAGGAGCCAGGGAATGGCTCCCACTGGGAAAGGGGAGATTGGGCTGGGATCTTGGCAAGGAATTCCTGGCTGGGCTGGAATTCCCAGATTTGCTGTGGCTGCCCCTGGATCCCTGGCAGTGCCCAAGGCCAGGTTGGGCACTGGGGCTTGGATCCACCTGGGACAGTGGGAGCTGTCCCTGCCCATGGATGGGGTTGGAACTGGATCATCTTTAATTCCCTTCCCACCCAACTCATTCCATGATATTTAAATTCTCCAGAGGCCATKCTGCTTTTCCCTTTTCCAGGCTGAGGATCACACCTCGGTCTGGATTTCTTGGGAATGTGTGACAGCACTGAAGTTTTAGTTGATTTTCTCTTCCCGATTTTCCCCTTGGAACAGCAATGGAAATATCCCAGTGCCAGCTCCAGGTTAAAAATAGAGGCCRGGGATGTATGGAAAAGGGTTCATGACCCTGCTGGGACAATTCCAACCCTGGGCAGGTTTGGAATTACAGGGAACAGCCTGAAATTTTCCTGGTTTTTATTGGCATAAAGGCAGCGAGTTCTATTTATAAAGGAGAAAAAGAAAAATAGAAGGAAGTGCAGGAAAAAAAGGAAAAAGGGAGACGTGGAGCTCCCCACCGTGTCCTGGGTGGAATCGGTCACGCCGAGGTCACACACTGGTGGCCAGGGCAAGCTGAGCTTCTCCTGCCTGCTGGAAAAGTCTAATTTGGAGTTGGGAKTATCCAAGCACCAGGCTCTGGAATTCCTGCCTGGAATTCCAGCTCCCTGCACTTCCGGATTGTCCTGAGGTGGTGGCACATCCCATGGAGACCCTGCTGTCACCCCCGCCTCGGGCTCTGCTCCTCTAAATCACCCAGCCGGGAAAAGTTTGCATCCCAGCTCCTGGATTGCTCCCATCCCAGTCTTTCCCYGCATTCCAGGGCTCTCCTGGGACTCGATCCAATGTCTGGGGTTGGATCCTGCCCCCCCTCAGGGATCCAGGAGCTCCTGGGAAGTACAGACATGGAGCAGAATACCTGGGATGTGCTTGGACAGAGGTGGATCAGTCCTGGATCCACTTCCCAGGTATCCATTGGGAGATCAGGCCCCTTTTCCATGTGCCAGAGGTGTCTTCCAACACCTGAGAGTGGGAATTTTGTCCACAGGATAAAATATTCATTTCTCCTGGCATTTCCAGTCACCCCCTTCGGCTCCAGAGCTTTTTCCCAAGGCAGTGGAGATGGAAAAAACAGAGGAACAACTGGATTTTCTCGGGATCTTGTGGCTCCCTCCAGAAATGGGAGAGGTTCTTCCTCTTGGATATTATCTTGGATTTTTTTTTCCCTCAAGACACAACAGAGCAACCAAGGAAGGCTCAATCCATGGAAGACTCCACAGCCATATTTTCCTGAAAATCCAACTGGGATCTGGCTGTCCAGAGCTGGCTTGACCCATCCTTGACTGGTTTTAGTGCCAGGCCAGCCAGAAGTTTACCAGATATTTGTCTTTCCATCCTTTCCAAAATTTCCTGGGAATTTCCAGTGCCCCACAGCTCCGAGGGTGGAAAATGTGMCAGAGAGGGGCTGAAATGTTCTGCATCCTCCTGAGTCACCGGCAATTTCCTGGAGCTCCTGAAATATGGCCCGGATTGCCCGTGGTCTCCCAAGGGAAACATTAAAAAAAAAAAAAAAAAAGGGGAAAAAAAAGGGAAAGAAGAAGAAAAAATTTTGGAGAAATGTTTCTCATCCRGAGCCAAGGAGAGGGAGAGGGAAATTCCCCGGGTGGGCGTCAGGTTTTGGTTGCAAAATGAAAACAAGTGGGAACTTCAGGGACACCTCGCTCTTCCTGTGACTTTTCCTTGGAGAATTTCCATGGAATTGTCCCTCTGAATCAGAGGTGCACAAGAATTCTAGGAMATCTTCCAGTTTGTCCTCTGCTCCCATTTTCCCTCAGATATTTTTGGTAGATCCAGCGTCCTCCTAAAGCTTGGAGCGATGGAGATTCCAGCTTTTCTTCCCAAAGGAGCTTTGCCTCCTTCACCTCCGGAAGGTGAACCTGAATTCCAACCTAAATTTCCTTTGGAAAACTTTTGGACATAAATTATTTCCTTTCTCTGTGCAATTCCTGATTGGCTTTTCCTTCACCCATTTCTTCGGATTCATCCAAGTTTTACTTCTGTGTCATCTCTTCGATTGTCCCACTCATGTTCCAAGGGAAATTTCCAGTTTATCCATAAATTTCTTGCCACGGTTTAGCCAATCCTGAACTATTTAATTCCATTGGAAGGRTATTTTCCTAATCCTTTTTCTATACAAGAGCAGGAATTTCTTGATTTGGGATCAATTTGTAATCCATCATTTCTCCCTCCAAAGATCCAGAGTTCTTCTCCAGCTGAGATTTATCCAGGCAATGAATCTTCCTCAAAAATAGTCCCTGCACGTGATTCCTTGAAATATTCCCTGCTTTTTCCATCCAGGTTTTTACTGCTTGGCTACGGATTCGCTGCCTGGGCCAGGAGAGGCACAAATTTGGCTCCCGAATTTTCCAGGTTCTGTGGCCTCTCCTAAAAAAATCCTGCTCAAAATGAGRGGAGCAATCCATCCTCTGTGGAGGGCTGATATTCCAGGTGCAATAACATCATCATTCCCAAGTTTCCTTCACTTTACCCGGATGGGTTTTGCCATAAAAATGTGAATCCGGCTTCGCGTTTGGATTCTGTGTGATCCATCTGTCAATAAATGGTTCTTTTCCTCCAAGGAACCTCCTCTGATCCAAAGGAAATGCTCATCCCCAGGGAAAAATTCCTTTCCACTGGGAAGAAGCAGGCTGGACACAGGGAATATCCGAATGTGGGCAGAGAAAAGCTGGAAAAATTCCCTGTGTGAGGGTTGGGGGGGTTGCAAGAAGTCACTGGGGGCAAAACAGGGAATCATGGAATGGTTTAGGTGGGAAGGGACCTTAAGGATCATCCCATTCCCACCCTCCTTCCATGGACAGGGATGCCACTCACTGTCCCAGGTGGTTCCAAGGCTAATCCTTGGACATTTCCAGGGATGGAGCAGCCAGAACCTCTCCAGGCCACYCCTTGGCACGGGGCAAATTCCCAAAGTGTTTTCCTGCTGGTGGCAAGCCAGGAGCAGCAGTGACCCTGCTTTGACTCCTGCATTCCCGAGAGGAACGTGGAAAACTTTCCTTAGGAAGGAAACACCTTTTTCCTRGGAGACAGAGCCCTCCCAGGTCCCAAAATCCCCCTTCACCACACCCACACCGCTTTCATGGAGCCTTTTCTCCTTGCCTGCTTCCCGAAAAACATCCCAGTAGCCAAATCCCCAAATCCCGGAGCCAGCCGCGCTGCRGTGCTTATTCCAAGATGTTTGTGGAGTTAAATCCCAACAAAAACCTCCCCTACCTTCCAAAGGCCATCCCCAAGTTAAAAACAGATGGAAAACGCTGGCAACAGAGGGACGGCTTTTCTTTAATCCCTTTTTTTTTTTATTTTTCCATGAATGATTCAGAAGGCCAGGAACAGCGGCCTAAGCCTGGCTTAGGCCCAGCACATCCTGTTGAGTCACGGCTGATGTCTGCACTCTAAGCTTGGCCTTGTTAGGACTTGTCAGCCAGGCCTGGCTCCCAAAATATCCCCCGGCCTGCCCTGGCCCAGGAATTCCACAATAAATCCTCACCCCAGGCACGGCCAGGAGCGTGAGGGAGGTCTRGGGAGGGCCAAAGGCCACGGATGGGAGGCAGGAAAACACATGGATCATTCCTTATCCTTTCGCCTGTTCTCACTTCTTTTTTTTTTTTTTTAAAAAAAAAGAAAAAGCTAAAAAAATGTTGGTTCAGCCAGAAAAAGAGACTTTGAAGTCCCAGCATGCCCAGTTCCAGGCCTGTCACTGATTTTTTGTTTCCCTCAGGATAACAGCAGGAATTTTATCTGCCACTGGGTGATACTGTCTGCCCATGGACACCACGGGAATTAGGGAATGCTGGGGATGGTGATTAATTAAAATCCATCAGATTCTGGAGGGTGTTTAAGTGGCTCTTGACCTTTAATGTGGTCATTTGCTGATCCTGAAAGAATTCCCAGCGGCAGGAAAAGGCCCCTATCCAGCAAATCCAGGCCTTTCTCTGGCAACACTTCCCCTTCTCAGCTACATTTTTGGAAGTTCCCAATAGTCCCTCAGTTTTCCTGCCTGTCTCCCTYCAGAGATCCCACATTTCCCCCTGATGCTGATGGACAGATAAGGATCCAAACAGGAGAACGTGGGGATGAGCTGAGCTTTAGATTCCCACTGGAAAACTTCCACACAGACCCTCCCCGCTTCCCAAAATCCCCAGATGGAGGATTTGGTTTGCCCTGGGTTATCAAGATAAAGCACATTTCCCACTGCAGATCCAGCCTGGAGACCAAAACCGTTCCCAAAAATTCAGGAATGTTCCGATTTGCGGCTTTGGTTCCAATCCACATCCAACTTTCAAAGGGAAGATGAAGGGAGATCGCTCCGAGATAGCAGCAGATCCACGGATTTGTSCAGGCCTCTCCTGTTTTTTGGGCAGTAGCTGAAAGCCTCCTGAAATTTCCCTTGCAAAGCTCCGGAGCACTTAGTACTTGGAAATTTTTTCCCTGTGAAACGCTGGGAGCTTCGCCACCGCTTTCAGCCGGGCTTGGATTCCCTCCTAAACATTTAATCCTCCAGATGGGGGAAGGATTTTTTTTCCTGACTTTTTTTTTCTTTTTTTTGTGGATGGGGGGGGGGGGAATGGAAAGGAATCACGTGGGAGCTGCTCATCCCAGGCCAAAGCACGGTCAAGGAGAATTCCTGAATTCCTGGTGCCGGGCCCCAGGCTTGGACTTGGTGCCACAGTTTTCCAGGAGGAGAGGACGCAGGAGGCCACACATGGAGCGTGTTCCTGCTCTCTTTTCCTTGCTTTCCTGGATCCAGGAGAATCCCAGGCCTCCTGTGCCTTCCCCAGGGTGCAATCCAGCCCTTYGGAATGTGCACCAGGACAAAAAGTGTCCTTGGATTCCTTGGGAAATGTCATAACGTCCCTTTGGTTTTTTTCCCAAATAAAACTCAAAATTGGGATGCACTGGGATTAAATTGGGCTGGAACTCACACCCAAACTGGCTTTTTTTCTGGAAAAATTCTGAGGTGATGGATGTGATTCCGAAGGCCCAGTGTTCTCCCTGTTTTTCCATCCCAGAATTGTTTTCTGGAGGTGCCCAATCCCTGCTCCATCCATCAGGAAAAGCTGGGAGAGCCAAGCACCAATTTTGGCATTCCAGAGAAGCACTGGGAGAAGTGGGATGAATCCATAACCTAAAAATAGGGATMTGCATGCAGCCCAGTCCTTCCCTGGGAATTTGGGAGAGAGGGAGAGCCCCGGCACAGAAATCCCTGAATTATTGTGATCCATTCATCGCAAAATCATGGAACAATTTGGATTGGAAGGGAACTTTYAAGATCTCATAATCCAAAACCCCTGGGATGAGCAGGGATAAGATTCCCAAACGTGTCTTAAATCCCATAAGAAGGAACCTCTGGAATACTCCAGTTATTTAGGAGCAGGGAACAGAAAATCCTTGTGGATCAGGCTTTATCCCAGCCATGATCCAGGAAATTTTTGGGAACAAAAGCAGCTTGCACAGTTAGACAGGATCCTAATAATGAACCTTTGGATCTCTCTTCCAGGTGTCCCTGGATCCCAGTGGGATCTGCATCCATGGAATACGGAGTTGAATCCATTTGGGAAGGGGAAACAGCYCTCCGGAATCCTGGAATGGTTTGGGTGGGAAAGGATCTTAAAGCTCCTCTCATTCCATGCTCAGGGACACTTCCCACTGTCCCAGCTTTCTCCAATCCCAGTGTCCAGCCTGGCTTTGGACACTTCCAGGGATCCAGGGACAGCATTCCACAGCAAATCTGGGAAACTTTTGCAATTTCTTGGGACTGGCCTTCACCACGGCATTTTTCCTTGGGTCGGTGATCCATTTTAACCTCTTTCCACCAGTAGCTCCTGTGGGATAGAGATATTTGATGGATAATATTTATATTTTATAGATATTTATATTGAATGGACATTTATATTGTATGGATATTCATATTTGCATATATTTATATTGCAAGGACATTTATATTCTATGGATATTCATATTTGTATATATTTATATTGTAAGGACATTTATATTCTATGGATATTTATATTTTTATATCTTTCTATTCTATAGACACTTATATTGTATGGATATTTATATTTTTATATTTTTATATTGTAAGAACATTTATGATGTATGGATATTTATATTTTTATATATTCTATTGTATGGACATTTATATTGTATGGATATTTATATTTTTATATCTTTATATTGTAAGGACATTTATATTTCATGGATATGTATATTTTTATATATTTCTATTGCATGGACATTTATATTCTATGGATATTTATATTTTTATATATTTATATTGAATGGACATTTATATTTTATATATTTCTATTATATGGACATTTGTATTCTATGGATATTTATATTTTTATATATTTCTATGGTATGGACATTTATATTCTATGGATATTTATATTTTACGGATATTTTATGGATGTTTTTCCATTCCCAGTCTAAATTCCTCCACAGCACTGGCAGAGCCTCTTCCCTCCAGCAGCAGGCAGGGAGCAAYCACCTCCATTTCCCAAAGAATTCCTTGGATTGTAGGAGAGGCGCTGCAATCCTCAGCATCCCAAACTCTCCCGTGATCCAGCCGGAAGGGAGGAGGCCTCTCTCCAGGACCTCACTGCGATTCCGCTGCTCTCAGGTGGGATTTATAAAACCCCGATTGTTATCCGGGTGCCAGGAGGTGAAAGGGAGCGGAGGGAARTTTCCATGGAATGGTCAGGAAGCGTCTCTCCATGGCCAGACGGAGCGGCAGCCTCCGAAGGAGCCTCCTGGGAGCAAGGAGGGATTTCCCCCTCCTGAGTCASGCTTTGTTGGGCTGGACACGGGCAACAAAAACATCCAGGAGGGGAGGCCCTGGYATGGTGCCAAAATCCATGGATTTGGAGAGGTTTGCTGGCAGCGSATTCACCATCCCAGTTTCCTGGAAATTCTAAGGGAAATTCAGTTTAATCCTATCAGCAGCAAGGACAAGCTCAAGACCCTCCAGTTTAAGCAGGGAAAAGGGGCGAATCCCAGGAATTCAGAGGAATTCTGTATCCATGAGGGAATTGCAGGCGGATAGGACACAAATCCTTGCAAAGCTTGGATGGGTAAAGGAAAATCTACCTTTCCCTGGATCTGGTTTATTTATTTTCATCCAATTAAAAGCATTTAATGCAAATTAAATTTGTGATTTATGTGCTGGGCACTGCTGAGGTGACACCTGGAATTCTGTGTCTGGTGGCATAGGGACATTGGAGGAGCTGGAGCATGTCCAGGAGGAACGGAGCCGGGAAGGGCTGGAGAATTCCTGAGGGAGCTGGGAAGGGCTGGAGAATCCCTGAGGGCAGCTGGGAAGGGCTGCAGAATCCCTGAGGGAGCTGGGAAGGGGCTGCAGAATCCCTGAGGAGCTGGAAGGGGCTGCAGAATCCCTGAGGGAGCTGGGAAGGGGCCAGCATGGAGCAAAGGAGGATCCACAGCGATCTTTTCCGTCTCTGAAATTCCCTGACAGGAGGGGGATTTGGGATCCGCTCCCAGGGAACAAGAGGAAAGGAGGGAACGGCCTCAGGCTGTGCCAGGGGAGGCTCAGGCTGGACATCAGCAGGAATTTTTCCATGGAAAGGCTGCTCAGGCATTGGAATTGCCCGGGGAATGGTGGAATCCCCATCCCTGGAGGCACCCAAGGAACTCCTGGATGTGGCACCAAGTTTTCCTGGGAATCCGTGCCACGGCCTCCCCACCCTCACAGGGAAGAATTTTTCCTGGTGTCGAGGGATTTTCCCTGCCCTTTGTGTGCTTTTTATGCTGATCCCAAGTGGATCCTCTGTCCCTAAATTGGATTTTGGGATCTCACTTTGAAGCCTCTTATTCTCCCTGCTGGTGGAACTGGGACTTTGGGAGCCAATCCCTCAATTCCAGGGATAATCCAAGATCCAATCCCTCGATTTTAGGGATACACCAAGAGCCAATCCCTCCATTTTAGGGATTCTCCAATAGCCAATTCCTCAATTTTAGGGATATTCCATGAGCCAATTCCTCAATTTTAGGGATATTCCATGAGCCAATCCCCCAGTTTTAGGGATATTCCATGACCCAATCCCTCAATTTTAGGGATACACCAAGAGCCAATCCCTCAATTCCAGGGATTCCCCAATAGCCAATTCCTCAATTTTAGGGATATTCCATGAGCCAATCTCCCAGTTTTAGGGATATTCCATGAGCCAATTCCTCAATTTTAGGGATATTCCATGAGCCAATCCCTCAATTTTAGGAATTCTCCACCCTGGGAACAATAAACACCTTGGAGTCAGGCAGATCCTGTCCCTCAGGCATGGATGATCCGTAGGGATGGGGATAAGGAACCATCYCTGGGAGATGGATTTAGATGGAGTTTATCTCCATTCCTCTGGAAGAATTTGGGAGAAGTGGTACCTGGAGAAGCCCTGAGGATTCTGAGGGTTAATTTTGCTCTTGGAAATGACAGCTCTGGATCACGGGTGATGAAAAACCTGGACAAATCCTTGTGGAGAAAGGGAAACCAGGAACCTTGGGGTGCTGATCAGTGTTGGACCTTAAATTTCTCAATCAATGGATTTTAATTAATTGGTGCATTCCATGCAAGGGAATTCCAGACCTTTCTTAATTTCCTCCTTTAGATCCCTTGTCCAAGGCTAATTAGGGATATTAGGGGGAAAAAAACCCTTGGGATATTTGTGGATCTGTTTGCAGCAAAATCTAATTAATAGTCCATTGAAACCYGAATCTAATAATTAKAATTTAACAAAATCATGGAATTGRAGGATCATTAAGGTTGGAAAAGCCCTCCAGGATCATGTTGCCGATTCCCAACCTTTTCAAAACCATGGGAATATCAGTGTCMGCCGTGGCAACGAATTTGTTTGTTGTTGCAAATCCTCTCTTTCCAAGAGCTGTTGGAAACAACTTCTGYACTTGGACCTGGTGGCACGGAATGTCGTGGATGTTACTCAGCCCCTGGAATTGCCCAGAATTTCCTGGAAATTCTGAGAGAAATTCAGGAAGCTCAGTGGACGACGTGAGCGATTCCTGATTATTTTTATGATTATTGTTACGAATTTTTTTGTGTGCTGGCAAACAAGGGGTCATAAATTCCATGARTGTGGAAGAAACTTCTCTGGATCTGGATCCCCGGGGATTTTTCCAGGTGTCCACCGGGTTTACTTGGCTTGGTTAAGCCCGGCTTGTTTTTGCAGCTCAGATCTAAACATTCTCCAAGCCCCAGCCKAAGGCCAGACCAAGGAAAGCCAAACTTGAGTTGTTTTTGTTTATTCCCACATGGAGAAATCCGGGYGGACCTGGGCACCCCAGATCTGCCRCACACAGCTCCAGGGGCTGGTTTGCCTCTGGAATGAGCAACGGGGAATCCAGGGGAATTTGTGGCATTTTGCTCCATCCTTGCAAGTGCCCAAGGCCAGGTTGGACATTGGGACATTGGACATTGGACCCACCTGGGACAGTGGGAGGTGTCCCTGAACATGGAATTGGATGGGAATGGGATGGGACATAAGGTCACTTCCAATCCAAACCATTCCAGGATTCTGGAGCCCCTCTGCTCTGGGAGAGCTGGGAATGTTCCCCTGGAGAAGGGAAAATTCCAGGGAATCCTCAGAGTCCCTGGAGGGGCTCCAGGAGAGCTGGAGAGGGACTGGGGACAAGGCCTGCAGGGACAGGCGCGCCAGGAGCCAGGAATGGCTCCCACTGGAAAGGGGAGATTGGGCCTGGGACTTGGCAAAGAATTCCTGGCTGGGCTGGAATTCCCAGATTTGCTGTGGCTGCCCCTGGATCCCTGGCAGTGCCCAAGGCCACAGCGTGGACACTGGGACAGAAATGGTTGGAAAAGGCCATTTGGAAAACTTTGAGGTCATAAACTGGAGTCAATCCATAAAATAGTTAATTCCTTGCAATTCCAGACACTGTTCTGGTCTGCAACTGGAGCATCCAATAACTCTTGG
>NDFG01000071.1:21651-41617 GCA_002167245.1 Sporophila hypoxantha | reverse complement strand
AAGGAGTTGTCCCTCCTTGAAATCCCATCCCAGCCTCCAGGGAGCTCCTGAGGGTCCAATTCCCAAAATCGGAGGCACAGATCCAAGGATCCATCCTCCTTCTCTTGGAGAAGAGATGCCCCCCACAGCCAAACCTTAGGAGCATTTCCTGGGAATTTTCCAAAGGGAATTTGAAGAAGGAACACAGCTGGATTAACACCTGGATAATAGTAATAAAAATATTAATTGCACTAATAACAATAATGAGAATGATAATGATAATGGCAGTGTTAATAACAATAACAATAACAGTAATAGTAATAATAATAATAATAATAATAATAATAATAATAATAATAATAATAATAATAATAATAAATTCTGCCTTGTGCATCCCATTCATTTCCAACCAGCAGGAAGAGAAAACCTTTCCCACGGATCAGGGAATTACATCCGGATTAAGGTGGAACCTCTGATTTTCACTCTCTTCCCAGTTTGGGTGAACTATTTGGGAATTTGGGAATTTGGGAAGTTTGGGATTGGGAAGGGGTCCTGGGAGCCAGGAGGGGATGTGGATCAGGGAAGTGAGGAAGCCGGGACACCTCTTTGGAATATCCACGGCATTCCCTGTGCTCTSCCTGCCAGGATTCGGGAGCAAGGCAGCCCCCCCACATCCCAGCTGAAATCCTGCTGATTCCTGGATTCATCCTCACCTCCCAGAGCCTTGGCTTCACTCCAGGAATTCGGGATCAGACCCAAGGGAGCCGGGCAGACGCTCCGTCCTGTGCAGCCTGAAATTCCCTCCTCTCCCGCTGCCTCTCGGCTGGATCAGCAAAAAACAGGGAATTTGCCTTGTTTTGCTTCCCAGAGAGGCTTGGAAAASTTTCATCCCAAGCACGCGTGGTTGTTTTCCTTCAATTCCGCGGGATGCTGCTGGTTTTGAACTCTGCCTGGCTTTTTTTTTTTTTTTTTTTTTTTTTTCCCTTTCTTTTTTTTCTTCCAGGATGGTTTTAGTGCTCTCCAGTTTCCCTTGTTTTATGAACAGCCGGAGAAGCGGGGCTGGGGGTGCATAAAAGCCCGATCCAGGATTCTGGATGATCCCGCGTTTGGTTGATGCCGTGGCTGGCTGAAGCCCCACGCGAGGCAGGAATGAAAACCTCCGGATATGTCAGGAATGGGGAGCAAACAGAGACGCTTCTGGCGCATTCCCTGAAAAAAAAAAAAACAGGGAGTAACAAACCAAGATATCCTCTCCATCCACTCCCAGTTGGTTGGGAAAACATCTGTGTTTGTTTTATCCCGTGGTGGCAGAGATAAGGATCTGGGACAGGGATAATTTTCAAGGAATGTGTTCCTAATAATCAGCTGATATTTAAACACACGATAACTGTCCTATTAAACCCCCTCCCGTCGGATTTATTGGATAAGGATTTTCCTGGGCTGCCATTCCCGGTTTTCGAGGATTATCAAAACCATCCCGAAGATTAGCGAGGGATTTTATCATTCCCACGTTGCCCTCGTTAATCCTTAATAAATCTGCTTCCAATAATCAGCTCTAAATAAGCAATCGCGGCTTRCTGGYTTTGGAATGCGGRGACAATTCCCGTGGGAATGGCAAACCTGGCAGAGCTCCTGTCAGGGGATTCCAGGGAAGGTTTGGATTGRCCTGCTCACCTGTTCGGAAGCTGGTGTCACCTGCAGAGCAAATGGGATGGAGAGGGAATTMTGACAGGACACAGGGAATGGCTTCCCACTGCCAGAGGGCAGGGAGAGGTGGGATCTTGGCAAGGAATTCCTGGCTGGGAGGGTGGGCAGGGGCTGGGCTGGAATTCCCAGAGCTGCTGTGGCTGCCCCTGGATCCCGGACAGCGTCCAAGGTCAGGTTGGACATTTGGGCTTGGATCCACCTGGAATCGTGGGAATTCTGTCCCTGCCCATGGATGGGGTGGGATGGGATTTAAGGTCCCTTTCCAACCAAACGATTCCAGGATTCTGGAGCTCCTCTGCTCTGGAGCCAGGCTGGCAGAGCTGGGAATGTTCCCCTGGAGAAGGGAAAAATCCAGGGAATCCTCAGAGTCCCCGGAGGGGCTCCAGGAGAGCTGGAGAGGGGCTGGGGACAAGGCCTGCAGGGACAGGAGCCGGGGAATGGCTCCCACTGGGAAAGGGGAGATTGGGCTGGGATCTTGGCAAGGAATTCCTGGCTGGGCTGGAATTCCCAGATTTGCTGTGGCTGCCCCTGGATCCCTGGCATGCCAGGGCAGTTGGTCACCTGGGACAGTGGGAGCGTCCCTGCCCTGGATGGGATGGGATCCTTAAGGTCCCTTCCATCCAAACCATTCCAGGATTCCCTGACACTGCAAGAGGAGCCAGCTGGGATTGTCCCTGTGCAGATCCAGGCTGTCAGGAAGCCAGGAGACTGGGAAAGGCTGGAATTCCYTGGGAAGACAGGAAAMCCTCCTGGGGCTGTTTTCCCAATAAATCCAACCCCACTCAGAACAGGAATTGTGGAATTCAGCCACGGAGCCGCGCTGGAGGGGGGCGCAGAGCTGYAGTTTTCCATCCCAGACTCTCGGATTGGATTTCCCAGCAATATTTCCCAATGGAAACCCTTGGGAGCAATAATTTTCCAATAATCCACGAGCTGAGTGCTGAAGCCGGGGGTTAATTGCAATTAAGTCTCCACACTGGCGGCTCCCTCTGCCACCTCCAGGCCTTCGGATATAAATTATCCTTTGTTTTCAACCCTCTGGAAATCCTCTGGTGGAACCAATGTGGCTGGAGTTATCCAGGGAAAATCCCTAGGGAATATCCTTGGGCAGGCTGGAGGGAGCCCTGTCCCTGTGTCCTCCCCTGGGGATTCCCAGGGAATTTTAGGGATCCAGGTTTTCCTGTCAAAGCCGGGCCTTTCATCCCAGCTCCAGCTGCAATTGGAATTTTCAGATCCATCAGCAAAAGGAATAAAGGAGAATTCCAGCCTCTCCGGCTCAGGAATATCTGGAGCTGTTCCCAGGAACAGGAGCAGGGACAATCCCAGTGCCAAATTTCAATCCTGGTGACAATTCCACGGCTCCCAGGGGATCCACCTGCAGTCCCAGCCACAACCACGACATCCTTCATCCCAGGATTCGCAGGTGATGATCCCTGGGTTTCCTGGGAAGAACAGGTTYATTGGGAATACCAGACCTTCCTCTCCGCATCAGCATCGGTTTTGTCAGGATTTTTTCCATGTTTTTTGGGATTGTTGGAGGATTTTGCTGGCAGTGATCTGTTCCCTGGGAGCCACGTCATGGCACAGGAAATGGATGGATTCCACAMGGATTCYTGGATATTTGGCYCCAGATTCCCAAGTGTGAACCTGGCTCTGCCATCTCAGCTCTGGGCTGGGTCTCCAGGATTTTTATGGGATGAGCCAAGCATCCTTTGGAAGAACTTTATGGGGAAAGGGGCCGCAGCTGTAAATCCTTCCCTCCCRTCCCTGTCCAATCCCAAATCCAGCTCAGGGATCAGAGGATCATTCCCACCAAAGAGGATCGTGAATGACAAATCCTCTGGGAATGAATCATTTAATTCCATCAGGAAACACACGAGGGAATTTTCCTGTCCTTTATTCCTGGAGTTCTGGGCCCTCAGAGAGGCCTGGTCCAAGGAGCTGGAGAAATCCCTAAAAATTCCTTAATCCAAGAACGAGGGAATGAGGGAATTCTGCTGAAGCCCCATTTCTCATCCAGGCTAAATGTGGTGCCCAAGTTTTTTCCAGCTTTTTTCCCAGAAGTAGGATGGATAGTTTGGATTATTTAATATTAAATCCATTGCATAATCAACTATTATTTATAATAATTGAATTTTTAATTTTAATCCCAAATTTTATCCCTTTCATCCTGGAATGGAGCATCCTAAAAGGATTTCTCCCAAGGCAGATTTAATTCCTGGAAGTGTGGCTGGAATYTCAGGATCTGGAACATTTCTCTCCTGCCAGGAGCACCCAAGAATTCCAGGAGAACAGGAGGAACCAAGAGCCAGATCCTACAAACAGGAGCTGAGTTTTTCTGGGAATTATCTCTCCTTTGCTTTGAGATTTTTTGGGGATTAAAAATCCCAACAAATCAGACAAAAAAAATTCCCGTATTTAATATTTTTTGGGGTTTTCCATGTTTTTTCAGCTTCTGGGAAGACTTCAAGGAATTTGTGTGGAATGTACACTGTGATTAATGAGAGGGAGAAAGGGCTTCTCCCGCTTTTCCTGAGGAAAACTGGGATTAATTAGAGCTGGATAAATTGGATTAATTCCCTCATTTCRTCGGCTGGGATTGGGCCCCACCTCAGGTGTTCAGAGCACAATGAAAAAGGATTAATTAAAAAGAAAAAAGCCAATAATTAAAGGTCAAAAACCCAATCAATCAAGAAAAAAAAGACAATTAATTAAAGATAAAAACCCAATTAATTAAAGATAAAATCTCAATTAATTAAAGACAAAACTTCAATTAATTAAGAACAAAACCCCCAATTAATTAAAAACCAAAAAGTCAATTAATTAAAAACAAAACCCCCAATTAATTAAAGACCAAAAAGCCAATTAATTGAAAACAAAATACCAAAATAATTAAAGATAAAAAAAAGCCAATAAGAGGCAAAAGCCCCTCCAGAACCTCTGGAATAAAACTCTCCCAGGCCTCATCCTCCAGGTGCCGTTGGATTCTCATGGATGATCCTTRAGGAATCTGGTGGGGGAGCAAGAAGGGTTTGGAAAACCCAGGATGGCTCCTCTGGTTGGGATCCGGCCAAGGAATCTGATCCCAAGCTCCCTGGAGCTCCTGGATTTGGGAGCTGGGAATGTTCTCCTCACGTTTTCTGTCCTGGCTGCTCCATCCCAGCATGGAGGCAGGGAATGATCCATCCCAGGATTTCCTGGAGCAAGGAGGAAAATCCGTGACCTGGGAGACGGGAATGAAGAAAGGACGGAACAGGTCAATTCCACCCCGGCAGGGTCCGAATTCCCACTGCAGAATATTCCAGGCTGTTTGGAAAACTCCCAGCCTAGCCCGAATTCCAGCTGTGCTGCTGATTTATTAACCTTGGAATTCTGGAGGAGATTTTTCTGGAAAGGATTTTTCTGGAAAGGACTGGGGCTTTCCAGTTCTGGAAAGGACTTTCCCGGTTAAACCCAGCCTTGGCAGAGGAACTTCCCAGGACATCCATGTTTTGGTTAAAAACAGAGATAACAATTCCTGAGTTTTATTGTATTTTTTTGGGGGTCTAATTCCTGCCCAGTACAGTACAGGAAGTATCCATATTCCTGTGGCTGAACTTTGTCCTGGAAAAACTTGTCCTTGGAAAACGGTCCGAAAGTGTGGGATTCAGAACAAACTTTTCTTCTGCTCCGGTATTTTCAACCATTTTTTTTTGTTTTTTTTGGATGGCCAAGGTTTCTTTTGGATGAAATTTGGACCAAGTCCGGACACTTTGGAGAAACTTGATCCAGGTGATTCCTGTGGTTGGTCTTAATTGGAAAAAATCTGCTCCTGTTTTTGGTCATGCTTGAGAGAATATTTGAGACCGTGAATCTTCATGATCCAGATTGTGACTGGACTCGGCAATTTTTACTGGAAATTCTGGACAAATTCAGGGAACTTATTGTGAGAATTTCCTGAGCACAGGCATTTTTTTTTTTTTTCGGGAACCAAATGGGGAAAGAAAAGTGTTTCTTCATGGTCTGAATGTGGAATTGGTATGGATTTGAAATTTTTTTAATTCAAATAGGAAGAAAATTCCAAACCAATTTTGAGAAATTTTGGAATTTTGAGGGAAAACAGAATTGGGAATTAGGAATTTAGTTCTGATTTTTTTTTTTTTTTCAATGACTTTTAATTTTTTTTGGGCAAATGAGTTAATTGGTGGCACTGAGAGAATTCCCTGAGCTTCCAAAATTYTAGGAAAATTTCCAGATTCTTCTGGTGCCACTTTGAACCAAAAATTCCTGTGCCTGGCACCTTCCCCCCAGGGAATTCACATTCCAGCCTGGATTTCTCCTGGAGGAAACTCAGGAACATCCTTTCCCAAATTCCCTTCTTTGTGCCAGCTGTGGATTTTCCTGCTTTTCCATGTGTTTMTGCCATCCCAAATCCAAGTCCAAAGGCCCGTTTGGAAGGAGGGATGGAACATTCCCAGTGCTGTGGGAATGCTATGGGAAAGGAATGGATTTCCCATCGTTTGGGATGAGACAAAAAAAGGTTTGGAGCATTTTCCCAGGAATCAGCACTTTCCCGGAGCTCATTCCCAACATTTTAGGATCCAAAGGAATTTTGTCCAGTTGGACAAGCCAAGGCAGGAGCTCATCTGAGCCCGGCAACCTGGAAAACTCCYCTCCAAAGGGTGAGAATTCCCAAATAATTGATCTAAACCACCAACAATTCCTTTTTCCAGTCAGGACAACTCAAGATTTCCACTTTTTTTGGTTTTTTTCCGGAATGAAAGGCAAAAGGCGCTTTTTGATGGAGCACCAGGGTGACCTTTCCCAGAAAATCAACCCTGGGCAGKTGCGGTGACATTTCCAAAGCACAGAGCTCCAAGAAATCCGTGGGGAGAGGAGCTGGAACGACGCTGATTCCTTTGGAAGGGCCCTGGATCACCGCAGGCTCTTCCCGGTGACAGAGCTCTTTGTCACCTGCTCCTTTCCCAATTTTTTTGGCAGATTTTTTTCCCCTCCWGATTCGCAGAAAAGAGAAAAACTTCGGAAAACAACGGTTTGGGGAAGGAGGTGGAATTTT
Organism: Sporophila hypoxantha; assembly: GCA_002167245.1. NCBI lineage: Eukaryota > Metazoa > Chordata > Aves > Passeriformes > Thraupidae > Sporophila > Sporophila hypoxantha. The sequence continues at coordinate 34,875 of NDFG01000071.1, read as the reverse complement.
TCCTCCTTCTCTGCTCTCTTTACTCCTCAAATCTTTGATTCCTTCTTTTAATCTCCACCTCAAATCCCAGGATTTTGGTGGGTTCTCAGGCATAAACGTGGCATCCACTAAAATAAAAAAATAAAAAAAATCCAGAATTCCTTTAAGTTCATGGAAAACGTGGGAATTTTTCCTCTCCCTGAAATCCAAATAATTAATAACCAATAAACCCAAATTCCACAACACTCAAAAAAGGGGGAGTTGTGTCCTGAAGGGAAAACTCCTAAAAGTGCTTGTCTGGAGCTGATCCCAGTCAGGAAAACACTTGGAAAAAGCATTGATTTTTAGGGAATGCCYATTTCTGCTCATTTCCAGGGGAAATTTTGGCGTCACAACAGATCCCAAAATTCTCCTGGCACTTGGGTTTCCTTGCCGTCCCTTAGATTCCAATGAGGAAAAACAGGATTGGCTCCTTSCCAGGGATTTTCTTTGGGAATGTGACATCTTCCCCAGGTGTTCCCTGTCTCCTGGTGTAATCCAGCCTGGCTGGGAACGGCTCGGCTTAGGATTGGTCTTGCTCCCAGTAGGGATAAAAATATTCCAAAGGGATAAGCTTGTTATGCCTAAAAAGAAATTAAATAGAAATTAAATTGGAATTTCAGGAAGATGCTGGAAGCTGGGGAGGGGTTGGGATCCCACCAATTTTTTTTCCTTTGATAAATCCATGGGTGGGGAGAAAACAAACYTTTATTACATTTGCTGTTGAGGGAATTTCTGGGAATTCTCCTCTGCTGAATCCAATAAAAACCAGGCAGGGAATTCCCAGTTTAGCAGAGTCACAGACATCCCATTCCCAGCCTCTGGAAAGGGCTTGGAAAAACCTGGGATGGTGGAAAGTTCCAGCCCATGGACTGCAGTCGCTGAAGGTCCCTTCATCAATACATTTCCAGAAATTCCATGATTCCCTCCAGTCCCAGCCTGAAAACTCCCTTGGCCAAGCGGAGGTTGCAGAGCAAGCAAAAATCCTTCTGTATTTTTTTTTGGTGGAGTCTGGACTTCCCCACTTGGAATGGGAGGATAGGAATCTCTGAAAGGTGGATTTTTGAGGCAAAGAAAAAGGTGGAATGGGATTTTTCACCTCAGTTCGAAATATTTTCACCGAAAGTATCGCTCATCTAGGAGGAGGAATTGATCCAAATTGTTTGGCAGTTATCCCAAATTTTGAGCAGTTTATTCCCAATTTTTGAGCATAAATCCAATTTTTGGAGCAGTATCCCAAATTTTTGAGTTTTTCCTTGGACAATGAGACCTTTCCTCTCCCTTTCCTTTTTCCTCATTTTCCTTTCAGTCTGTCCCAGCCCCTTGCTGCCATCTCCAGGCAAAATTCCATTTTTGTTGGGCTCTTTCATGGAAAATTCCATAAAAAAGCAGGTTGGGAATGTTTTCCAGATCATGGATGACCTCCAAAGCCCATCACCCATCCACGGGACACCTCCCACTATCCAGGCTAGCTCCAACCTGGCCTTGGACACTTCCAGGGACGAGCAATCCACGAATTCCTGGGAAACCTCTTCCGGCTGTGAATAGATGAAATCCACAGATTGAGCTCCAGGTCCTGCTTTTCCAGGGGGGTGGGATTTGGGACATCACCTCAATTCCTTAGGTGGAAATGGGATCTTTCCTAGCAGGTTTTTCCCCTGTTTTTTGACCATCTCACCTCCAAAGCCGAATTCCAGACCTTTCTCCAGCCAGAGGAACAGTCGGAGACTCATCCAAGCCTCCACTTCTGCCTTGGAAACAATTCCTCATGAATTCCACAAGATCTCCAGGACCACCAGGCTGATCCTGGTTGGTGAATTCCTGAGAATAAACACAAATCCAAGAATCCCATGGACAACACTGACAGGATGTGGAAACAGCCTCAAGTGGCACGAGAGGAGATTAAGGGTTGGATGTTTCAGAATATTTTCTTCACCAAAAAGGTTGGAAAACCATGACATAGGTCAGATTTTTGGAATATTCTTCACCAAAAAAGGTTGGAAAAGCCAGGAAAAGGTTGATTTTCGGGAGTATTTCATTCACCAAAAAGCTTGGAAAGCCATGGAAAGGCTGCCCAGGCAGCCGTGGGACTCTGGATCCCTGACACACTTCTGCATCTCGCTTGGGACAGGGTTTAATGGGGTTGGCCTTGGGCTTGATGGTCCCGGAGTGCTCTTTTCCAAATAATCCGTGATTCCAAAATGAAAGCAAAGCTCCTTCCCCAACATTTCCAAGGTGGAGGAAATTTGTGGTTCCTTCCACGTTGAGTCAACCCGCCTCAAACACAAAATGAAGTCCATAAGATCTGAATCCCCAACGGGATAACGGTGGGTCTGGAAATGGGTAGAAGGGATAACATTTCAGGGAACCAAAGGGGAATTTTTTTAAGGAAAACTGGATTCCCTAAGMTTGAGAAGCCTTTTCATGGCAAGAGACATTTCCAGGTTCCGGGGACAGGTTTGGAGCATTTTCCAGTGGGAATTTTCTCCATCAGGAATGCCCGGGGCCAGTTTTTCCATCAATATCCATCCATATCCAAGAAAGATTTGGAAGTGAAATCTCCGGCCTCGCTGGGTGTCAGGAAATCCTGACTGTCAAATAAATCCCGGGAATAATTATTTTCCTTTGAATTTATTTACATTTGAAATTTAAAAAAAAAGAGGGATGAACGGATTCTGACGGCTCTTGGAATTCGTTGAAGGCAACTCCACAACCACCCCGGGAACAGAGACTCCATTGTAATTCCCYACAAATCCCGGCCCGGGAGCCAAAAGCAACAAACAGGATGTCAGGGAATGGATGTGGAAAGGAAGCCATGGAAATTGGCGGGAGAAGCAGCCGGAGAACGATGGGAAGAGAGGCTTTGGAGTGAACTTTTTGTTGGGAAGCAGGAAAAATGAGGAAAAACTCCATRGTTTTTGGCTGGATTTTGAGTGTAAGGAAGACCAAAAAATGTGGATTTTTTTTTTTTTTTGGTCTAAAAATGCCCTGCTGGATTTTTGGGAATGGCACATTCCAACAATGGAGAGATCCCTGCCGGAGACACACAAATCTCCGTGTCCCATGCTGGTTCCCATCCCACCTTTCCTACGAAATTCCATGCGAAGAGAAGGAGATGAAGCAGCTCCGCTTCTTTTCCCGGATTGCCGTTCCTGAAAAGGGCAGGAAAACTGGGAATGGAGGAAATCCCACCCTCATTCCTTATTTAATTCCACCTGGGAGCTGAACTTCAGTTCCTTGGCTGTGTCGTCATTTTATTCCAGCAAGACAGCCCCAAAAAGTGGGAATATTCCAGCCAGGAGGGTTTTAGCTTGGATATTTGGTTCTTCATGGAAAATTTGGGAATATCGCTTCATTTCTTCATGGAAAATGCTGTCAAGCATTGGAAAAGACTCCCAGGGCAGGGTGGGGTCCTCATTCCCAGAGGGAATTAAATCCACGTGGAACACTGGGGACATGGATCAGTGGTGGCCCTGCACTCAATCCCAGAGGGATTTTCCACCCTTAACAATTCCATAATTCCGGGATCATGGAACCGAACCTTTCCTTTGGACCAGCACAGASGGTTCGGTGTCCCTTTAATTCCCGGTTTTCCCACCTCTTCTTCTCCCTAAAAACTGACCGGTCCTTCCAGGAACYTTCCGCAGGATTTCCTGGATGGATCCCAAGCAGCCGCGGGTTCCAGCTCCATCCTGGGGACAAAACAAATCATGGAGTGAAGGAAAAGCTGGAAAAAGCTGGAAAAGCTGGTTTCCCTTTTTCTCCCAGTTGAGAATTCCTTCCAATCCTCCTAAGATGGAAGCATTTTAGAATTCTAAAGCTTGCTTCTTTCCTCTTGGAACAGAAAATCCCAAAAAATTTCCAGTCTATATTCATGTCATGGCGCATTGGATTTCTGAGGGCATTTTCCCTCTTTCTCCCATTGAAATTCTCTTCCCAGTTAGAAATTCTCTTCCAATCTTCAAGAGTGCAAGCATTCCCCAGCTTCCTCTTTTCCTTGGAAAGTAGGAAAAATCCCAACAAATTCCAGGTTACCCACACAGTGGATTTTGAGGAGACATTTTTCCTTTTTCATCCCACGTTGGAGGAAGATTCCTTTTTCCAAATCCTGCCCAAGTGGAGGAATTCCTGGCATATAGCTCATTCCCTTAGGGAAGAAGGAAAGGAAAAATCGCCCAAAATGCCAGTGTTATTGCCCGCCACAGGTTGGATTTTTGAGGGGTAGTTTCCCTTTTGTTCTCCCAGTTGAGGGAATTCACTTCAATCTTCCCAAAGCAGAAGGCTTCCCATCTTGCTCTTTCCTTAGAACAAAGGGAAAACCCCAAAAATTCCAGTGTGGAATTCGACATGTATTCAATCGCTGAATGCTTCCTGCTTGGAAACCAAAACCCACACCACACGAGGAAAAACATCCCTAATTTGGGGTGAGAACTGCAAAGAACTTCCCTTTCTTCCTTGAAACAAACCTGGAGTTGGTGGAAAGCCATGGAAAACATATCCCTGCGTCTGGGTGAGACCCTTCCCAAAATCCCCTTTTCCCTGAAAAACCTGGCAGTTGGGTCGGCAGGCGAGGCACGATTCCCGCCACACAGGGCTGGGATCCGGGCACAAAAGGAGCCGTTTCCTGGATTTTTTTCCCCTGGATTTCGGGACAGGTTCAAGGGTCAGGCCAAGGCATGGATAGTGTCAAAGAAGAGGGATGGCCTTGGGTCACCTCTCTTTTTTGCGGACTGCAACGCCGCTTTTCCGGTAGGCTGGGAAATTAAGAGGTGGAAGGAGATTTATTCGTCCCCCCGGCCCGTTAGTTCCTTTGTTGAGGTGTAAAGTCCCTGATTTCCAGAGCTTACAAAAAAGTGCTTGTTAAAATAATCTCCCATGGAAAATCCCCCCCGGTGAGCATGCTCCGTCGTTCCCCAGACAACAATCCGAGTTGGGAATGGAAAGGGGGCGAGGATTGATGGGTATTGTGCAAAAAAACCGAACCCACCCTGGAAAAGAGGGTCGTTCCCAGGAAATTTTGAGGGAATTTGGTTTTGTTCACGGGATGTTTGTGTAGGGCAATTCCAGGATCCCTGGCTCGTGCATCCTGTTTCCTTTATGCTCAAGCGGATATTCTGACCTTTCCACCCTCCCAGGATTTGCAACAGGTAAATCATTAAATTATTTCCTGATTGGTCCAATCCTCTGGCTCAAACTTCACCAGGATTGCCAAAAGCTGGCAGCAGGAAAATCCATGATGTGCCTCAACATCTCCTTTTTTCCAGATGCTATCAAATCCACACAACTTCTTTTCTCCAATCTCTCAAAACTCCAGTGGGAAATTCGTGAGCCAAATCGCCAACAAATCCCCACCCAAAACTGGGGATTCTCCCTATATCCCTATACTTATCCCAAGTAATTCCTGCAGCCCCACTTCCAAAATCCTCCTTTCCACATTTTTCATAGCCTCCCTGGGTTCCATTATTTATCTCTCTACCGACACCACTATCCCCCCAGACTGACGTTGCTCCAGAGGAATATTCCATTTCCTTTATCCTGCTCTCTCACATCCCAAAGTTTTGATCCCATATTCCCTATGTCCCAATCCAGCATTCAGGCCTGGGATTGCTCCGTGGCGGAGTATGGAGACACTTGAGGACGCCAGGCCAGGGATCGCCAGCAGGAGATCGGGAATTCCACTCACACGATGTGTGAATTTGAGACGCTGCACGCAGGGCTGATTGGGATCTACGATTGTGCAACAAGTTCAGAACTATTTCATGTTTATTCAAGTGGAATATGGCACATGCATTTGGGTTGCGACGGAGGTTAATAAGAATGAGATTCCATATCCACCACCAACCCATGGGCAGGGACCACCTACCCATGTGCCAAGGATGGATCCAAACTGAGCCTTGAGGCACTCGCCAGGATTGCAGGGGCAGCCCAGCAAATCTGGAATTCCAGCACCCAGCCAGGAAATTCCTTGCCAAGATCCCAGCCCAATCTCCCCTTTCCAGTTGGAGACCATTACCTGGCTACTGTCCCTGCAGGCCTTGTCCCCAGCCACCTTCCAGCTCTCCTGGAGCCCCATCCAGGCACTCTGAGGATCCCTAGTGATGTTATTCCCTTCTAAGGGGGAACATTCCCCAGACTCTCCAGACCATGGCTCCAGAACGCAGCGAATCCTGGATGGGATTTTGGGTGGCGAAGTGACCCTAAATCCCATCCCTTCCCACCACGCATCCCTGGGCACTTCCTCTTCCAGGTAGTTCCAGGATTCCCGTCCAACCTTATTCCTTGAACACTTCCGGGATCCAGGCATGAGGAGGAAGCTCCATCAGGATTTTGGTGACTGCGCTGAGGACCGCAAGCAAAACTCTTCAATACACACCTCCCTTACCTTCCCCTGCAGCCCTTCCAAAACTCCCGCTCCACCTCGGGCTCGGAACAAGCATCACATTGTGTGCCTGTCATGACGGCTGCCTGGAGAGGGAGAGAAAGCCGGGAATGCGCGAGAAGAGCATAGCCGGGAAGCAGAGGAGCGTGTAGCCCGAACGGCGCTCGCAAGAGCCCTGTCATTGGGCCGGAGAGCGGGAAGATATGAGGAGCTGACCCGCAAACCTCCCAGACGTTACTCAGCCGCCGCCTCCTTCCCCGCGCTGCCGGGGTCGGAGCGGGGCTACGGTGAGCGGGTCCTGCCGCCAGTGATCAAGCGGCGCTCCGCCTCGACCCCGCACGCGGAAGGCGAGAGCTCCGTGCGCTGCGAGGCAAGGAAAAAGCGGCATCTCCCCCCTTTTTCATTTCCTTTCAATTATTCCCCTTTTCCTTATTCATTTAATTTTTCCCCTAATTTTACCCGCTTCTTACTCCCCCCTTTTGCCCTTTTTCTTCTCCTATTATTTCTCCTTTCTGCTTTTTCCTCCTATATTTTCACATTCATTTTCCCTTTTTTCCTTTTCCTCCCGTTTTTTCTTCTTATTTACGATATCCCCCTACTTTCTCGATTTCCCCCCTTTTCTTTTTTCCTTTCCCCCTTTTTTCTTTCCCCCTTTTTTCCCTCTTACCCCCTTTCCTCTTATTCACCCTTTTTCCCCCTTTTTTCCTCTTTTTCCTTTCTCCTTTTGTCCCTTTTTCCCTTTTCTGCCCTTTTTTCCCTTTCTTTCCTTTTAGTTCAACTTTCCCATTTGCTTCTTTTTTCTTTTTTTCTTTTACCTTTTTCCTCTTTTCCTTTTCATATTTTTATCTCTTTTATTCTTCTTAGTTTTTTATTACCTTTTTAATCCTGTTCCTTTTTCTAGTTCCCCCCTTTCCCACCTTTCCCCCTTTTCCATTTTTTTCTTTATTCACCGCCTTAAACCCCCCTATTGTCACCCATTTCCCCTCCTTTTACTATTTTTCCCATTTATCCCCCTTTTCCCCTTATACCTTTTTACTCCTTTCCATTATTTTATCCTTTTTCCCATTTCCAAAAAAACCCTTTTCCCTTATTTTTCTTTTTCCCTTTTTAATCTTTTTTCCCCTTGCTGTCCCCTTTTCTACCCACTTATTCTCCTATATCCCCCTTTGTCTTTCCCCATTTCCCCCGTTTCTCCCTTTTTTTCTTTTTCAATGCTGAGGGACTCAGAGGAGGTTATTACTTTTAACGTGATGGCTTATTATTTCCCCTCCTCATTCTATTCTCCCTTTCCCAATAAACCAAAATTCCAATTTCCCTGATTTCAGGACCCGCATGCACTAAAAAGTCATCGAACTGCTACGCGCCATGAAAGGATAAAATTGTTCACAAATATTTGTCCAATATTTTGTCACAATGTTTGTATCCAATTTAGTGTCCCAGACTGCGTCTGCCGCTCGGGAAACAGCACACCCCGACCCCTCCAGTGGCAGAATGAAACCACGGGGAATTATTTTTACCCTCATTTGAGGGTAAATTATACAGCCATTTCACGACTCGAGAAAAAAACAGGGTATTGCCCGGAGATCCTGCAGCAGCAGCGGAGGGATGCTGGGAATGCAACCCTGGTGTCCAAAACTCATCCAAAAGGAAGAGCATGCTGGGTGGAGCTCCAAATGGGACATCCCGTGTCGGGATGAGGAGCTGCTGGTGAGCCGCAAGATCGGATCCTCGCGCGTGGCCTTGGGGCAGTTCCAGGTCACTGCCGCCGAGGAGAACCTCGTGAAATCGCCTCTCGCAGCTCCGCCACGGGACCAATTCCCCAGCATTCTGGGCGCCTTCCAGTCCCAAGCCCGTGCTCTCCCATTGGCCCAGGAACAGCCGCTCCCCTGTGCCATCCCTTGAAAACCCGGAATTCAACCAGATCGTGTTTTTCCGCAAGTTGACACAGGCGAAAGTGTGGAGAAAGGATCCATGTTAAGGTAGTTCAACGTCTTCCCTGAGGTTCCTGCTGGTTTGGTGAAGCAAAGGAGGAGAGGAGGAGGAGGAGGAAGAAACGCTCTGTCTTCTGGATGATCGGGGTGTGTGTTTTTCCTCTGTCCCCCGACAGTGAAAAATTAGGAATAATAACCACGGATTGGCCTCCAGCTTCCTCTGGATGTTGTTCTCGATGTTGGTTGTACAGCCATGCCGCCCAGTGACAATCGCAATTCCGGGCTGTCGTGTGTCATCCCCTATTCGCATGGTTTTTAATTAACTAGGAAAACAGCATATGATTATTAATTGACCTCCAGTCCCCTCTCAATTCTTTCCCTCCGCCTGCCTGCCTATTTCATGAACATCAATCACTATTATTTTTGTGTAAAAACTGGCAGGGTTTGGGTCTATTTCTCTTTCTTTTCCCTTTGGAAAAGCGACTGCCCACACCGGAGCGCTGATTTTGGGCAATGAAATCTCTCTGTTTCTTCCTTCATCCTGGAATCGGGAGAAGGGATGAGATGGCCCAGAACTCCTAAAGCAACATCTGTTTAATCACGCCACCAGCTCCAGCAATTTTTCCCATCCTTCTCACACTTCCCGTGGAGAATCGGGCCAGCTCCCACAGGCTTTGCTCCAGAGCTTCCCAGAATTCTCTTCCTCAAGGACAAACTTCGGAGGAATTCTGGGGCTCATGTTGTAAAAAACTCCTGAATCTCCCAAACAGCAGGAATTCCTATGGAAACACTCTAGGAATAATACCTCTCCACCTAGGACAAACTTGGAGGGAATCTGACTCAAGTGTAAAACTCCCCAAAATCTTCCCAAAAACAGCAGGAATTCCTTATGGAAATCACACCCTCTTCCCCAAGGCACAACTAGAAGCGGCATTCTGGGCTCACGTTTGCTAAACAGCCTCCCAATCGCCCCAAAAAAAAGCAGGAATTCCTATGGATAAACACCGCCAGGAAAATACCTCTTCCTCGCCCGCTCCCGTTTTTATTTTTTTTCTGATTTTTTTTGGATCATCCCTTACCATTCCCTCCCAGAATTCTCCTGGCTGCTCGATCCGCGCTAGGGGTGGGGAAAGGGCAAGCCTCCCCTCCAATTGCGGGCGCCAATTCACCGCCTTAACTTAGGCGTAGTTGTTTCATTGCCTCAGCGTTTCAGTCAGGGCAAGGAGCGCCACCTGCCGAACCGGCCGCCCCTCCCCTTGCTCCGGTTTCCGCACAAATCCCCAAAGGGCTTTGGCAACGGAAGGGGACAACCTCGGGTGCTCTCCAAGGTCTCCCATCGTCGGGAAATGCTCGTTGGCCTCGGCCCTGGGATTGAGCCGCATCCTGCATCCCAAAATTCCCTCTGCGGATTGTGGAAGCGTGTCCTGTCCTTCGGAAATGAGCATGATCCAGCCAAGGGACCTCTCCCAACCCTGAGATTTTTCCCCCCCAGAATTCCCAGATTTAGCTCTCTATTTCTCTTCCAGATTGGAGCTTTGAATAATTAGTTTCATTTCAGAATTTCCTTCCTGCTCCAGTCAGGATTTTCCCCTCTCTTCTTTGAATGTTTTTTTCCTCCTTTTCCCTCTTTCCAAAACCTGAAGGTTTTTTTCAATAGCCATCCCTCTGAGCCCAACAGATGGGATCTTATGGTAAAAACGTGGGAAAAATGTAAATTCCCAATAAAACCATCAAAAGCTGGCAGCGCTCGGGGGTTCTCCCCTCCTTTCATTTCCACTCCATACGGATGGGAGGGGATTGGGACACGATTCCTTACCAAACACTCAAAAATTCCCCAGGATTTGGGGTCTCCCTCGACGCATGGACACCACAGAGATATCAACATTATCATTTCCCCTGGCTTGCTTTTTTAGGTGGTTTAATTTAGGATTTCCCCACCATTCCACCAGGTAGCACAAATCCACTCTGTGAGCTCCTGATCCATACCCCTTTCAAAGGGAAAAAAAAGCAATCTGGAATGGCCTGGAATGGTTTTCACCACGACGGGCCTTCCTTGACCAACCCGGCCAGCGGATATTTCATCCCCATAGAGTCCTTCAAATCTGGGATTCGAGCCGGGTGTTGGCCCTCTGGGCCTCCTGTCCCGCACGGATCACCCCTCGTTGAGCGAGGACAAGCGGGAATACAACGGTAACGGCTGCGCTCTACTGGCAACCATACCCAACCCTTCCTCGCCGGAAGTCCCCCGATTCCGACGGATTCCTTCCCCAGCCGCGGCCTGGTTGGTGGGACTCGTCTGTGTGCGGATTTGGGAAAGGCCTATGGATGGTGGTGGTCAGCATCCACCGATGCAGCATCACCCCCTGAAACATCCCCGGGTGTTTTCGCGTAAGGAATTCCTGCTTTTTTTGGGAGATTCGCGGAGTTTTTGTACCAACATGAGCCCCAGAATTCCCGTCCAAGTTTGTCTCTATAGGAAGGAAGAAGGTGTTTTCCTGGGGTGTTTTCTCCAATAAGGAATTCCTGCTTTTTGAGTTTGGGGAGGCTGTATACAAAGGCCAGCCCCAGAATTCCCTCCAAGTTTGTCCTTGGTAGGAAAGAGGTGTTTTTTCCATCGAGGAATTTCCTTGCTTTTTCTGGGAGATTCGGGGTGGCCTGTTTCAAAATGCCAGCCCCCAGAATTCCTCTAGTTTGTCCTTTGGAGGAAGTAGGTTACTTTTTCCTGGGGTGTTTTCCATCAGGGAATTCCTGCTTTTTTTGGGAGCTATTTTGGGGAGGCCTGTTTACAAACGTCGGAAGCCCAGAAATTTCCCTCTAGTTTGTCCTTTGCGAGGAAGAGGTGTTTTTCGCATAAGGAATTCCTGCTTTTTGGAGATTTTGGGGAGTTTTTTACACATGAGTCCCCAGAATTCCCTCCAAGTTTGTCCTAGGTGGAAGAGGTTTTTCCTGGGTGTTTTTCCATAGGGAATTCCTGCTTTTTGGGAGATTCAGGGAGTTTTTTTACAACATGAGGCCCCAGAATTCCCCTCCAACGTTTGTCCTTGAGGAAGAGGTTCTGGAAGCTCTGGAGCAAAGCTTGGGAGCTGCCCGATCTCTCCACTGAATCGTGGAAGGACAATTGGGATTGCCTGGAGCCTGTGGCTCGTAAATAGATGTTGCTCTTAAGGGATTCTGGGCACTCGATCCCTTCTCTCCTTCCAGGGATGATAGGAAAACAAGGATTCAAATCCCAAAATCAGCGCTTTCCGTGGGAGTCAAGGCTTTGCCAAGGGAGAGAACTGACCCCAACCTGCCATCTTTTAGGCACCAAAATCTGGTTTGTGTTTAAATAGCAGGGGCGGGAAAGATTTCTGGGAGTGAGCTGGAGTCATTTATTTGCTGTTTTTCCTGGTAAAAACATGGATTGGGGGCTGACAAAGCGCGATGGCATCTCACTTGGGCAATCTGAACAATGAGACCAACATCCAGAGGGAAGGCTGGAGGCAAATCCCTGGGTTTACATTCCTAATATTTTTTCAATCGTGGGGACAGGAAAACAACGCCCGATCCCATTCCAGAAGACGAGCGTTCCTATTTCTCTTTTTACCTCCTCCTCCTCCTCCTCCTCCTTCTTCAAACGCACAGGACCCTCATGGGAAACAGATTGAAACTTCCTTAATGGATCTTTTCCCACAGCCTTCGCGCCTTTTCAACTTGGAAAAACACGATCTGGTGAAATTCCGGGTTTTTCCAAAGGGATGGAAGCAGGGGAGCTGCCTTCTCCCTGGGCCATGGGAGAGCACGGCTTGCGGGGAGCTTTGAGCGCCCAGGAATCCTGGGAATTGTCCCGTGGAGGGAGCTGGAGATGGGATTTCAAAGAGGAATTCCTGGCAGGAGTGAACCTGGAGATGTCGCCAAGGCCACCGGGATCCCATTTGGAAGCTCACCAGCAGCTCTTCCTTTGGAATGAGTTTTTTTGGAACCAGGGTTTTGCAGTTTCCCCAGCATCCCTCCGCTGCCTCGAGGATCCGCGGGGCAATCCTGTTTTTTCTCCAGTCGTGAAAATGGGACTGTAAGATTACCCTAATGAGGGTAAACATATTCCGTGGTTTTCATTCGCTGCCCTGGAGGGGTCGGGTGGTGCTGTTTTTCCACGAGCGAGGGAGCCAACGTCCTGGGGCACAACAAATTGGACAAATTGTGAAACAAAAATTGGTGAACAAATTGTGACAGTTTTATCCTTCATGGCGCACAGAGTTTCCGTGACTGCTTTAGTGCAGCTGGGTCTGACAATCAGGGAAATGGATATCTTTGGTTTATTGGGGGAAAAGGGAGAATAAGAATGAAGCGAGGGGGAAAAGCCAAGGGAAAACCTCCCTGAGTCCCCCGCTTTCATTGGACAAAAGAAAAAAAGGGCAGAAAGGGGAAATTGGGGAATAGAAAAAGGGGGAAAGCAGAAAAGTGGTGAGGAAAAGGGGAAGCAACAGGGGAAAAAAGAATAAAAGGGAAAAAAGAAAAAACAGGAAAATGGGGAAAATGGGATAACAAGGAGTAAAATAGGAAGGAAGAAAAGGTAAAAGGGGAAACGGGGGAAAAGGGAAAAAAGTAAAAGGAGCGGGAAAGGGGACAAAGGGGGGGTTAAGGGGTGGAAAAGGAGAAAAAAATGGAAAACGGGGGAAAGGTGGGAAAGGGGGGAAGAAGAAAAAAAGGTGAAAAAGGATTAAAAAAAAAGGTAAAAAATAATAAGAAGTAATAAAAGAGATAAAATAGAAAGGAAAAAAGAGGATAAAAAAAAAAAGAGGCAAAGAAAAAAAAAGAAAAAAAGAAGGCAAAGGGAAGTGAACAAAGGAAAAAGGGAAAAAAAAAAGGGGAAGAAAAGGGGAAACAAAAAGGAGAAAGTGGGAAAAAAAGAGGCAG